>CM077504.1:45347440-45932585 GCA_039654745.1 Houttuynia cordata | reverse complement strand
GAAGTCTGAAAGTGGAAGAATACCTCTAGAAACTTCCCAGTTTTTTGGACACTTGGTTCACCCCAGAGCAAAGCCTTCCTGCAGAGCCTTAGAGCTGAATGGAGGTCCCTGAGGTGGCCATACTTGGGATCCTTGATCAAACCTGGATAAATACATGAAGCAGTTTCCAATTCAGTAAATTAATTTTTTTTTGTGTGTCGAATATAGAAGTAAATTAATTAATGTGTCCACTAATTCTAACCGAATTCGTCCAGAGGAGCTTCGTCATAGTAGCGAGTTGTAACAAAGGATGAACTTGTTCTTCCAAAATTAGTTCCACCATGATACTGTGATTGTGATGAAGAACAAAGAAGAAAGATTATAGCAAAAAAAAAAGATTGTCATGTTACTCAATCTTGAATTAGATTAGAAAATTGTGGAGAGCAACATAAGTCTGATCATACCATGTAATAGTTAATAAGAGTTCCATTTCTAGAAAAGAAACGAGCAACTGCATAAGACAGATCCTCTGCCGACCTCTGTGATGGTGGATCCCCAAATACTCTATACCTGCAAAATCAATCAGTTTACAGAGTTAACATCAAGGAAGGTGAAAGCCATAACTTTTAAAAGAACAAGTAAGCTAATCTTCTTTTTATGGGAGATAAAATAAGTAAACTAGTCTTACTGAGCTGTCCAGTTTTCTGTCCAGAGGGAAGGCTTGTATGGTTTGTTTGGGCCTGTGAAAGTATCTCCACAGTTCCTTCCATTGCATGCATTGATCTGCTCACATAATTTGTATTTCAATACTTAAGAACCATTGGTTAACAATTAAAGGATCAAAATATTTATGAGAAAAGATTAATTTTTTCTTTTGGGGGGGGGAGGGGGGGGGGGGGGGGGGTTAATTACCACTGGATCAGGGGCATCCCACTGCTTGCACATGAGCCATGGAACTCCTGTATCCAGGGATGTGGCCATTTTTCCTGCCCACTGAACATAACTCTCTCCCTCTTTCTTAAAAGCAGCCTTGATATTATTGTATTCATTTTCAATCTGCACAACCAAAATGTATTATGCCACTAAAATGAATCAAAATCCTTTTATTGCCAGTTATCACTAACAATGACTTGAAGAAAACTCTGACCTGTGACAAAATGATAGGACCTCCCTGAGAAGCATATAACTTTTCCTTCTTCATCATGTTCACTATCATTTTTGTAAACTTTTTCATGTGATACTGCAGAAAGTGATATACATGACAAGTAACAAACCTGCATTCTGTGCTGAAAGAAATTTAGGAAGAGGCAGGAATAATCAATCACCTTAAATGGTTTGTTATCTGTTCTGAATGTAATGTTATTGACTTCTCTCAGCCAGTATGGGAATCCTCTGAGGTTTAAAAACAATACATATAAGATAAAAAATACAAGAAAGAAAAAAACCTGGTAGCCAATCATTATATTTCTTGATGGGAATGAAAATAATAAGATCTGTACCCGTGGTTCCATTCAGCCTGAATGAAGGGACCAATCCTCAGGTTCACCCACATTCCGGCAGCTTGGACCGTCCTAATGAACTTCGCCAGATCATAATTTCCTTGGAAGTTCAACTGCAATATAATCCAATTCATTTGATTTAAAATTCGATTGTAATTAATCTATCACTTGATCGATTTGCAAATTATGCAGAGGAAGACACTCAAATCTCCAATAGAAATCATAATTGGTGTCTCTATCGAACCTGTCCTTCTACACAGGCTCATGGATATTCCAAAGAGACATAAGTCTGGATGGTATTACAGCCACCATGCTTAGCCTTCTCAATTAGCTTCGGCCACATCTGCCATTACAAAACCAGATAAAAAATCTTCATCAACCATAATTAAATTTTTTTTACATGACTGACAAATTTATACCATGTCAAAAGTGAAAGCAAAGAAGAAGGCAAACATCTCTTAATTAAACATTACATCAGGGGTGCTACGTGGGTAATGGATTGAACCAGAGAAGACAAGCTCCCTCCTGCCATTGATGATCAAGGACTTGCCATCATAGGTGACCCCTTTTATGTTGTGGCCGTGGCCGAGGGCCTCGCCGGCCAGCATTGCAATGAACATCAGCAGGAGAGCCGTGGTGTATCTCCATTGCTGCATGGTTCCAACCCACCTCCCTTGCACCACAACAACTTGGAAAATGAATGGAGTTTCCAATTTATATTAAACTATAATATTAGTATTGTCCAAATGAGGAGGAGGAACAGGAGGAGAAGAGAGAGTTTATGGTATGGGAGAAGGACGGATGCAGGTAAAGATGGGAGAGTGAAGAAGAGGTGCAGCTGCTTCCCCAGCTCCTGATATGGAGGGAAATGCCAAAGAATGTTAAAAGGAGGGGAGCCAGAGGAGAGGACGGGCGAAAAGGAAGATGGGTCTTTGATTTCTTGTGCATGCATGTTAGTAAAGGTCGGTCACGTAGAGAAATGTGGCATTTGCTATTATTGCCCCCCCAATCTCTCCGGACGTCCATCACCCCCTAGCCCTCCCCCCGACATGCTTTTCCCATCTCTCCTCCCGGACAACCCCTCCTCTCCTCTCTCCTCTCTCATGTGACACACTTCTTTGCTCCAGCTCCCTTTCCTCTACCACCTACACCTCCCCTCGCCGGACGACAACTTTCTTCTCCAGCCATCTCCTGAATACACCGGAATACTAGTTACCGAGAAAAAAAAAAGTCCGAATACTTTGTGCCTCTGTTTATGCTGCACATGTGTCAAAGTACTACAAAAAGAGCTGTTAGATTTTGGAGCTGTTGTTCATCGAGTTAGCTAGGTGGGCAGCCAAATCTCATTTCTTATATTGGCTTTCTTGTGCTTACTGCAGACCGTGTAATTAGATGATGCTATCTCGGCAGTTTTAGATTATGAACTCGAATCATTTTTGGATACTTAGCTTTTACAATTGATCAATAATTCACATATTAGTTCCATGTGGTTCCTTTTAATTAATTCCTGATTTTGAGATTGGTACATTGATGATGATAAACTATACATTAAATCCAACTAGTAATCCATGACGATGGTTATAAACTTATACCTTAAATGCAACTAGTCCACCCATGACGGCCTCTATTTGGCTTATATGGAGTATATAACAAAAGATCAAGTAAGAATCATTCGTAGATAAATGCAATTTGGTGCTTCGTTTTTTAAGTTATTAATAAGCAGAAACAATGAATGTTTTTCTTTTCTTGTAGCCCAGGGGGACACTTATTGGTCAAATCTGTTCATAGATTAATCTATGGATATGTTATAGTGAACTTTACACAGGTAGAAGTTAGCTTGAAAAATTTGAAAGAATCTGCTAACTAGATTTGCATGAATTGAGATTAAAATCAAGGCTTCACTCAACATGCTCATTTGCAGCATTCTCAGAAAGTTACTTCTCTAAGTTTCACTTAATCTGTCCAGCAATGACAATTAATCTCACTATCTTATATATTCTTTAAAGTATAAACTAGGACAAGAGATTTTTTTTTTGTTTGAAAAGGTGCTGACTTATTTTTTTGCTAGCATTTGTAATTAGGTGAAGTACCTTGAATTGAGTAGTATTAGACATGATCTGGTTGCCTAATTATGAAGTAGAGAAATTAATTTCTTGAGGTTAATATATAGCGCAATTCATTTGACAATCACATTACTTAAGAGACAAAGAAGAATAATCAAATGGTTGTTCAGATGGTTAGTCCATTTCTCATATGGGACCTTGATTCAACGAGGTTTCTAAGACTCAGTAGTGTCATGAGCATGACAATTAAGAAACTAAACAGGGGATGAAAATGTTGAAGTAAATATCAATAATCCCTTCTATTCATAAAGAGTATCAGAAGATAGCAACACATAGGTTTGATAATATATATTAATGCCCAGGAATGGTATACATGTATATATACTATACATGTATGGAGATAGTCTCGTCTAGAGTTCGACGCGATGAGAAATGAACACATACTTCTCTATAGTTGTTTTTTTTTACGGTAAATATACTTCTCTATAGTTGTTACAATATAATGAACTTGATATGGAATTAATCCAACCAAATTAATCTTTATGGAGTACTTCCAAACAACCACTAGACTAGTTGGGAAACTCTTCCTGTTTTTTCTGTTGCAAACTAACCAATTGACAGTAAACACTATTAACCCCATTGATCACCATGAGTTCCACTCTCAACAATCTTCCCATGTTTGTAGCACCACAATCTTGCTCACGTCTCGGATGGTCGATAGCCGATGAGCGACCTCCACAGTCGTTCGACCTCTCATCAATGTGTCCATAGCTTCTTGGACTACCTTCTCAGAGGCTGTGTCCAATGCACTTGTGGCCTCGTCTAGTTGAAGGATTGTTGGGTCCTTCAGTAGAGCTCTAGCAATGGCCACCCTCTGCTTCTGCCCCCCCGATAGCTGAACTCCTTTCTCACCTACTTGGGCATGATACCCTTCTGGCATTCTACTTATAAAGGCGTGAGCATTGGCTGCCTTTGCAGCTTTCACGATCTCCACCTCTGAAGCTTCGTCCTTTCCATACCTGTTTCAGATATAGAATCACTTAAGACGCGTCTAGCCTGACCATGCACCATGACTAGATTCCATATCCATGGTACATACAGGTCCTAGCGCATGGTCCTAGGCTCCTAGCTATACCTGATGTTTTCATAGATGGTAGTGGAGAACAGTGCTGGCTCTTGCTGAACAAGGCCAATTTTCAGCCTCAAAAATCTCAGGTTTAGAATTATGTCGCTCCTATCAATTAGAATTGAGAAATGATATTTGTACAACAGATTCCTACACATTAGAATTGCACCAGCAGTGGGGTCATAGAATCTCATGAGGAGTGCAATTACAGAGCTCTTTCTTGACCCGCTTGTACCAACTATGGTAAGGCTTCTTCCAGCCTTAACTTGAAAGCTTAGACCTTCAAGAACAGTAATGGAAGGCCTGGCAGGGTAGCTGAAACATACATTTACAAGTTCAATATCTCCTTGTATCTCTGGGGCCATGTCTGAATTTGGATCATTTGCATTTATTTTTGTCTCTCTTTCAAGTATGCTAAAGACTAATTCCAGGACCTGAGATCCTTTCACAATGTCAGGTGCTAGGCCTAGTGTCTCTGAAACCCCAAAGGCTGTAATGATCAGCACCATGAATGCCTTCATGAGATCACCAAAGTTGGACTTCTTCTGCTTAATGAGTTGTGAGGCATACCATAGGCCCAATGCATAAGAGCCCAATGCAAAGAATTGGGTCAAACCATATGCAAAACCTGAGATATGCCCACGTAGAAGTGCCTGCTTGTTTGGCTCCTTCAGCTCATGAGAGAATTGGGTTGCAACCTGATCTTCAGCATTGAAAGAGGCAACAGTTCATATGTTGATGACCGCTTCCCTAGCTATGGATGTAGTTTGTGAATAAGTCTAAACATATTCACCTCCAAAGCCCCTTAGAAAGAATTGCTGCATAGCAACGAAAGTTAAGACACTTGTATAGTTTTAAAAGACAGAAATTATGTAATCAATCTAGTAGTTCCATAATTCATCAATTTTGTGATTTGTTTTTTTTGAATTTTACCAGTTTATCTTATGTACACATATTTGGAAAGGTGTATGATGAATATGATGATGTTGAATCTTCCCCTCTAGGGTTGCGTCAGGAAGGGCATCCGGCATAAAATTTGCCACAATATTTCTTTGTATGTATTTTGTACTATTTTGATTCCGATAAGAGTCAAACAAGGTATAATCCATGCCACCTACCCCGATATCTGGATAAGGTGTATGATGATGATGATCTCATGTACCATGTGAAGCAATGCTCATTTTTTCATCCACAAAACTAGAACACATACCTCAGCAATTGAGGCACTGACAATTAGAGGGAGAGTTGCAATAACTACAGCAGCCAATTGCCAATTAAGGACAAAAGCAATAACAAAAGCTGTGAGGGTGAGCGATAAGTTCTGAACTATAATTGACAGGCGATCAGCGAGTGCACTTCTTACTAATGTGGCATCAGAGGCCAAGGCTGATAGTAAGGAACCGCAGCTGTAATTGTCGTTTCCGTGTCAAGAGTTATAACTATTAAGGGGACCGCAGCCAGAGTTATAGCTGAGGATTTATACAAGTCATCCAATCTCATTCTGAAGCATAGCTGCAGAAACAAAATCATGGATTTATAACTTATAATGAAAGAGACACTAATAGATTTGAATGTATAATGCTTGTTAAAAAATAGTTAGTTTCACATACATGTGAACATTAGGAGGCGCACTCGTGTAGTGACTCTCTCACCCATCAGGGTGAAGAAGAAATGGTGCAACAGATATGTAAGAACAGTAACCACAGCTGCTCCAATGAATATTAGAGAAAATCTTGCAACTTCATGCTTGATGTGCTGCTTGTCACGAGAGTAGAATACAGTCAAGGCTCGGGTGATTCCAAAAGCAAATAGAGGACCTTCCATGCCAGCCAAAATGGGCCCCCAAAGATTCAAGTACTGCTAAGGCCATTCCAGGGAATTCAGTCGAATCAGTTTATTAACAGATGACTTTGAAACCTTCCTAGATTGCTCCAATTCGTCCTTCCGTTGATCTTGATTTATTTATCATTCACGGACTCTCCATCAAGATCGAATGACACGGAAACGACAATTAAGAAGACTGGGGTTACCGCTGAAGAAAATCAAGATCAACGGAAGGACCAATTAAGGGGACCCTTGTTATCAGCCTTGGCCTCAGCTATAACTATTAAGTGGACCACAGCCAGGGATTATTTAAGAAAGCCGATATACTAGCCCTTTTCACTCCATCAACTATGCACATTTTACTATGTATCCGAAAAAAACAAGTGTCACGCCTCGAGATTTCTAATCTCGAGTGCAAAAGCCATCAAAGATACCAAAAATCTTAAGGCTGAGACCCCGGGCATGCGAACCGATCAGTTATTTACCACCACCAATTACATCATCTCCACAGGATGTGTAATCGACCATCCAAAAATTCAGTTATATAGTCTCCAATAAACATCATTAATATAAAAAATGATCTTACTTAGTCTTATTACAACTGATAAATTGAAAATAGTCAACAAAATAAAATATCCAGTATATGACACACATCGGCCAACAATTTATGAAGTTTATCAAAATAAACAAGCAATCGAAAATTCTCTTAATTTTCTTCAAAGCATCAGCATCACTATCCTGCACTGCAATCTTCCCAACTCAATTCTTTTTCACGCCTGCATCAGAGGATGCATAAGTACTTTATCGAAATACTCAATAAGATGTAAAAACCCACCAGAGACAACGAATAACATAAAGAAAGTTCTAATCAAGAGAAACAAGAATATTCAATAATTGCAGGAATAGTCTCAAGGTTCACTTTACATGAGTAAAAAAGTCAATAATAATCCCAACTCACAAGGATAGGGAAAACATCAAATTTCAATGACTCCAAACAATCACAACTGTAAGGAGAGAATTTACCACAGACGAGACTCCGAATATCAAAATGTAGGGAGAAGACAATCAAATCATCAAAGCTTTAGGCATCCAAAGTGCAAAGAGTTTTCAATTTCTGTTCACTGAACTTACCACTCATAAGTAGCTGATTACCAGAATCACCCTACAGGTTCTCCCTTCGGAACCCGGCTATGCATTTAGGATGCTGGCCCCATCAGTGCTTACGGATACAATGGGGGGAGACTGTAGACCTTCCATAATATCATACAGTCTAAACGTACGTATATGCCTTCATCAGCTGAACTACAGAGGATCAAAATTATTCAGAGATCTCGCAAGATCTAGTAATGGCTCTCTGAATATACTATGATTTCACCTCAGAGAGATCCTCGCAAGGTCTCTAGTAGCAGCAATGCTCTGAAATTCAAATTGAACAAGGTCACAAGAAGAGCAGAGGTCGCAACGCTATGAAATTCAAGGTATCTTTTACCGAAATAGACTCACCCAAGGAGTATAATAATCATCAGTATCTCTCGATAGAATATGATTCCTCGCAAGGACACAACTGAGATTCCAACATCTTGAATAACAAATGACTCACCATAGGAGTATCGATAGATTTCAACCATAATTTAAATAACATGCTTCATGCCTAGCCCTAGATAGGAACATCTCTGAAATATGGGATTTACAACTTACAAGACTGAATTTACATTAAGAGAATGGTTTTGGAACGTTTGGTCTCCTACTGAAAACTCAAACTGATACCAAGCTATAATTTGAAATCAAGGACGATTTGACTCTAGGTCACACTGACTTATCCCATAATATTAATCTTTTGGACTAACTATTCTTACTATAATAAATTTCATCATGTTTTATAATGTGTATTCATGATACTTTAATCATATTAATCATATCATTGAGTAGTAGTAGGTACTAGTAACTTAAACCTTAATTACAATAACCATTTAAGTTCATAATGGCCCACTTCTGACTATCCCCACAGTCAGCACATTTGGAATTTAACTCCTAAATTTTTACTGTACATATCTCTATGAGTCTAGGTTTCGACCTCACTGACGGTTTATTTTTATAATTTTTTTATGATTAGTTATGATTTTTATACTACTGATCATCGGTGCAAAAATAGTACTGGCCAAGATCCCTAATCTTGATCATAGTCATCACGTTTTATTAACCATTCATCATGACACTAGGGTCTTATTGACCTTAGTTACACCCTTCCTAGGGTTATTTCAGTCCCTTAAAGGTTCTAGAATTTAATTAACCCATACTTTTATGTACCTCTCATTACACAACCCAGTTTAAGATAATCCATTTTTATAATGGAGGTCTTAATGCTAAGAACTCAACTATGATCACATGGAACAATTAAATCATAACTTTTACAAGGCAAATATAGAACTTTCTGACTTTCAAACGATCGAGAGATGCATTACACAATGAAGTTCCCATCTAAGAACTAGCATGCAAGCAACATAAAGACATAACTCAATTAATATCAATAAGCATACTTTTACTCATAACATAATAGAATCTCTCATCAGTTCAAGCACTTTACAAAACACTACTTACGGAGATAAGACCATATAATTCATTACATAATCCTCATGAGAATGGATTGAAACAAATTAAGTAGAGAAAAAACCATCCTACCACTTTCGTTATGAGTGTCTCGCCCTTCTACACGTAACTCATCTCCTCCTCTTTGCAATGACGCCTCTGGTCAATGCTATGTGAAGGATTTAATGCAAGAATATGGTTTGGAGTAGAGATGAACGTGTGTAAGAGGGAAGGAGAAGAAGCACAAGTAGTCCCACAATTAGGGTTTGGTGTGCATATGCACAAGCCGGCCCCCTCCCTTAGGCTTAAATACAAAAATCCCTTCCTTAATCACAATCCTAACCCTCCAATAGGAAATCTTCTTTTTAATTTGGCTAGGGACGCCCTTAACCTAATCCTCCCAAATTGGTTAGGATTTGGTATCCTTCTCTCAATAGATTTTTAATAAAATCAGCAACTTTCGGATTCAGTTTCTATCGGTGAGATTGATCGCAACCGATAGGTGATTGATCGCTGCAGTCTTTCGCGTTATTCCAATACTTTCGTTTGATCGTTTTCAAGGGCGATCGATCGTTGCACACTTTCGCAAAATTACAATACTTTCAATTGATTGTTTTCAAAGGTGATCGATTGCTGCCCAAAAATTGTATTTTTTAGTATTTTCGATCGATCGCTTCTGAGGTGATCGAACACGTCTGTCTTGCTCTCGGTTTTGAATCTAGCCCGATTGATCGCGTATCCTCTGGCGATTGATCGCCTACACAATTTTCAAACGTCATAACTTTTCACTCAAAACTCCGAATCGTGAACAGTCGGTGTCATTGGAAAGTTTTCTTCGTGAACTTTAATATCAACTCCCATCTTCTCATTGGTCCATGAATCCACATTTTCTTATCCGATTTTTCAGGTGTTACAACAAGAAAGTAGCACATTGTACTCATCCACTAATTATCTTGAGAAGGATAATATAAAATGGAACTTTAAATATTAGAAGAATTAGTTTCTTTAGCTGGATTGTCAAATGGGATAATGGGCAATAGGTCTCCTAAATAAACAACGATAACAATGAATACAATATTAACAACAATCATTCCCAAAAGTTGCCAAGAAAAATCTCCTAAAAGAATAGCAATGAGAATAGTAGATAAATTGTCAAAGAAAAACAATGATGATTATAATAATGAACAATAGTAATAGCAATAATAACAATAAGTACTTAATATACGTATGTTGGATCCAATCGAATAATAGGTTTGAACAACAAATCACATTAGCCCACTTCAAATGTGTGGTGCAAGGTTTTTCCATATTACGTAGTCAATGAGCCTGGATTGCCATATTACCTGGTTTTTTGGCCTCATCCCATATAACCTGGTTTTGGCACATGATCTTCCCATTTTGCCCTCCTAAACCCTAACACTAAACCTTTCTACAACGTTCAATATATAAAAAAATAGTAAAATCCACGATAAATAGCATGCGGTGTCAACATATTTATTTTATGATCATTATAAGAAAGAGCACTAAAAATAAGGAAGAATATTTTTTTTTACAAAAAATGGATAAGAAATGAGAGAGATAAATATCGTTGAAGTTTGTCCCACTAAAATAGCTATCATGTGATCGAATACACGATAGCCCTGGTATCGTGTAATCGCCCATTTTAGTGGGGACAAACTTCAATGATACATATCTCTCTCATTTTTTTATCTGTTTTTGCCCTTATTATTCTTTCTTATTTTTAGTGCTCTTTCTGATCATCATGATATCTTAATGATCTTGATATAATATTGAAAAAATACAATAGAATATACGATAAATAGCATGCGATGTCTCAATATCTTCATGATATCATCATTATAAGAAATAAGAAAGAGCACTAAAAATAAGGGAGAATAAAAAAAGCGAAAACGGATCAGAAATGAGAGAGATATGAATCGTTGTTGTCCCAATAAAATAGCTATTGTGTATTTGATTACAGATAGATACACGATAGCCATTTTAGTAGGACAGCTTCAACGATTCATATCTTCTTCGTTTTCAATTCGTTTTTACACATTTTTTTCATTCTTCCTTATTTTTAGTGGTCTTTCTTATCATGATGATAGCCTAACTATCTTAAAACATCGCAAATTATTTATTATAGATTTTGCTATATTATTTTATATTATCTCAATATTTTTACGATATCACCATGACAAGAAAGAGTACTAAAAATAAGGAAGAATGAAAAAAATGGGCTAAATGGATAAGAGATGAGAGAGATACGATTCGTTGAAGTGTGTAATACTATCGTGTATACAAATACATGAGAGCAACTGCTATCGTGTCTTCGAATACACTATATATTTTAGTGGGACAAACTTCAACGATTCATATTTCTCTCATTTTTTATCCATTTTCACCAAATTTTTTTCTTCCTTATTTTTAGTATTCTTTCTTATCATGATGATAGCCTAAGTATGTTGGGACACCGCATGCTATTTATCATGATTTTTGCTGTATTTTTTATCTTCTCAAGATCATTTTGATATTATCATGATAAGAAAGAACACTAAAAATAAGAAAGAATAAAAAAATAAAAAAAAACAGATCAGAAATGAAGGAAATATGAATTGTTGAAATATGTACCACTAAAATGAGTAATTATACGATAACAGTGCTATCGTGTAATCGAATACGAGCCCGGATCAGGTAATGTGGCAATTTGGGCTCATTGGCCAGGCAATACGAAAAAATGTCGTGTGGTGCTAAACGAAGCCCAACCAACTAGCTACGACTTCGAGGCGTTTAGCCAAAAGGAAAGAAAATCCCTAACTTCAAGGCCCGTCATGCATTGATATTTGCATGTTACTCTGCCATTTTTTGGCGAAATAACTTGCCGTCTTTGGTCATCGAAACGTGCAACACTGGCGTCAATTTTCCTCCTGGATGAACCTACGAGCTTGTGCAAAGCTGTTGTCTGTTGACATGTTACATTTTGCAAGATCATTTCGGAATGGTTTCATGCACAAACTGCAGGGCCATTTACTAGGAACCTTTAGCACTAGTTTCGAAATTAGCAATTCGTTTTTTTATCAGTATAGCTAAGTGTCTCCCAATTGAGTTTTATCAACCGAATAGGGACCTTCTTCCATGATCTATTCAGACTCCAACAATAATGAATAAATTAATTAAGTACCAATATTGTTTGATAACAACACAATATTCTTATATACCATCACGTATTAAGTAAAGTCCGTAGAATGCTAATACATATTCTAGATTTTTTATACAGCTAATATCGCTTAGAAAAAGCATATTAGCTTTTCTAAACTTTCCACAATAGGCATCTACTTCCAGGTCCAAAGACTATCTTTTAAAACAAGAATAGTATAATCAATGTTCTAAAACTCAAGACTCGGACTCGACTCCATATGCCACGGAGTGGAGTCGACTCGGAGTCTTGACGGAGTCATAATGGAGTCATGCAAGTGAAAGTTTTCCATTTTTATGGAGAATATAAAGCAAAATTACACTATAAATTTTATCAGACATAAAAAAAAAAGAATTATAGTACTTTTTTACAAATTAGTAAATAATACATGTCATTATAGTAATTTTGCTTATATAAGGAATGAAATAAGAGATTATGACAAGGAGTCCCGGAGTTAAGCATTGTTAGTTAGTAGATACCCTTTTTGGTTTTAAACGAGGATGTAAATTCAGTGTAAAAATAAACTAAATTACATAACAAATTTATTTTTCTTGAGGCATTAATTGACTCATTGTTGTAAATATTCATCGTTCAATATGGAGAAATTAATCCTTGAGCTAAGAAACCAATGACAATTAATGAAAAATAATATACTACAAAATTTGAATAAATTTGAGAAAAATAAAACATTTAATACCAATATGTGATACCTTTTCTGCAAGTTCAAAATTGCAGTTACTATATGTAATACCTTTTAATACAATATACGTTGAAAAAATATATTTTCAATGGTATTTATCGGTCACTAAAGAATGTTTTGAGTTGAAATATTTAGCGACAGTTTGAAATCCGTCGCTATATCTAATGATTAAGCATCGAGGGATTTAGCGACGGAATTTATCCGTCGCTAAAAGAAATATTTTTTCGAATGACTCCAGCGAGTCACGAGTTGGTTTGACTCGGACGCGTTGACTCGGCGAGTCACTGGAGTCCCGAGTCATGCATATTTGAGTCAACAGGCGAGTCTGACTCGTTTTGCAACCGAGCCGAGTTGACTCGGACGAGTCTATGGAGTCAAAACCGAGTTTTTAAACTATGAGTATAATAATAATAAAAAGCCACTTCCTGTCACCGACCATGTTGCTTCTTTTCTCCTCTCCCCACCTACAATGCCCATCTCAGAAAAACATATCCACATCAGTTACTTCTACAAAAGGATACAGTTGGTGGTTCAGCATTCGTAAAATATTTATTGTTTAAAAGCCATTTGATTGCCAATAGATCCACAATCATATTTATTGTAGACATTAGTTTCAATTTATTTGCTATGTATTTCTATATATACTGCCAATGTCATTGTGGTGGCTATATTTTTATGATAAGCTTGTCGTAAACATTGAAAACTTATAGAGGCCCAATTGAGGACATCTCACGAGCATTTGTAAATGGTTTTGGCTAGCTCTGGCTCCTTCCATTAATTCTTCTAATTATTACTTTCAGGTTTATGTCATTTTAGTATTTGAAGGGCAAGTAAACAGTTTCATTCTTTTCTTTTTCTTTGGAGCCAAACACGTACTTCTTTGCCAAATAGCTTTATTATTTTAAGAAACATTAAACACTAAACATTTTTTCAATCACATTGAATATTAAACATGATAAATAAATTAATTAAGTACCGATATTGTTTGATAACAACACAATGTTCTTATATACCATCACGTATTAAGTAAAGTCCGTAGAATGCAAATACATATTCTAGATTTTTTATACAGCTAATATCGCTTAGAAAAAGCATATTAGCTTTTATAAACTTTCCACAATAGGCATCTACTTCCAGGTCCAAAGACTATCTTTGAAAACAAGGATAGTATAATTATAATAACAATAAAAAGCCACTTCCTGTCACCGACCATGTTGCTTCTTTTCTCCTCTCCCCATCTAAATGCCCATCTCAGAAAAACATATCCATATCAGTTACTTCTACGTACAAAAGGATACAATTGGTGGTTCAGCATTCGCCATTTTCACAGTGTGGCCTCTTATTGGAAGATTAATGTGCTTTAGTGTTGATCCTTCTGCATAGGATCCAATGAAGGAAACCAACAAAATAAATAACTAGGGAAATTTCGTACAATATTTATTGTTTAAAAGCCATTCGATTGCCAATAGATCCACAATCATATTTATTGCAGACATTAGTTTCAATTTATTTGTTATGTATTTCTATATATACTGCCAATGTCATTGTGGTGGCTATATTTTTATGATGAGCTTGTCATAAACATTGAAAACTTATAGAGGTCCAATTGAGGACATCTCACGAGCATGTGTAAATGGTTTTGGCTAGCTCTGGCTCCTTCGATTAATTATTCTAATTATTACTTTCAAGTTTATGTCATTTTAGTATTTGAAGGGCAGGTTCTTTTCTTTTTCTTTGGAGTCAAACACGTACACTTCTTTGCCAAATAGCTTTATTATTTTAAGAAACATTAAAAACTAAACATTTTTTCAATTACATTGAATATTAAACATGATAAATAAATTAATTAAGTACCGATATTGTTTGATAACAACACAATATTCTTATATATCATCACGTATTAAGTAAAGTCCGTAGAATGCAAATATATATTCTAGATTTTTTATACAGCTAATATCGCTTAGAAAAAGCATATTAGCTTTTCTAAACTTTCCACAATAGGCATCTACTTCCAGGTCCAAAGACTATCTTTGAAAACATGAATAGTATAATAACAATAATAAAAAAAAAGCCACTTCCTGTCACCGACCATGTGTCTTCTTTTCTCCTCTCCCCATCTACAATGCCCATCACAGAAAAACATATCCACATCAGTTACTTCTACAAAACGATACAGTTGGTGGTTCAGCATTCGCCATTTTCACAGTATGGCTTCTTATTGGAAGATTAATTTGCTCTAGTGTTGATCCTTCTGCATAGGATCCAATGAAGGAAACCAACAAAATAAATATCTTGGGAAATTTCGTAAAATATTTATTGTTTAAAAGCCATTCGATTGCCAATAGATCCACAATCATATTTGTTGCAGACATTAGTTTCAATTTATTTGTTTTGTATTTCTATATATACTGTCAATGTCATTGTGGTGGCTATATTCTTCCGATGAGCTTGCGTAAACATTGAAAACTTATAGATGCCTAAATGAGGACATCTCACGAGCATGTGTAAATGGTTTTGGCTAGCTCTGGCTCCTTCGATTAATTATTCTAATTATTACTTTCAAGTTTATGTCGTTTTAGTATTTGAAGGGTAAGTAAACAGTTTCTTTTTTTCTTTTTCTTGGAGCCAAACACGTACACTTCTTTGCCAAATAGCTTTATTATTTTAAGAAACATTAAACACTAAACATTTTTTCAATCACATTGAATATTAAGCATGATAATACCTTATTTTCCTTCTAATAAAGTACAAACATACAAGATGACATTATTTCTGAGCCAAAACATACAAAGTAACACGAAGTAAAAGGCATAACAACGACCCGAGTTGCCACTCCAATACAATTAGCCACTCATGGATACGAGTCCACACCGCATTGTACACTCAAACATAAAATTAAAAAAAAAAACACTGTTTGCATAGATGGCACGGATCTCCCCATGCTCAAATACTGGGAGGATCCTGACCGTAGATGGTCAGCACATGCAAACTTTCCTTATTTAATTAATATTGTTATTTTAGGTTCTAACATCAATATTTCTAGTCTTGTTATGTTTAATCACCTTTGATTAAAAAAACTACAAAGGTGATCGAACCAACAAAGCCTGCCAAGTTGTGAAGAGACCCAGTCTGATCACCGGAGCTGAAGGAGGTGACAGAGACTATCCATGGCAGCACCGGTGTCGACGCCCTCGGCCGTAGCCTCCGTCTTTCACCTTCCTGTGCCAGCCTTGGCCCTGGCCGGCAGAGAGAACCTAGGGAATGGCAGGCTGCTCGGGTGTGGCGAAACTAGGAATATAGAACCGGAATAATCATCCATTGCCGTGGCCTTCTCTGAGACGGACCTGAACAGTTTGCCGGGGACGCGTTTGCCTGTGTCAGTATGCATGACACGCTTGTGTGCAGAATGTGCTGGACTTGGGGAGAGAGATGAAGATTTTGATCTCTTTGGAGTGGAGACTCTTGGGGAGCTTGGCCTAATGGAGTTTTTGGATTTTGGTGGAGGTTTTGGAAATGGGAGGGGAAGGAGAGGGGGCCGCTGGGATGGAAGGCTGAAAGAGGAGAAATATGGAGGGGGGTTTTGATAATTACCTTGAAAACTCAAGCATAGTCCCCAGCTCTTCTTTTCCTGATTATAAACCATGGTACCCATATGTGATATTGCACTGAAACAAGAGCTATGAAAGATATGCAATATATATCTAACAAAAAAAGTATAGAAATTTTCAGAGAAATTCTTAAAGTTCGAATTTCTTTGGTGTACTATCTGAATAACTTGAACTACATGAAATTTCTTACAGTAAGAAAATATGTAAAAAAAAGAAAAAAAGAAGAAAAGGAGATGAAGATTGGGAGAGGGAAGAAGAAGCAAGTTCTCCCTTGTGGGCTGGAGATATGCTTTGCTACTTGGGCCCATATATATAGCCGAATCCGAAAGACTACTTCTTGGTTTTATTATTTTTTATTATTTTAGTAACTTAATTTAATAATGAGCTTATCCCTAATTTGCCGACAACCACTCCATTGTGCTTGACCAAAGTGCCCCTGTTGGCCGGCAACCGCCAGTGCAAGCTCTGCCATTGAATTTGGAAGTTGATAGCCATTGGAGGAATAATGGCCATGGATCCCAATTTCAGTTGCATGGGCAAGAAAGATATGGAATTATCTCATTGAAAGGGAACAGTTATTATGGGATTTGATAAAGAAGCTGTAAAGGTTATGTTATTTTAGTTTGGTGGCGGTTCATTCATAGAAAACAAAGGGAGAGATGTGATGGTCAACGTGGAGATTTGGACCATCTCAAGGACCACTTATCTTGACACTCTTAAGAAACCTTGTAAAGCTTCATTTTTTCTTTCATAATATTGTAAAGCTTCATTAAAATACAAGGATCATGCCAAATATGTAAAGGTTTCATACATATATAATATTTCTCATATACACATATTGCATGTACTATACATGGTAAGTAAAGGGCTGCATTAGGTACTGTCAAAACTTGAGGCTCAGCCCAGCTTGAATTAATTAGAAACTCAAGAAAATGCATTAGGCTGATGCTATTTGTGCTCTTACAAGTTGGTGTCAGTAGGTACTCTGAGCTGCCTCACAGAAATGGATGGATAATTATGTAATGCATGAGATGAATATAAATAATTGTTTTGGTAAAGATGTTTCTACCAAGGAAACAAAAACAAAGATGTGACTGGTTAATGTACTTCAACCAATCTGCATTCAATTAGGGTTCATTATTCTTCTTTTCTTTAAGGACTAGGTTTTGACCAAGGAATTCTGTATCGGATATCGGTAAAATATCAATCGGCCTAAGAAACAAAATATCGGAGATATTTGTAAAAAAAATATCGGTGGTCGAAAACTAATTTTTACCATATATTTTCATAATTTAACTTCTAAAATGAGTTATACTAATTTAGACAAAGCATAGATTTCACAATATGTATAAAAATGCATATTAGGATGGAAAAGAAACAGGAAAGTTATTATTTTTTTCTTTTTTAAAAAAAATTCCCAATTTTTTTTTGAAAACGTTTTTTTTTAAATGCGATAATATTTGAAAAAAAATTAAAAAAGCGATATTTACCCATCTCGTTTTATCAAGTGGGGCCCGATATCAATATATCGGCGACATAGAATTCCTTGGTTTTGACACAAATATATGGTTAAGAATGTAGCATGGCAGAAAATATTTTGTGATCTAATCAGGACACATTCGCTTTGGCATCTAATAAGATCTAAAACACGTCCTCACATTTGGCACAAATGACTTATTTCTCATGGTACAAGCACAAAAGACTCATAATATTGGGATCAAATGAGACTCCAAGCACAACTTAAACATTCACAAATTTGTGAATTAATTATAAACTTCAAGTCCAAATGTATAACATATCTAAAAGATAAAAAAGCTTTGTTGTAAGTTAGTGATCAAGATTCAAACCACATTTGACATCCCTGAAGTATATGTTAGTTCACTAATACACTTAGAACGAGACCTCAGGAACCCTTAGGAAGAATTGAATGTCATGAAGTTACTCTTCATAGTTTAATTGAGATAACTTAAAATGAGGAAGACATAGAATGTTCCAGTAACATGGCAAAAAATGAGCTAAAAATATGCTAAAGGATGCATAAATCCTTTTTTAACTTTGACCTTAGGAAGAACTAATAATTTATTTGAGGTGAGCCTAAGAAACCCCAACTTACCTTAAATAATTTGACCCTATCTATTTTTTCCCCACCAATGTAAGCTATATGCATAACAAGTGAACTTGACAGTACAAAGATGAAGCATAAACCTTTTTATTCCCGATTTAGGCAACTAATTTGCCACTAGCTACCCCCCTCTAGTTGGTGGGCTATATCCACTTTGTTTGCTATGTAAAAAAATACTAGAAAGAAAAAGCAAGTAACTTTAGAGTTTTAATCCAATTATTTCATGGAAGAGATTACCAGTCACCAATTATTCATGCACAAATTTTCAATCGACGCCGACCATCCGTGTCTGGTGGGGTGGGCTGGCAAAAGAACTACTCATCCCTCGGCAATACGTCAAAGCTGAGGCCGAGTATAGAATGGGCCGAGTGGCAGATCCACATACACAACCCACTTAGTTCTCCAACTAGCCATATGGCCCATATCGTGTGCACTTGTTGCCGCAGCCCACGCACGATAGCAGCAGCCCCCGCTTTGAGCAGAGCAGAAGCTTCTTCTTCGTCGTCCTCCCCCGTCCCGAAAAAGTTGAAACTTTGGCCAGAAATCTGAGTCTCCTCGGCCGTGATCTTCGGAAGCGGTGATCGGAAAAGATGAAGCGACGTCCGGCGTCCATCTCCTCTTGGTGGAAGGCTGTATATGATGCATCGGTAACGGAAGGGATGGAACGGCGGTGGCTCCGTTGAAAAAATGGGCCCTATGTACCAGGCCCATTGGGCCTAGAATTAGCCCGCTCTTATTGGCATGAATTCAAAAGTACTAGAAGCCTTACAGAAAAAGGAGAGCTCCACCGTCGCTGCAGCTGCTGTCTTCTTCCTCCGAAGAACTCGCCGTGTTCTTCGGACTCCGTCGCCGAACAGTCTCCCGTCGGAGAAGAGTGTCTGGCGTCGGAGATGCATCGGTTGTGGTTCTCGGTGGAGGAACCGACGGTGGTGTCGACGTTGGTGTGGTTGGCTATCGTGACTGAAATGGGTGTGGGTGTGTCGACTCTCTTTTTCGTAGCTGTTGCTTTGGTTCTCGACTTTGCCCTTTTTATAGCCATCCTCTCTGTTTTTCTTGACGTTCACTTAAAAGTCGCTGCTAAGGTTTGCAGTCTCTAACCTCGAAGCTGTATTTTTTTAATGGCGACATTTCCTACTCTATTCGTCCGGAATTAGTATTGACATTTGGTTTGCCAGAATGAACTGGTTCATTTCGGACAACCAAATGTTAATAATAATTCCGGACGAAGATCAAATGCGAATACTAACTTTACAAATATGTCTATTACTTTCGGACGGACGGGGTGTATTTGTATATACTTCCTTCGTCCTGATGCTACATCCTTACTGCTGCTGGTTTTTAACCTTGCTGGGGTATCTTTTCTGTCATTTAATGTTCTACATATTGCATATAGCTGGCCTGGAAGTTTCTTCTTATTGTTTGTGTTTATTGGGGAATCTTAGTTTTGTGGGTTTTAGAGATTGTCTGGTAGTAATGTAAATATTCAGGTCGAATCGAACTAACCTAAATAAAGACGTTATGAATTGGGTTTTTATATTCTTGGGCTCATTAGCTATTTTTGTTGCATAATCCATGTGATTATCCTAAACTACTTTAGTGCAAAATGTATTTGGTTTTGTTTTGGAACGTTATTGGAAAAATGGAAGCCGTCCTCAGTGTTTTTCTATACATTCACTGGAAAATTAATGCTAAGGTTTGCATCTCTCATCGCCCTTTTCCTTCTCGAATTTTAGATCTGAGATTGTTTTATTAATGAGGAAATTTCTATATTTGCCTCTCGGTTTATGGTGAGCTAGTGGGGCAGATTAATGGTCTGAAGGTTGGCTGGAGATTATAATGAGGTGAAACTCTGGCTGATAGTTGCTGGTGGAGGGTGACTCTGTGATTTATTTCTTGGAGTACTTCTTATATTAAGGCAATTGGTTGGTGTTTGGAGTAAAGTAGGATGAAACATTTATAGTGCTGGTTTTAAGCTTGCCAGGGTATCTTTTTTGTTAGTTAATGTTTGAGAGAGTAATGACATAGAGCCTGTTTTGGGAGTTTCTTGTACTTGTTTGTTTGTATTGGAGACTCTTAATTTTGTGAGTTTGTAGAGATTGTCTGGTAGAAATGTAATTGTTTTCTCCGAATCGAACTAACTGAAGTAGAGAGATTATGAATAGATCATTTGCTATTTTTATTGTGTAATCCGTGGAACTATACTAGACTACTGTGGTGCAAAATAGTATTGATTGTATTTGGAATTTTTCTATGTTTTTTACTCGGATTCTGGGATTTGGTAGCTTTCATGTTCCAATTTAGCTTTTGAAATTGTGGGTGTGATTTAGAGGTCTGAAGGTTGGCTAGAGATTATAATGCAATGAAACTCTGGGTGATAGTTTCTGGTGGAGGGGAATTTTGTAGAGTTTCTTGTATTTAGTCAATTGCTTCGTGTTTGGAGTAGATTACTGAAATTTATATGCTTGCTATTTTTTAAGCTGGCCGGGGTATCTTTTCATTGGGGGCTCTTGGTTCTGTGGTTGTCAGAGATCGTTTGGTAAGAATGTAAATATTCTTGCAGAATCGAACTAACTGAAGCAGAGAGGTTGTGATTTTATTTTGTAGATTATTTTTTGTGTTCCTGGGATCGTTGCTATTTTTGTTGCATAATCCATGTGATCATGTATCGCAAAATGGTTTTGGTTTTATTGGAACAGTTTTGGAAAAACTGGAAGCCTTAATAACTGAAAGAAGAATAAGTGTTAGCTTTTAGGAGGAAGTCAATTCGCTGCCTATTGGGTAAGTTAGAAACAATCTTGTGGTAGTGCATTGGGGGGAGATCAATATGTTGTCTTGTATTTTGTGCTTTATCCCTTTAGTTTAGTTTAATAACTCTTTTGTAAATAAAATTTCTTGCCCTTGCTTTATGTGGATTTTTGCATCTATGTTTTTGCTAGGAGGCATATATGGGCATATGATCCTTGTATGACATCGACAAAAGTATAGATATTATGATCACAATTTTTTGTGAATTTATGTCTTTGCCTCTTACATGATGTAATGATTATATGGTATATGATGTGATTACTTGAGAATATGATATATGATTATCTGACGCATTAGTATGATATGATATAGAGATGACAATCAGCGGTTCTTCTTCTATGTGCATATGAGACTAATTCTTTTTAGTCTTCAATTTATTTTTTCTTGACCATTGAGATAACATTATTTATGCAAAGCAAAGGTTATTAGTGGTCCATAAATAATGTATTTACATATCTGTTGGTATGTTCAACCAGGATGTTCCACCAATTGCTGAACAAGATATTTCTGCTTTGCAAGGAATGTTAAGTCAAATTCGCCTATGGGCTGAAAGCCCAAATTTTGATGGAGTATGTGCGTTAAATTTGCACAGTTTTTCCTGAGTATATGTTTTGACTGGCTTAAGCATTGAGAAGTCTTTTTACTCTTAAATGTATTTCTTCAAGGTTAATTGGCTAGACACATTGGCGGTTCACTTGTTGCCTTATCTCGAGAAGGTAGTATACACAGTTTTTATATGCTAGCTTTTTGAAGAGAGAATTTTTATTCATATCCTGATATCTTCTTATGAAAATTTGACTTTTGTTAAAGAAAGATCTGATTTAAATTTTGTTTTATAGGCTCTTTGCAAGGGTGTGAAAGATGAGCTACTCTCCGAATTTAAAGTTGACTCAGAGGCAATTGGAGCTCTCACTTTGGGCTCGCTAGTAATGTATCCTCAAGGTTAGTTGTTTTCTGGGTAATGTTTTTTGTGATGATAATAATCATCATAAGCTTCATATTATTCTTAGTTAATGATTAATAGCTAAATTGTGTATATGCTTTTATAGTAATAGAAAGATGAGCTTTTTTATCTAATTCTTCTTTTGTCAGGGACGAAAATCTACAACGCTGAAGAAAAAGAAATGACCATCGATTTGTCATTGAAATGGGCAGGAAATCCGCATTTCCGCATTGACGAAACAAAGTTTTGGGTGAAATCAACTTTTCAGGTGTTATCTATTATCACAAGTTTCAAAATTGAACGGCCATCTATTGGTTTAGACCTCAGTCATGATAGAGTTGAATGTTTTGTTGATGTTGGTTAAATCTGGAAAGTTGTAGATTATTGCCATGGAAATTTCTGTCCTTCCACGTATTACTCTGAAGGCACTAGGTCCACATAAATTTTCGAGAATATTGGTGACCTTTATGGAAAAGGTATCTTCTCGAATGAGCTAATATCAAAGTTGACTTGTTTCGTATTTTAATTAGCTTAAATGCCGAGGATGCTTCATGATTTATCATTATTTCTGTTGCAAATTGTTCTCTTTAATTACAGCCTCGTGTGGATTGTGAAATGGAAGTGGTGGTAGGAGGTCCCCCCGTTTCTTGTGCATCTCAGGTATATATAATATTGTTTTGGCCAATAACTAATGTTATTTCATGTGAAGGTATAACACATATAGTCATTGTTTAAATATGTATGTATGTATAAGAAACTTGCCGACCCCAGACAGCTGGGATAAAGCGTATGATGGTGATGACGCTGTTGTGTAAGAAACTCACAGGCATGTTGCCATTGCAGTTTCTTCTCAAAAGCAGAATTGAAATACCTACTGAAGAGTGAGTAACCACTTCCAAAGGTATATGTTAATGTTTTGTTTCATTGATCATTCTTCAAAGTACGTTGATAGTTTTATTCTGTGCCTTATCTAGTGAAATATCTTCAACAAAAGTACCTATTGCAGATTGTACAGCGCTTCAAACATGGATGGTTTCAGTTTCTAGTCGTAGTGGATAGCATGCACTCACAACTAATTAGGAAATCAGATTACTTGTAGAATGTAACAGTGTTAACCTGCTCCTCACTTTTAGTGGGCTGAATTTTGATGATTTAAGAAAGAACCACACAGAGTTGGGCAACCAATTGGCTGGTGATGCTTCTGATGTTGACAATTTTTCTTATAGTAAATGAAAATACGATGACTGAGAAACTAAGGATGTGCAATTTTTTAATATCAACCAGAGGTAAAATTCGCCAAGATTTACAATAGATTGTGATCAGGTATAAAAGTTGCACTCTGCATTTTCCGTATTTGGATTCTTTGGTCATTTTTTAAAAAAATCTACTCCCTTTGTCCAAAATTACCTGTCCTCATTAGAAAACCAAAATAAACTAAATCAGTTCGTTTTGGTTTTCTAATGAAAACAGGTAATTTTGGACGGAGGGAGTACTTCTTTACCTATTGTCTGGGAATATTGCTTCACAATTCCGATTGTACTGCTAATACATGCAAGTAGTTCATCATAGATTATAAATGAACATGATTAAGACTCCACAATGGTGAAATGTAATACAGAAGTCATACATAATGTGGCACAAATTTGCTTGCCAGCAAACCATCAATTATGAGCACTTTGAGCACTAATTGCAGATTTAGCGGTATGAAAACACAGATATACATGAACGTTGTTCCTGTTATTGGTGAACGACTTTTCAAGATTCAATTCCCAGGAGAAGGTGTAACCGTGTGAGCCTCTATTATGTTTGTATTAAGTGCTGATAAATCTCAAAAGAGCGTTTTTCTTGAAAGGGTAAACTTTTCACTTATGAAACAGAAATTCAAGTTCAGAAGCTTAATTGCTTTTCCAGTTTCTTGCTTGAAACGTACACTTAGAGTTCGGGTCTGCAGAAATTTTAGTGGTCAGAAGACTATTGAAATCTATTATGATGTTGGGTGACCAGTTCAGCCTTGTATGGAAACTGTGAAAGTAGACCAATTAGACAAGGAAAACAGTGCCAGCAAAAGTATGGGGCCTATTCTCGCAAGGAACTTCAATGTTGAACATCGATTGCCGGGAGTGTGGCTTTTATCATAGAATGCAAAATGCCATGTATATTCATCTTCTTGAATGTTGAAATGAATCAAGGGCCAACTCCCTGAACTAACAAGCAGTTTTACAGCCCTTGACCATAAGATGCTTGTTACGATCTGGATTTGTAATTTTGATATATCTTCTGGAATTCAAACAACTTGCTTATACTTTTCTAATGAAAAAGAGTAGCAAAAGAATCTATATAATGTGAATGAAATAGCTTTTTGTAAGAAAACAGAAGAATGGCAAGGCAAAGACTAGGACATTCTTGTAGGAGAAGAAGCGATTAAGGGTGCTTTTAGGGTGTAAAAGCCGTTTTTAGGCGCTTTTTGGCAAAATCACTAAAGAAGGTAGGTTTTTTAAAAAAATAATTTTCATCAGATAAAAACGGATTTTATTTGGAAATTGGTGTTAAAGCTGTTTTTAAAAAAATCTCATAAGGAGGAGATTTTTTTTAAAAAAAAGCTTTTGTGTGTCAGAATTATCAATGAGGGGGTGAAAATGACTGTATTTGCCTTCTCAAATTCTAAAATTTCTTTGCTTATGTCCATCCTCTAGTTTCACTCATTTTGGGTTTTTCTTTCCCGAACGTGAAGAGTCCTTCCATCTGCCATCGAGGAGCTTTTTACATATGACCTGGCGCCAACTTTGACTTTCCCATATCACCCGGAATCTTCCTCTTTCTCTCATATGACCCGGAATCGGCACCTAGAGTACCGAAAATACCCTTCTTTTACGTTTTTAAGCCTTTTGTATCCTAAATGCTTCATTCTTCCCAAAATTAGTGATTTACGGGAGCATGAAGTTGGGGAAGAAAATATTCCGGCAAAGGTCTGTCCATAATCGCGGTTGAAACCATCGCCGGCGCCGTCTAACTCAGAAAAAAAATAAAATTTCATGCCAAAAAACTGTAAAATAGCGGGAAAGACGAAAAAAATATATGATGAAAGAATTTTGATGTAAGATCAGCGGGGAAGCCCTCCCAACAACAAAAATTAAGATCTACATGTAAAAAAATACATATAAAAGCCACTCATTAGTGTTCAACCGCTCATGGATACAAAATAAAAGAATAAAAATCGGCAAAAATGTGAAATACACGTCGGCGAGCGACGAGTTCAATTTATATATCTTTCTGTGATCCTAATGAGGTGGAAGAGGAAGAAAAATTAGGAAGAACGCAAAAAAATGGGCAAAAACGGATAAAAAATGAGCGAGTTATGACATTTTGAAAATTTCAGAAAAATCGCGTTGCATATGACACGACTCAGGCTCAAGTCGTGTTGTGACACGACTCAGGCTCAAGTCGTGTATTCGACAACACGACTTGAGCCTGAGTCGTGTCATATGCAACGCGATTTTTTTGAAATTTTCAAAATGTCATAACTCGCTCATTTTTTATCCGTTTTTGCCCTTTTTTTTGTTCTTCTTTATTTTTCCTCCTCTTCCACCTCATATAGATATATTAAGCTAAGAAATGAAGAAAAAGAAGAAAAAAGAAGAAAGTAGAAGCTTTGCGGCGAAGAGCTTCCACTTTCTTATTTCTTCTAATTTTTTCTTTATTTCTCAGCCTAATATATCTTCATGATGTGGAAGAGGAGGAAAAATAAAGAAGAACGCAAAAAAAATGGGCGAAAACGGATAAAAAATGAGCGAGTTATGACATTTTGAAAATTTCAGAAAAATCACGTTGCATATGACACGACTCAGGCTCAAGTCGTGTTGTACACGACTTGAGCCTGAGTCGTGTCATATGCAACGTGATTTTTTTGAAATTTTCAAAATGTCATAACTCGCTCATTTTTTATCCGTTTTTGCCCATTTTTTTTTGTTCTTCTTTATTTTTCCTCCTCTTCCACCTCATATAGATATATTAAGCTAAGAAATGAAGAAAAAAGAAGAAAGTAGAAGCTTTGGGGCGAAGAGCTTCCACTTTCTTATTTCTTCTAATTTTTTCTTTATTTCTCAGCCTAATATATCTTCATGATGTGGAAGAGGAGGAAAAATAAAGAAGAACGCAAAAAAATGGGCGAAAATGGATAAAAAATGAGCGAGTTATGACATTTTAAAAATTTCAGAAAAATCGCGTTGCATATGACACGACTCAGGCTCTCGACAACACGACTTGAGCCTGAGTCGTGTCATATGCAACGTGATTTTTTTGAAATTTTCAAAATGTCATAACTCGCTCATTTTTTATCCGTTTTTGCCCATTTTTTTTTTTTGTTCTTCTTTATTTTTCCTCCTCTTCCACCTCATATAGATATATTAGGCTAAGAAATAAAGAAAAAAGAAGAAAAAAGAAGAAAGTAGAAGCTTTGCGGCGAAGAGCTTCCACTTTCTTATTTCTTCTAATTTTTTCTTCATTTCTCAGCCTAATATATCTTCATGATGTGGAAGAGGAGGAAAAATAAAGAAGAACGCAAAAAAAATGGGCGAAAACGGATAAAAAATGAGCGAGTTATGACATTTTGAAAATTTCAGTAAAAACGTGTTTTGAACGACACGACTTGGACACGACTATACTGCAAGTCGTGTCTTTCAAAACACGTTTTTACTGGAATTTTTAAAATGTCATAACTCACTCATTTTTTATCCGTTTTTGCCCATTTTTTTTGCGTTCTTCCTTATTTTTCATCCTCTTCCACCTCATGAAGATATATTAGAATAAAGGAAGAAGAAAAAATAAGAATAAAGAATAAAGTGGAAGCTCTTCGCTGGAAAGCTTCCATTTTTTTCTTTCTTATTCTTTTTTCTTCTTCTTTCATTCTAATATATCTTCATTACGTAGAAGAGGAGGAAAAATAAGGAAGAACGAAAAAAAAATGGAAAAAACGGATAAAAAATGAGTGAGTTATGACATTTTAAAAATTTCAGTAAAAACATGTTTTGAACGACACGACTTGCAGTATAGTCGTGTACACGACGACACGACTATACTGCAAGTCGTGTCTTTGGATATTTTTCGTGTTTTCGACGACACGATAAAATAGGAATTTTCAAAATTTGATAACTCGTTCATTTTTCATCCGTTTTTGCCCATTTTATTGTGTTCTTCCTTATTTTTCCTCCTCTTCCCCTTCATTAGGATCACAGAAAGATATATAAATTGAACTTGTTACTCGCCGAAGAGTATTTCACGTTTTTGCTTATTTTTATCCTCTTATTTTATGTCCAGGAGCGGTCCAACACCAATGGGTGATCTTTATATGTGTTTCTTTACATGTAGATCATAATTTTTGTAGTTTGGAGGGCTTCCTCACTGCTCTTACATCAAAATCCTTTCATCCCGTTCGGTTTCTCGCTTTTTGGCGCGAAAATTACCTTTTCCGATTTGGACGGCGCCGGCGCCGGCGATGATATGGGCGGAGATGCCGGACGGAACACCTTCTTCTCCGATTGAACACGAGTTTCTCCGGGTACCTCCTCAGATTCCTGGTAATATGGAAAAACGAAGAGTGTGGGTGCTTATACCTAAACCTAATGGTATTTTGGGTACTTTCCGGGTCATACGGAAGAAAGAAAAAGATTCCGGGTGATACGAGAGTTGGCGCCGGGTCATATGTAAAAAGCTCGCCATCGAGCTCGTCCCTTTCCCTTTGCTATTGTCGTCTCAGATAGCTGCCGGGATTGCCGCCGTGTAGCTCCAAATCCATACCTCTTGACGCCGTCTCCGATCAGACATCCGTCGTGGTTTCTAGCATCTTCCGCCTTCAGCTGTAAGTTGACTCCTCTGTCGCCATCGTCTCTGATCAGACAACCGCCTGAATCATATAGCCGCTCTCGTCTCTCCGATCATACAACCGTCGTCGTTTCCTATCAGACAACCTCCCCTCTCCACCATCTCCGATGGGATTGAAAGTTCTTACTTCACTGCAACATGAAAATCTTGTTAGGTTGAGAGGTTTCTGTCAGAGTTTTCATCATTAAAGACATTGCAAGAGGTACTTTTGTTAAGCTCCCCTTCTATTCCATATACATAAAGCTGTGGCCTTCAAAAAGTATGTGCTTATGTAATATAAGCTAGAGAGGTTTTGCTATAAGTTAATTAATTACAGTAATCAATCCAATGATTTTTTGTACAGAATTCATGAGCATAGAAAATAGAAATGTCCTAATATCTTATTTCTGATTTCTTAAAGTTGGATATTCCTATTTAATTTTTATCTGTACATGATCAACGCGAGCTCGCACTTAAGAATATAAGAAAAAGAGGTCTAATCAAATTTTGGAGCATTTGTTTGATTTACCTTTCACTTGAATGTAGAATTGTTATGGAATACATTAAAGGGTGCTTACTTATGACCACATTGTGCCTGTCATTCTTGAGTGTATGATCTGAAACATAAATGACAAAAAAATAAGGTGTCATTAGTTTCTGGATCTTAATAAGTTCTTTTCCATGTTCAGGATTTGAATACTTGCATGCGAGCAAACCATATAAAACTTCTCTTGTACATCAGAACATTTCTGTGCGAAAAATTCTCTTGGATCAGCATTTTAGACCTCTGCTCTTGGACTCTGAGTTCCAGAAGCTCCTGGCTGAGGATGTTATTTTTATGTCGCTCAAAACCAGCGCTGCCATGGGATACTTAGCTCCTGAGTATACAACTACTGGAAGGTTTACAGAGAAGAGTGATATCTATGCCTTTGGTGTGATTGTTATACAGATTCTTATTGGAAAAACTTGGATTACTCATTTGATTAGATTCAGAGTTGAGTATGGTAAAGCAGAAGATGCAATTGATGAAAAACTTTGTGGGAAATTCTTGAAACAGGACGTTGAACTGCTGATACAGATTGCATTGATCTGTATTAATGAGATACCAAATGAGAGGCCCTCTATGGAAACAGTGGTTCATGAGCTCAAATGTCATAATACTAGCAATCTTTGATGTGTATAATATGTTTTTTGTATTCACTATTGTCTATTCTTTTCTATTTATTTCCCTCATGCATTAGTTCCTCTTTTTGGAGGATGTTTTATATTTATTCTTGAAATCCAAAGTTCATGGAAACATTGCCCATAATAAAAGCCTGTTGTGGTATTAAACTTTCTACTGCATTTCTACCTTTTCAGTTAACTTCAGAAACCTACTTTCTTGATGATTTTAGACTTGCTTCTGAAAACAAATTTAGGTTACTATAACCGATTTGAATGTCCTTGTTCAACAGTTAAAATCTTTGACATCATTACTTGTGCATATGACTCCCAGTTGTACCAATCTACATGGTCAATTAATGTCTCTATAGATAGGAGCTGCATCTCTCCATGAATTATTAGTTGTATAGTTAATTGGCTTTTTCATGTTCTAAAAATTTGACTGCATTAAGGTAACAACCCCTTTCTAGGTAGTCCTGCCTATTGGGTCCAAGTAGAACTGAAATGGTAACAAGCTATCTTCTTTTACTCTAGGTGAGCCTCTCCTTCTCATATGGAAAGAATGTACAAACTCCATAGGTGTGATAAAAAATCCTTATGGTAAAAATGTTATATGAGCTAATTGTTATTTTTCTAAAATTTGTCACATCCAAACAGGCTTTAGGGGGGCGGTTTATGACAAAAATGCTTTTGGAGTGGGCGTTACCATATGGGTCACGATTTAGCTTTGTATTAAAAAAACGATTTTGTTAAAAAGCCGTTTTTTTTAAAAAGCAAAAGCTGTTGCCAAACGGTACATAAATATTTTTTTAATCATTTAAATACATATTTTGATTATAGATGATGTAGTGAGAACCATATCATGATAATTACATGCTGTCAAAGAAACTTCTCTTCAGACGATGCTGAAAATTCTTTACTTTATTGTCTGCTCATAGACGAGCTAATAGTAATAATTGGTCCTATCAGGAAAAAAACAACAGAGAAAGCTAATTGCTGCAATCGGTATTCATTCACTGGCTCCAAGATAGAATAAATATGGTAGGACATAGTATATTAATAAATTCAAGTGTTATGCACGAGTGGTGCTTGTAAATTTCAGATTATTAACTGCAAAGATCGTGTTGTTCGCCGAGTTGCAAAGGTGCCTTCTTCTTCTCTTGTTGGGGGTTGGGTGTCTCCTTTGTGGTGGAAATGCGGGGTTTCACTTCTTCAGGCCGGGACAGCCATACGGCCTCGGCCCCTTTGGCCACCCTGACTGCTCCGAGCTGAGGGTAGAGCATTTTTTGGGTGGTGTCAGATGAGAAGAGAGAAGACAGCACTGACCCGCGGGAGATAAATTCTGGTTCAAATCTAGATAATTTATAATTTATTTATTAAACTAAGAAATCCAGTTCAGCATGAAAATCATAATAATTTTTACAAAAAGTACCAAAATGCAGAAATAAGATTCTACGCGTCCAGACCTCTAGTCTTGAGTCAACTGTAAATAACTTTTCCAGTTTTTCCCTTGTAAATTTTGCCATAAGTGTATAGAAGTAATTATGCCAAACTACCCTAGGCAATTGACATTCAAGAAAAAGGTGATTAGGGCACTCAGGAGTTTCATTACACAACCAACAATTTTCAGTTGGAACATACGTCTCGCATGAAGAAGATCATTGGTAGTTAAACCATCATTCAGAGTTTTCCACAATGATAACAGTACTTTTTTATAATTGGGATTTTTTCATAGTTTTAACCAAGCTTTCCATGGGATAGTACCCGGTAAGTCAAACTCAGTGTGTCTCATTCTATAGGCAGAAGCACATGTGAAGTAACCTCTATCAGAGCAAGTCCAGTATGGGGCATCATTTTCCATGGCAGCGACCCTCTTATGCATTCTTAGGGTATTCCCTTTATATATGTCATGATCAGCAGTTAGTATTTCCCATACCAATTGTCTTTCCAAGTGATTAATTCTGAGTTTCATCCTACATGCCATCCTATCTCTTGATCCACAATGCCTTAGATTCTGTTAAGCATTTTCCACACAGCTGATTCATTAACTCTATTTTTAGACTCTAGGAATTGGCAGTTCTTAAAGTATTTGTATTTTGTTATGCTAAACCACATAGGGTCTGTGTTACAAGTCAGCTGCCAAGCCTTTTTTGCAACTAAAGCTTCATTAAACTCTCTAGCCTGTTTAAAATTTAGATCACCAAATCGCTTATTCCTACAGATTCTATTCCATCCTAGCTATAGTGCGTAATCCTTAAGTTGTTTTCCTATTTTCCCAAAAAGAAATTTCTAGCTGATCTGTCAAGTTCTTTACATATTGTTGCTGGGAATTTTAGTACCGACACAAGATGTAATGGAAATTTTCTTTGATTAATAAGCTTCCCAAAAGATTATTTATTTTTTTGTTTCTGATTAACAAAGACTTTCTACAAAGGAGACAACAACACTCAAAACGGGTGCTGGAGTGTCACACAGGAAAGGATACATGAGTAAAAACCCCGACGTCGCCGTGGGCGTGTTATTACTAAGGTTCTCATTGCGTGGTTGCACCGTTCTCCTGAAGATGACTATCGACATGGCCCATCGACACTAAAAAAAGAGAAGGGAAGAAGAAGAATGGTTTCCGATGGTCATCGGCATGGCCCTTGGTCGTGGGTGGTCAGTCGTCGGTCATTAAGGGGTAATAGTGGGGTGTAAATAATGATATGATGGGGTGGGCAAATGGAAAAAAATAAAGCATCTAATTAACGTGGTTTTGTGGGGTGGGAAGTACCTTAGGGTGGGAAAATATGCACCGCACCCAATGTGTAATTTCTTCCGTGCTCCAATTGCCATCAAGGCGATGTCATATTTCCCTCATTCATATCACCGCGAGTTATGCTATAGAGTGGTCGCCTGCACGGGCAGCTTTTTAGGCATTGGGAGGAGGGCCCATGGATTTAATAGTAGGACCCATGGATCAGAAGTTACCACTTAAGCCTATTGACCTACCACTAATTTATTACCACAAGATTGTTTATGGAAATATACCGTCACAAGTTACCACTTAACCTTCTCTCAATTATTAGAGCTTCTATTTTCTTAACTATTTCGGACAAAAGTAAAGCCGTTACTTAATACATCCATTAAGAATAATCACATGGCTTACTTAATATAAATACAAACCCCAAGAACATGAAACTAGGTTGACAAATCAAATAATTTAGATGGTTAATCGGGTTAATTAAAGTAAATTTTATTGCGTGTTTAAGACAGTTTAATTTTATGTAAGTTTTGAAGAGCTCGAGTTGCGGATCATCGAATTAAAGCACATCGAAGGGGTTTTTGTGGAAAGATGAAAGATCCGACAGTTACGGAGGCTTGTAGCGGATTTTAAAAGTGAAAAAATACATTAAACAAAAGATCAAGTGCATGAATAATAATAGCCATTGATTTTCACTAAAGAGATGACGGGTCATGAATTTAAAGTAAATAACTGTCAAGATGAAATCTGACGCATGAGAGCAACATAATGGGTTTTGAAAGAAAAACAAAAAGGAAAGAAGCAGTCGAGCAAAGCGCTCGGCAGCTCGAACAGAGCAAAAACAACACTTGGCAACGCCCAACCTTGATCAAGTCAAAACGCAATCTAGAAGGTCAGAGTCATGCTCACCTCAATAGGAAGGTTGTAGATTCGAATAGAAACAAAGTTGAATGGGATTGGCTGACACGGATTTGGTTTAATTCGAATTTAGAAGATTTTGTTCCAGACGAGATTAGGATCGATATGAAACATGGAAAGGCTGATTAAGACACTCGTTTTAAACGACCATAAAAAGAATCACTAGAGGAATAAAAAGGGGAGCTTTTGGCTGTTTTTAGATGCTGCTACAGTAGATGCTACATTAGTGCTACAATATAAACAGTACATATAAACTATGTTGCATACAGTATCATGAATAGTGATTTGCTAAAGTACTCGGTGGATGAGTTCTCCAAATCAAGATCTTCATTCTATTATCATGAGTAGTTAAAATTATCAATAAGTTTGAATGATAAGTTTATGCTATTAATTAAATTAAGTATTGCTCTTTGATTAAATGTTACCTCTGAATACATATAATGCTTAGAACAATCATCATAGTGCTACACCTTGGATTATGTTAAATTAAAATAATAACATGTAGAATTTCAATGGATTCGATGCCTAAACCTAATCTCTCAACATAGTCCTTATACTTTTTAAATTAGTTTTACTTTTTAAGTTTAATTTTATTTTCTCTACAACAAAAATCTAATTCATAATTTAGTTATAACTAGTAATTAAAATTTATTCTAATTTTTTCCAAATACGCTTTCCCCATAGATCGATCTCGGTTTCACCGAGTTTATTACTTCGCTACTACCTCCACTTGGGAAAATACTTTTAAAGTTGTACCAAATGTCCTTATTTATAGAAACCCTAGATTTCAAACAAGTATGCATAATAAATTTCCATCTTTTAAAAAAATTTATGTTAAATGCTCAAGTGTTGGAAATTATTTTTAAATTTCAATGTCTACAAGGTTTATTGGTTAAATTAAGTAGTAGAACACTTTTGGCATTATTTCAAAAAGGTACGTGAGTACAAAATTTATAGATTTATTTATAAGTTTTGATGAGAAGAGCTCTTTTTTCTTTAATGTCAATCTAAAGAAAATTTAAAACATAGTATTTGTTAAAAATATATATTTTGTATAAAAGTAAATACCTTGATAATTAGAAAATATTAAACGATGAAAAATATATAAAATGCATTGAAAAAGAATATGACCTGGTTTAGAGATAGCTCGTGGAATGTAAGAATTAAAGAGCTAGAGAATTTTTTTCTTAGAACAAGGGATGAGGCTTTAGTAAGAATGCTGCTAAATGTAGTTTTTTTAAAGAGAAAGTTAGTCGAATAGGTTGGCCTAGGATGGGAAGGGTTGCATCTATTCTCTATTAGTTAGATCGGAAGAATTTCGCAACAAGTGTATTTCTAATATGTTATAGAGGTGTGCAATAGATTAATGAGAATTGAGGTTCCTTTAGTTGGTAGTCGTTACATATTGGTATCAATAAATTAACTTAAACAAATTACATTAAGCCTACTAGTCTAGAACTCCAATCCCAAGTTAAACATAAGCGGAATTAGGTGATGCCACGATTGGACTTGTCCTTCTCTAATTAATGTGCTACAAAATCGTCCGATAGTATTTGTCTCAAGGTAGTAGTATGTATGTGTTTAATCTAGAAAAGGATTACCACAGAAAAGTAAGCATCAAGAATATTGGACCTTCACTTTGATTGGGGCCTTAGGCCGCCACCTAACTTTTAAGGCTCAAGCCACCCCAGACCAAGTACATTCCAGCCATAATGTTGCAACAACCAGTACTACTTGCAATTCAAATACTTGGACAGATTCGTGATTATTCAGATATTATCTTAGGCTAAATAAGCAGAATTTAGCAAATTAAGCAAGAAATAGCAGACGTAATGGATTGGGCTGTACAGATGGCAGGAATTCAAACAATAACTAATTACCCATAAGCACATCAGAACAGGACGATGATATTCAGATAATTAGACAGGCCCACATGGGAAAAGAGAAGTGAGCATATCTGGCCGGTAATGCAAAAGAAAAAAAACTTAGGGTGATACTTTTCTGCACCCCCAAATTTCTCAGTGACACCCACTTTCATAAGAATGGTTAGAAAAGTCATCTGTTCTAGGCTTCTAGCATGATCAGCGGCACCTCAATGTCACATCGCATGACAAAAATCTCATTATTTGACGATGGCATTCCACTGCCAACAACCATTCCATTGAATTCAATTGGGCAGTAGGTACTCAAGAGTGAGGGTAGGGCCCTACCGTTAGAATCCTTTAACAGTGGAGTCCTACCGACAAGCTGAAAAGTATCTCCCCAAAACTTCTCTGGCCCGTCCAATGGAAGGCCGACACAATAACTGCATGTGTCTTCTACCACCAGCGATCCACCGAGCTCCACCAGCACTTTTAGAACATGATTCCAGAAAGAAAGAAAAAGGTGATGGTGTTAGTTTATCAACCAGTCTGGGCATCCGAGTTCAGATCAGCAGTAACGCAAGATGGCAGTCACCGGTCGTTGGTTTGAAGCTTCAGCTGATTGATGTACAGGAACCTTCAATTGGTCAGCATTTTAGGTGAAGGTAAAGCAGGCAGCAATTCTCAAACGTCTGATCGAGCAAGTTCAATTTGGAACCGTTGGGTTACAGATTCAAACAGAGGAGAAATAGAAGGATTAGATAACAGGGAGTTAAGAGGGACAAGCGTTGGAATCGGCATAAAGCACCAGCGGTTTCCGGAGTCGGCACCAATGAAAAAGCTCTTCATGCGCAGAAGATTTCAAGACATTTTTTTTTATTTTGCAACACGAGCTGATCTTTCATTGAAATGGTTTGGCCTTCAAGTAGGCTTACAGACCTCATTTGGAAACGAAATCAAATAAAAAATTTACATTTCTTACTTTTGAGATTTTATTCCTAGTTAAAGTTCAATGCAAATAGGAATCTACTACTTCCATCCAACAGTACCTGTCTGCATTAGAAAATCAAAATGAACTAAAACCAGTTCCCTTAGATTTTCTAATGCAGACAGGTAATGTTGGATGGACAAAGTAAAATTAAACAACCCATATAAATCAGCATATCTAAATTCCGCTACCACACAACTTCTCAAACGCAGAAAACCATAGTGCAAACAATCACAACTAAAGGTAAAAAAGTTGCCAAAATTTACTAAAAGATTGTAGAATCCTGTATAAACAGTGTGTACTTGTAAAAGAAAATACATGCCTCCACCATTAATGACTTGGGAAGATCCTGCATTTTCCACATTTGGATTTGGATCCTTAGGCCATCCTTAAAAATTCTCCTTCACCTACTGTCTGGGAATTTCGCCTCGTAATTTTGAGGAAGCTGCAAATACGTGCAAGTAGTTCATCATATTTCAGAAATAAAGAAGATTAAGATGCAACAATGTTAAAAAGAGATGCACAGATCATACCATGAATGTAGCAGAAATTTGCTTGCCAGCAAACCACCTTCCATGAAGAGCATGTTGTGCACTAATTGCAGATGTAGCAGCATCAAAACGCAGATATACATGACCATCACTGTTCCTGTCATATCGTTAAGTAGATTAATGAGTTGCAACGACATAACAGCCACCAACAAAAGCACTAACACGTAAGTTAAACAAACGGGATGAAATGATCTGCCTGTCCAAATAAGCTGATAACCATATCATATCTGGCAAACGCCATCAACATCCCCTCCCCCTTCCCCCCCAAAAAAATCCATTTCATCCATTTCTTTATTTTTTTCCAGGACAAAGTCTTCATTGTATAAATCAAAAGATGGGCCGTAAAAGGATCTAAAATATCCACTTGAATGAATTTGATCATCAGAAGTAAAGGTTGTCCAATGCACAATGCCTCCAAGTTCAATTGCAATATTACCATTGTATTTGTACATATCACTACCATTCTCACAATTGTCCTTGCAAATACAAAAACTAATTGCCTCCACTTGTGACTCGTACACCTTACCCATTTTATTTATGAAAAAACATTAACCCTTGTGCATTAAGTATTATACGTACCACACAAAGGCTATTGTCTCTCAGTAATTAAGTAAAAGAATTTTTTAATTTTCCAATACTACTTGCGACAGTGGGAAGAACTGTGATCAAACTCTAAACTCCCAAATTAAAGTCAATCTCATGAACTCACTCTAAGAGAGGAAGGCTACAGGATCCAGCTGCCATTTGGATTATATACCCAAGTTGGAGGAAGGGAATTAGGGAGGGAAGCAGGTGCGAAAGAGGGATGCAGTCATAACTCAATACTAGAAGGTTAGTTTAGGGTTTAGGGGGCGAAGGAGGTGAATGCTACCATTTGTGGATTTTATGCCTGAGCGGGGGAGGACGTTAGGAAGGAAAGAAGGTGGAAAAGGGGATGTCACTACTGGTTATGAACCTTAAGGAAGATTTGGATGCATCAGATATCTTCCAAGTAATAATATTTAGTATTTCTCTATTTATATCACCAATATACAATTAGACAATCCCCTTTTTTGTGAGCGTATACATACCAAGGATAAACAAACAATGTGGTTAAGTCTATGTCAACATGTAATGCTCTTCCGCAAAATAGCAGACAACATAAATGACCTTGACACTTGAGGAAGAAGAATATGCAAACATCCTCACATAAATTGTTTTTCGCAAACGTTGCATCAGACACCACCTGACATTATACCTTTCCCTTATTTGTACATGGATCCTACAATAAAGCTAAGGCACATACGTAGATCCCAGACTATGCCCATCTTGGAATGTATATAATCATAATCAAGCAGACTTTTCCCAACAATTTAGGGTCGGCGACATGGATCATACGCCTCCATTCTAGCATGTTTTGTGTCGTCTCTTTTGTAAGAGAAAGCAAAGACATATCCATTCTTATTAATTCCATCCAAGTTCTCTTAGGTCTCCCCCTCTCTCTCTTCGCATCATTTACATGCATCCTATCTAATCTTCACACCGGAGCATTATTGGTCTTTTTCGCATGTGCCCATACCAACGCAACCTACACTCCCTAAGCTTCTCCCATAAAGCGTTATTAGAAAAAAACTTCTCCCCTAAAGGTGCTACCCATAAGTTCTCAAGAATATACTCATTATTCCCAATCCTACGTCTCTATAGTTACCCAGACATCCACCTTAGCATACTCATTTCAGCTCCATTCAATTTATCTATATGACTTTTCTTTAGAGCCCAACACTCCATTCCATAAGAGTAATAGCTGTCCTATCGAATTTACCTTTAAGTCTATTTGGAATGCGCTTATCACGTAAAACTCCCAAGGCTGCCCTCCACTTTACCCACCCCACATCTATCCTATGCACCACATCACTATCAATATCTCCCTCTTTGTAGATAATGGATCCTGAATTTGCTCACACTTTCGCACTTCATGCCCATCTATTTCAACTAAAGTTCTATCTATAATTCTACCTTCCTTAAAATTAAATTCCATACACTCTGTCTTAGTTCTACTTATTTTAAAACCTTCTAATTCTAGAGCTTCCCTTCATTATTCTAGTTTTACGTTTAAACCTATTTTAGTTTTATCAAATAAAACTACATCCACAAAAAGTATACGCCAAAGAACACTATCTTGTATATTTCTAGTTAGCTCATTCATAGCTAAAGCAAAAATACAAGGACTAGGCATATCCTTATATAGACCAACCGTGACAGGGAACTCCTTAGTTTTCCCCCAATTGTTCGAACACTAGTCACTACCTCATTATACATATCTTCTAAAATATCGATGTATCCTCTTGTAACTCCCTCCTTCAAAACACTCCAAATGAGCTCTCTAGGCACTCTATCATAAACTTTTTCCAAATTTACGAAGGTCATATAAAGGCCTTCTCGCCTATCCCTGTACCCCTCTATTAACTGTCATAGTAAAAACTTAGCTTCAATTGTTGCCCTCTCTGGCATGAAACCCTTATTTACTCTTTGCAAACGACCTTCTACACCTCTTTCCCACAACTTCATAGTATGACCCATAAGTTTTATACCCTTATAGTTTGTACAACTTTGAAAGTCCCCTTTATTTTTATACAAGGGTATACAAGGGCCCTTCTCCTACACTTCTCTAGCATCCACTTTGACTCCAAATATTGTTAAACAACCTAGTCAACCAAGTTAATCCAACACCCCCAAGAGCCTTCCATACTTCCTGAAGTCCCTTCTCTTTACCACTATGTTTCCTTCTTGAAGTCCCTTCTCTTCCTCACTTCATCAAATACCTCTTTTCCCAACTTTTTATTTCCCAACTTTTTAAATCAATTAGCCATGTTAACCCACATAGTTGTTAGTTTTTATCTAAGCTCTAATTTCCTTCATCACTCAAACCTCTCCACAAAAGTTTTGAGCATATCACCATTCCAATTCCACCACTTGATCCTCGACTCACTCCTCTCCCCAAAACGAAACCCTCCATGTACCCTCTCATATCCTATGTTCTTCTCCCTTACATGCCCATTTAAGTTTTCCCCTATGATAAATTTTCCCCGATTAGGTATCCCTTGCATTACTAGGTTCATTTCCTCCCCCAATTGTTTTTAAGGTTCTCTTCCAATCCTACTTGAGGTGCATAAGCACTAATAACATTAAGTATGAATTCCCCTAACATAAGTTTCACCAAAATAATCCTATCACTGAATCTCTTGATACCTACATCTAACCTCCAATATATATAAAATGATGATTATTTCTCTGAGCATCTAGACCAACTACATCCAACAGCAAACCTATATTCACCATAAGTCAACTCTACAAAATGGTTCCTTATAAGAACAACCAGATCAATATCCATAATCACTATTCTAGATACTCTTTATCTTTAACCAATAGACAATACAGGACAATCATGGCCAATCCAACCCATTCACCAATTCACCTTTTATTTCCTTTAATCATGGGAAATTCATCCAAATGTATTCCATTATTCTATTACCAACTGCACCAATCAACCTCCTATTCCTTACGCTCCAGCAAACTCTACCTTATCTACCCATTCTAGTCTACATGGTGCATCATAGGGCTACTTTTCACTTGGCTTTTGGAAATAACAAAACATGGTGCACCTTAGAGCTACTCTTTACTTGGCCCTTGGAAATAACAAACCATACAGTCTAGTTGTAGCAATTCTACTCCAACTCAAATGCATATACACAGGTTCTCAAATAAAAGTACGTGCATACACAGTAAAAAACAATAACTACCAAACCCAATCCTGGACATATTTTAAAAAAGTATCAACTCTTTTGCTGAAGAAAACAACAAAATTTTGTAGATAAAAGACAGTCCAAATGCACTTACTTGTCCACAGAGATGTGCTTTACCGTCCCAAACTTTGAACATTCATCTTGGACATCTTCTTTGATGTCCAGATCAAAGTCTGGTTCACTCTGTCAACATAACACAAAGACAAAGTACAGCAAGTTAAAAATAAATTGAGAACCTCCTAACACAAAAATGAACATGATATATACAGATCTACCAACCTCTATTTTTGGATCAAACATATTTGTCAGCAAAAGACACTCGGTAGGGATTACAACAGGACTGGTTTGTGGGTTTCCAACAGAACCAGTAGCAAGGACAGTCCCAGGTAATACAAGTGAAGGTACCGATGTCTGTCCTAATCCTGGTAGAAGGGGAGCAGCTGCTGCAGCAGCGCCAAGCACTGGTGCCACTGTCAGAGGAATACCAGTGCCATTGGCAACAACAGGATTACCAAGTGAACCGACAATACTGCAAAATGGAGAGGACTAATTAGATTTCTGTACAAATAAGAAACCATGTGAAGTGTTCACTTATCCACTTTTCCAGTAGCATTTAAGACGTGTCCATAACAATGAAAGCACAAACCTAGTAGCAGTGCCAGTTCTATCCAATTTCTGCATGAGAATGGCTCTAGAGCGAGCATTCAAAGACTGAAATTGCACAAAAAAAATCATATTAACATTCAATTAAAGTGTATTTTGTAAGATAAAAAACTTACATATTTCAATATATTATCTTTATTTCATACAAGTCATTAAGTTAACTTTAAATCAGCAGAGTATATTCAGAAACCACAAGCAAAATCGTTACTAACCAATCCTCCACCGTCGTCATCATCGAAATCTGCAGCATTTGCCCCAACTTCTTGCATTCCAACTTGATCCGTCACAGCTGATACCTAAAACATAAGGAAGTAATGTTCAATTTGTTTATAAGAAAGCCAAATCTGAACGGAAAGCACAGTTAGGCTCCTCTTCCCAGTAATAAACCAAATCAATAAGCTTGCATTCCCCTGGCATATTGTGATTGCAATTATGAGATGAAACTACTGTCCACGGCTGTATCCTACTTTTGGACCCATTTTAGAAGAACCCAACACCGATTCAATGGAGTTCAAATCTATTGATGGTAGTAGTACCAACGATCCTGTAGCAGTTAATACCTCGGAAAATCATTCACTGACAACAAACCAAAATTCACAGGGCTTCCACAGCAAAGTCACTACCTTTCTTTGCAGGCGTCAGATATAACGAGGCAAAAACTTATCCCATACAAAACTCTGAAAATAGATAAATATATTTCCCACCTGGTCACTTTAATAAGCCACTAGGGCCTTGTACAAACCATGTAAATAAGCAATAAAAGAATGCAAAATTCAAAATCTTTCTTGGAAGTGATGGCTATTTAGCTCCAGACTAGGCAATATATTTGTCCACCCTGCTCACTTGGCGACTAGTGCTTGCACTAACCATGTCAATAATCCAAAAAAATGCAAAATTCAAGAACTACATTGGAAATGAAGACTACTTAATTCCGGACTCGGGAAACAAAGCTGGCCATAATATCATCATCATCATACGCCTTATCCCAGCTATCTGGGGACGGCAGCATGGATTATATACCGCATTTGACTCTTATCGGACTCAAAACGGTACAAAATCCATACAAAGAAACATAGTGGCATGTTTTTACTCTTTGAAAGCTGGCCATAATATACTCTTTGATAAAATTTCCCAATTTCTTCATGAACCTACCCTTGAACTCTCCCTTATGATCCCTCAAATACACGCTTTCTTCAAAATTCAAGCAAAAAAAAAAGAGAAAAAAGCTCACATGAGGATTAAAATGACTGAAGAAGCTCTGTCTAGCTGATAATAGGTACTAGCAAACAGAGACTCACGAATCAGCCATTTAACATCCATTAACACGAGCCTGGCAGAGTTACAGACTTACAGTAGAAAGCTCCAAATTAACAGTCTCGAGAAGCTATAAAAAAATAATCATCTAGAAGCCAAAGCCACTTGATTAGCTCAGTAGACAAGAAATGGTATAGTATTGATTTTCGAAAGAAAGGTCTCAGCAAACAAGGCCATTACCTTTGCAATGGCACTAGCACACAAAAATAAGAAAATACACTTTGAGAAAAAAAAACACATATCACAAAGCAAGCAGCTGGTTGTTTTCCCCAACACCAAAACAACAAAAAAAAAAACGTCTCAAACCTCACAAAAGCATACCTTAATTACCCTTCCTGCAATATCTAGCTGACCATTTAAGCTTTGAGCAGCCTTGGCATCTTCAAGGCGTGCAAACTGTTTAAAAAGCAAAACAATAAAAGAGTTTCTGAGAAAAACTAATAAACAAAATCTAAATTAACATCAAGACATGTTTCAATTAGAAGTAAAATCAACAAGATCGTTACAGCTGTTCAAACTTTTGGACAAAACTTACTTGGACAAAGCCAAATCCTTTGCACTGCCCTGTTTCCGGGTCAAGAGGTAACTGTACCAGCTCAACAGTACCAAAAGGCTCGAACACCTGAAATTAACATCAACATCATTATTATTTAAAAGCATCATACAACTAATACAATAACATACTTAGACCGAAACTTCCTGAAAAAATAAGCTCAGATGGTCACAAGCCGTTTACCAAAGCCATTAAAACTATAAAGAAAACACATCAAATTACCATCGTTGTGAATATTGTTTCCTAATTTCTATGCAAAACATATTCACAATAATTTTATGGTTCATTTAGGAAATGCTTATTTTAAGAGAACATATTTCTATATCTTTTCTAATAGCGTCATGAACCCAGCATGATTCTCTATCAACAGGAAGGCAACAGATAATCATATCATTGATAATCCCCACCACTTCCGTCTCAATCTAATATTGTCTTCAATTTACCTCCTAAAGCAACAACAGCCACTGTATTATTTTTAGCAAAAATGAAGAAAATGGTAATACAACTATAGTACCAGAAAAATAACAGAAGATCATGAAGAGGCCAAAGCACGTTTCTTAGGAAGGTTACACTCCATATAAAAAAAATTTAGATAGAAGCGTAATTGATCATTTTCTAGTAAATAAACAATAAAAAACTGAATGAAAGCCACCATAAATACGCAAACAATAATGCCCATTTTTGGCTTACATCTACCTGACAAACAGCCTAAAGAAGAAAGGTTAAAAACTTCATTTTGCTTTCTCTTCATTGGCAGAGCCCAGCCTAAGTATAATGGTATTTAAAACCATTCCTCTGTAGATGTGTGAATTTATTATAAACGCCCAAAGGTTTCAAGCTTGATTGGTTTCACTTTATATCTAATAACAGGTGACAGCTTCCAACAGCTCTATTTCAACTCTGTCAATCAATCTTGCAGTCATACACACCCTACATTTTTCATTAAGCAGCTCTTCGAGTAGTTGAAATTAATTCTAGATTTAAAAACAGAAATTGAGATGCTTCTAAATTCAGTCTAATTAGTCATAATGCATGTTGTAAAAGCAAACTGTAAATTTAAAACAGAAGTTGATATGCCCCAATAATCAAGTTTGACATGGTTCATTAAAGGGTTGAGAAAGAAGAACCCACACCGCAATGATCAATGAACATTAGCATTTTTCACCTGTCGAAGTTGCTCTTCAGTGATGCTGAAGTGCATATTTCCAACATATAACTTTCTAGCTCCTGCTCCAGTGGAGGATGTTGTAGTTGATTGGACAAGGTTCTTTTCAGCTTCTGATGGTTTAACCATCACTGGTTGACCAAGAAGCAGCTGGCCAGATAGTGCAATTGCCATTGGAACTGACATCACATCATAAAATTCAATGTACCTGCAATAGGCCACAGCAGTTAGACTGGTCCTTCCAACAGATATAAGGCAAACGAACAGGAAAGGATATTTTCATAGTTCCACAAACAAAGGCACACATTTCCACCATAAGCACTAAGAAGCCCGTTCCAGAAAATAACTACATGCAACTATAAGTAAAACAAAGAGGTCCATATAAAAAAAAAGTTAAGAATAAATAGCAGTTATCGAGTAGCTTGTGAGGGAAGCCACAAAGGCACAAATCCAGAAGACCTAAAAACATGATTGCTGCACAAAGGGCACTTAGTAAGTCTTGAGAATCTACCATTATGGAGCAGACAGTGCCACAAGCCAAATTTCCTCATCCCATATAGATCGAAAGAGAACCCTACTTAATCCTAGAAAGTATAATGGAATGGAAGTTACAAAATAATCATGCATTTGTGATAACAAGCCAAAAAATTGCCATTGTATCGGAAAAAAACGTAATGAATATACATACCCAACTCCCTTAGAACGCCTTGAATTCCGATCCATTATAAGGCGTACATCTCGCACCTGCAAATAAAAAACAGAAATTCGTTATAACAGATGGCCATTGCATGAAAGCAATAGCATATTATTCAAAAATTTCAACTTACGGAACGCTGTTCCTCGTGATATAGATACTTTATAGATTAAATTATTGCACCATGAGAGGCAGCCTATATGATTGCCTGTCACGTTTTAAGTTCACAATTAAACTCATCAATTACATAAAGGTACTAAAACGAAAATCAGCTATAAAAACATGTAGGAAGACCCTTTCGGTCATACAGTTAGGACGCTTATATCTGCCTCACTTCGAGATACATTGGAAGGTCTAAAAGGTACACTTTATAGCAAGTCGTAGTAGACAAACTCTTAAAGCACCTGCTGTAATTAACCCACAAAATTTGTTTTTTTTTCATGCCTTTCAAGACAAAATTGTCTTTCAAGTATTTAAAAAAGTCCATTTAAAAAGAAAACCAAAATTATTTTCTTCAAGCAGGAACCGTAAAAAGTTGCTTATATAACAAATTCATATTCCAAAATCCGCAATGACCTTGCCAGCTCTTGAGAAAAATTCATAAACATCTCTCTCATCTGCCTTCAAAGATATCTGTCAATTCAAAATCACAAGTATAAGAGATGTGCATTTTGCCAAGAATGACTGGTGCAAAGATGTAAAAGGCAAGAATGGACGTGCAGAACACCTGATATGCAAATACAGTTCTTTGATCCCTTTCAGGATCTGCCTCTGGCTCAGCATCATCTTTCTTCTCCTTGTGGCGCCTGCGCATTAGTTTTAGGTAACACGTTAGAACAGGTCACATGCCAAAACATCTGAAAATTTAATTTTAAAGACTAAATTTTCATGCAAACACATATATACAAGGTACAAGATAAAAAAGGAAGTAGGCAAGCCCAGCACATGCCAAAACATCTAATAATATAGCTTCAAAGATGCAAAGACACAAGCATATAAGATACAGTACAAGAGCAAGCGAGCAAAGCCCAGTTCAAAATCAGTGGCAAACAGAAAGCTGCTTCACCTAAAAGTAATTGAGGACCACATCACATAAGAAATCTGGCAGAGCACCTTAAACAAATAACAGGAATTAAGCAACCATAAGGCAATATTTCAGCTTAGACAAACATATGCGGTGCCAACAATGCCATATTTGTGTGATCGGCATAGCATTCTTTATTGCAAAACGAGTAGCTAGTTTGTTTGAATATAGAATAGAATACCACTTCAAAAATAAAAGGAGAAGATGTGTGGAATATAAAGCAAGAGACATTGTACAGTCAGTTTGTTTTAAACACACAAAGAAAAGCCACTGCAAAATAAAAATGAACAATCACACACCTTTGAAATTCATACGATAAAGAAGACTAACTAGCCAGCTGAATAACATAGTGAACACTAAAAGTAACCTCCAAATACAAAATTAAAAGAACAAAAAGCACAAGAAAAATGGCACTTTAAAAAACAAAAAGCAATGCTGTAAAAAGTGTGAGGTATGAGCCTCACTAACGTCTATTTCAAGTACAACAGTTATTCAGATGTAAAAACTGAAAAAACTACATCAAAGAAAAATGGCACATTAAGGAACAAAAAGCAATGTGGTAAAAAGCGTGAGGTATGAGCCTCACTAACATCTATTTCAAGTGCAATAGTAATTCGGACGCTAAAACTGAAAAAACCACATAAAAAATTGTAATGTAAAAAAGCAAGAAAAGTGCCTGATCTTGATGCTAAATCACAGCCCTGGCCCCTGAGGCATTCAAGAGGTGCACGCCCACTGGGACCTGTGCCTCAACCTGAACACCTTGGAAAATTTTCAAATGTCTCTCCCTGAGGTGCGCATCAGGGGAATGCTTTTTAAAACAGTGACCTGAAGACATTGAAGAGAAAAAAGGAAAGAACGAAGGCGAGGGACTTCAGAAGCAAAAGATGCCACTGAAGCAGAAATCTTCATAAGGACAAGGACATACTACAATATGCAATTGACCTCCCAATAAGTAGCCTTATTGTATTGTGCCACAAGTTCAACATTGAGACACAATTGTCTGCAATAACAAAAGAGCCTGCAAAGTATTATATGGCTGTATCTGGCGATTAAAAAGACACCCAAATCCCTCACAAGCATCAGAAGATGAAGTGCTTTTGTGGAGCAAAAGCCCATGAATCTCTCCTCACCAGCATGTCTGCACCAGAATAAATTACAATTAAGCCGCTGCGTTTTATGGATGTGGATAACGAAATTCATGAGAAGACATCAGCACTCCCTTGTAGAAAACTTCCAAATCACCAACATAACTCTTGCAATTGCAAGAGTGTAAAATGACATGAGAATATCTAGACGGGAAGAGCTAATTATGCTCAGAACCTGTATTCCTGACTAGACACAGCTGCAGGAATGACCATCCAAGGGTTGTCCTAGCAAATCTGCGTGTTCCCAGAATCTTCAGTACAATATTCGAAACTTCCAAAATGCATAAATTAAATAAAGACAGGCAAATGATTGAAAAGCACAATGTAGAATACCAAAGCATAGACTTTGCAAAGACAACATCATATATAACTCATCAAATAAGGCATGAAATACAACATCCCAGAGAAAAAGATTATGATTCACACCAACAGATTCTTCAAAATACAACAGCCAATCACAGAAGACACCGTTTGTTCATATTTAAAACAAATCCTCTTACATTGCTGGGAAACAAAACGAAGCAGAAAATCTGCAATCCACATACCATACTCGTACATTCAATAGGAAAAAACACGTAATTTAGTCATTTACTCCATCCGTCCCGAATTTCTACATACATTTAGCTTTCCAAAATGGAATAAATCTGTTCCTCTTTAAAAATCAAATTTAACTACTAATTCCGGAAGAAGTATATTAGTTTGATTAAAATCAGAAATATAAGAAAGTACAGAAATTTAGTCCTGTATGTGAATGGATTTCAATACCTGCCGTCTCGCTCGCGTTCCCGTACTTCCTTCACAATTTCCTTATCTTTTTCCTTCACCTCCTGACTCTTACTTCGTCCCGTATCTTTTTCCTTCACCTCCTGACTCTTACTTCGTCCCGGCCGCTCACGCTCCCGCTCTCTCACCCTTCCTTCCCGCTCTTTCTCTCCAGGTTTCTCCATCTCCTTGTCTCTCTCCCTCACCTTTTCTCTGTCTCGACCTCTCTCCTTGTCCCTATCCCTCTCCTTATCTCTATCCTTCTCTCTTTCCCTCTCCTTCTCCCTCCCCCCCTTCTCCCGCACCCGCTCCCTCTCCCTCCGCCCCCCGCCACTCCGGTTCCGGTCCCTGCCATCGCGCGACGCACGTTCCGGAGAACCCCGACGGTGCGAAGACAAGCCCCTCCCGTCGTCCTCGACCTTCGCCCGCTTCGACCGGCCGTCTCCGTCTGCGTCTCGGTCGCCGCCGCCGTACCTCGAGCTCCTGCTCCGGTGCCGCTCGTCCGACTTGGACCCGTCGCCGTTGGCCGGCCCCGCCTCCTTCCTCAGATCGGGATTCTCCACTGTCTTCTCCAGGTAATCGTACTCGTCGAAATCCATCGACGCCGGAATCCGCCCGACCAGCCCTAGAAGAAGGGTAGAGGAAAGCCTTGAAATAAAGAGGAGCTTGGCATTTGAGGTGCGGAAAACCCTAGGTGCGAGGTTCAAGGACATAAACGACTTTTACCCTTTTCGAGCCAAAATGTCTCTCCTCATCAAGTCGAGAAATGGTTGGTTTTCGAGTGGGGTCAGGGATATATGATTGAGGAACGAACATCTTGTCCGTCGATTTATGCTTGTACGGATATTGGCACGGATGAATGGAACTTCCATGAATGGGGCCTGGCCCACCTATCACCTTCGGGGGAAAAACCATAGCTTAGGGGGCCGTTCGGGGCGTGATTAAAAGCAAAACATCCAGATGGGATGTTTTGCTATATTGTAGCATCCGGATATTTTATATATCCAGCTGAAATACCTCAGGACGTGTTTCAGCTGGATATAAAAATCCACCAGGATGCTACAGTTTTTATCCAGAATCCAGTATGGATGTTTTGCAATAATCACGACCCAAACGGCCCTTAAAAGCAAAACATCCAGATGGGATGTTTTGCTACACTGTAGCATCTGGATATTTTATATATCCAGCTGAAACACGTCCTGCTTTCAGCTGGATATAAAAATTCACTTGGATGCTACAGTTTTTATCCAGAATCCAGTCTGGATGTTTTGCAATAATTACGCCCCAAACGGCCCCTTAGTGAGTTAACATGAGAATTCGTTGAGAAATGAAATTCGTGGTTAGTGAGAAAGTGACAGAGAAAATCAATTCCAGACTTCGTGTTGATTTTAGTTCAGAAGGGAATTCTTATAAAACTCAGTGAAATACGATCCCCTATCCACATCAGCCCTTCACTAATACATAAAAGGGGAAATTATATAATAAATATAAAATTTTTTTATTTTGACGCACTTTAGCAATTTTTTCCAAAATAGGCTATCTGATGAGCCACACTGGTGTCTGCGTGGCTTAAACAAGCTATCTGACAAGCCACACTTGTGTCTGTGTGGCTTTTTTTTAAATTGACCCGAAAGGTATAAGTTTTTTCAACTGACGCCTTTCAACCACTTTATGTTTTTTTTTATATACACAATGAACGCCTTTCAATTTCAACTGATTTCTCTATATTAACATCTTCTTATATTATGAAATCTAAATTTTTTTTAATACATGATAACACAATATACATATACACAATATATGTTACAATATTAAACTTACATAAACAAACTAGACTATTACAAAGACTAACACAACATTAAATTATTATAAAATCTACAAAGTATTACAATTTACTAATAAAATTACAAATGTTCAATCAACTTATTCCTACTTCGTCCTCGTGCTCAAGCTGAAATATATTCAGGCTCAACGTTAGGTATAGCATCTGAAGACGAAGGTGCCTGACGTAGAGCACGGAGTGCACGCTGTCGCCGAGTATATACTTTCGAAGAAAATGGCCTTCAACTTGATCGACCGGGGCATTTTGAACAATTGGTGATGGGGTAAAACCCGTTGTGTCGACTAATGATGTCACAACGTCGCAGGGAGGCGATGGCGAAGTCGTCGCCAGAGAGTAGAGGCAGTGGCTAAGCGAGGTCGAGGTCGTCACCGAAGAGCCGAGGCAAGGCGGGGTCGGGGAGACGAGGCGAGGTCATGGTCGTGGCCGGGGCTAGCGTGGGGAGGCGGTGGCGACATTGTCGCTGGAGAGCACACCAGAGGTGAGGCGAGGGGATGTCGAGGAGATTAGGTGAGGTCAAGGTCGGGGAGATGGGCCGAGGCCGAGCTTATAAACCAAATGAAAGGCGTCTTCAGGTTGTAAAAAAAAAAAGTTAAAGGCTTTTCATTTGTAGATAAAGGCGTCAGTTCAACCAATGCCTTTAGGCTGTATACAAAAAAAAGTTAAAGGTCTTAAAAGTTCGGTTGAAAAAGAAGCGACGCCTTTCGGATCAGTTTAAAAAAAAAGCCACGTTGGCGCCTGTGTGGCTTGTCATATAGCCTGTTCAGGAAGTATTTGCTATAGTACATCAAAATGATTTTTTTAATTTATTATATAATTTATCCTATATAAAACAACTTACCCTGTCAAATATTTACTCTAAAGAGAGGTATTCCTATTATAAAAATAGAAGTAAGTATTTTCATAGGAATTTAGGGGGACACGGAATTTTATGTCCGTCACGGACACGGACACGAATAGCTTTCCATGTCCGTCTTCAAAACGGCTGCGGCCGCGGCCGCGGACAGACTGTGTCCGCGTCCGGAGCCGTCCGTATATATATAAAAAAAGCGAGCTTTGATCCATCGAGGGTTTCCCGAGCCCCCGCCGGCGAACCTTCCTCCGGCAAGCCATCACCGTCGATCATCATCGGCGTCCTCTCCGCTGGCCGCCATCACCGCCGGAGTCTTTCCCCTCCCCGTGTCCTCTCCGTCCATTGCTGGCGAAGTGCGAACCTTCCTCCGGTGAGAACCCTTGTCGAACATCTCAGGTAACCCCCGGCTCCCCCGCTGTCCTCTTTCAAGTTCTTTGCCACAGACAAAAAAGACCCACACCCACAATCCAAAAACCCCTTCTTTATTCCCAGATGAAGATGTCTGTAGAGATATTAAGATTTTTGGGATAATAGCGGCTTGATTATTTTGGTGGCAGAGGGGAGTGTCTAATAAAGCATTCAATTTCAGTGGTCCTTAACTTCTACTACTTTGTTCTTCATTTCTAGGTTGTTGATGCCTCGTGATGTTTATTACGAAGATAAAATTGAAGCTGTGATTGAGAGAATGCTCCACCAGGTCCACGTTGTTGGAGAGGGGTATGTATGCTTGTTATATGGGGTGCAAACTTGTTTCATAACGAAAGAAATTATATGGGGTACAAACCATTTCTTATATTGTTATACAAAGAAATTATTTCTATGTAACATATACTGTTCGTTCTTTTTTTTTGGCACGAACAAATAAATGATTTCTGTGTAACATATGCAGTTTTACTGAGAGTTGCAATATTCTGCAGTAACCATTCCGACCTCACTACACTGTCTACTACGGCAATTGTACCTGTAGATTTGAACGCATATATCCTTAAGGTTGGTTCAGAAGTTCTTTAGAATAATTGCAGTAGTAATGCAGCTGGGTAATTCAAATTTACAATGCATGAAAACACTTGTCTTCTCCAGGTTGGGTTTGCAGCTGAAGCATCATCATAAAAATAGTGCAGCCATGGCTGTTGATTCGTTGAACCCATAAGATTGTTTAAAGCTTCCCTTTGTCAAAGTGTTATAAGATCTGGAACACTTAAGTTTTTGCGGTTTTAAAGAAGTACGAGGTGGTTTTTATGTCATTTTTATTTGTTACCTTATATATTGTCAATGAAAGGAAGAAACTAAATGGTGGTAGTCTGGAACATTAGGACGATGGATTTCTTCATGGGCTACTTTCCTTTGTTCACTTTACTTGTGTTGCAATTATTATCGTTTTTTGTTCGAATCAATAAATTACTTGCATTGCTTGATTTGTATGGTGTTCTACTGATTTGCTTTATGGTAATGGTCACATTCCTAATGTATTTGGTATTGGGTTAGGGAGCAAGTAATCAGCCTTGTAGCAAATGTGGATGGTACTGTGCAATTACTAGATAGAGAGTCAGGTAAAATCTTATGGTCATTCTATTCGGGTGCCCCATTATATTCATCTTACGAGGACCTCCCTCTTCTATATGGTAATAAAGAAAATGCATCGACAATTGGTGAGAATCAGGTTATGGATTCTTCTGTAAGAGATGTATATCATCTGGAGGTTGGGGATGATTGGAATTTGTACATTAAAAGTAAACTCTATGGAAGCCAGGTATCATGTAGTTGGCAACTTGGCTTTGCCTTTTGTCTTCTTCTTCTTTGCTTGTTCAGTTTCTCTAAACTTAAGGTCACGAACTCGCATATTGGTAAATAATGTGTGTTTGGTATTGTGGACTATTGGTATGTGTTTGTTGTCTCACTGGCAGTATGTAAGGCTAAGTGGTGAAACAAATTCGATTTAAATTAAAACAAAGCTTTATGTCAGCTTAATTATTATAGCTGGATTTATTTAGCAGTCTGCTTTAGATACAGTTTTTAGATTGGCTTCAAGAGTTAAACACAGGCATATATATGTCAATAGATCTGAGTTGCTTGATAGAATAAGTAGGTCATTTTATATTCTTTTTACATGTCCCTTTCTCTTATTGACAGTGAGAGAAGTTATTTTTGTTTTTGAAAATAGTTCATCATGCCAAGAGAATCATGGGAAAACTGAAAAGAATGATTGAGTTGACAATGGACGACAATAACTAAGAATTATCAGTTATCAATTTTAAAGAAGGAATACCTTTTACTTCATAGTGTCTGTGTCCATCACGGACACATGCGGACGGACACCTAGGGGTGTCCGTACGGCGGGTGGACGGACGAACATGTATTTTTAGAGTGAAATCCTTAATCCCATTTCTGAGCCCGCGAAAGCGTCGTCTGCCTTTCCAGTTTCTGCCTTGTCACCGGATTCAGCTTCATCTCCGCCGGCGATGGTGGTGACGCTATTTCTTTCAAATCAAAGGCTTCTTCATATTCTCAATTCTGCCATTTTGTTTCTTCTTCTGAAAAAAAGTTAGCTTTTTTTTGCTGTTGATGATTTGCTTTCTTCTGTTGACATTGAGCTGTTTCTGGGAAGTTAAAGTGACTTGTTTCGGTTTTCAGAAGTAAATGATGGGGAAAAGACACGTTATTGTGGTATCATCCGAGGAGGAGGAGCACGAGAGGGATCCGCCGCAGCGGCGGTGTTGCAGTTCGTCGAAGTCAAGGCCGAACAAGTCCAGAAGTGCAAAGAAGGCGCGGAACACAGCTACTCTTCATAAGCAATCATCCGGAATAGAGGAGGTTTTCGTTTTCACGTTTTCCTTATCTTTTGTGATACAAGTTTTCAATTTTTTTTTCTTACCAGCTAAGTTTGAAGTTATTAAGCTAAGTATCTTGTTCCGGTTGCTTGCAGTGCAGATTGATCTTGATATGCTTTCTGAAGAACTCCATGGCTTCAATGTTGTACCTGGTATGATATGATTCCTGAGCATGGTTTTCTTAATGAAGTGGATGGAATTTTGGGATTAAATTTTTGATGAAATGAATGTTCAATGTTTCACTATTAGGACAACGGTTTTGGTTTACCATTTGGTTGATTGAACATAATGAACCAGCCAATTCATGTTTTTAGGTGCTAGTTTGTTTTATGTAATTATCCTACTACATTTCTGTCATAATTAATCTTCCTACTGGATTAGAAAATTCATATGTTTGGATTGTCTAGCCGTGAGAAAGGTTATTCTTTTGTTGTCAGTATTGCATTATAACATCATAATAATTCTATGTTAGCCTCATTAAGATAATCTTTAGTCAGTGTTTAGGTCCCGGAACAGATTGATCTCAATATGTTATAGAATACCCATTGGGAACTGGTAGGAAGCAGTAACATAGTTGAATTTTGTTTATTTGTTCGGAACTTGATTGGTGATTCATATGATCCTATAATAACAATTGTAAAAGTGGTGTGTTAGAAACCAAGTTGCCTTTCTGTTAAGGAGCGGCCAACAATGTCATCATCATCATCATACACCTTATCCCAGCTATCTGGGGTCGGCGGCATGGATCAAACACTGTGTTTGACTCTTATCGGAATCAAAATGGTACAAAATCCATACAAAGAAACGAAGAAACATAGTGGCAAGTTTTTATGCCGGATGCCCTTCCTGACGCAACCCTATGAAGAGGGGACGATGATGAGAAGATTCAACGTCATCATATTCATCATACACCTTTCCAAATATGTGGATTGGCTTCATGACATGATGGTTGCACATGAAATATTAATATAGCCATCTTCCATCACAAATCTGGTAACAATGTAAACCAGTCTGCTTTTACATGGGAGCATGGCATCAGTGGCCCACAGTGTATACCAAACTAATGCCATCCCAAATAGACTGGTACATGGAGATAGGCAGATTATCCAACACATGAAGGTGCTTGCATGTGCACTGAATATGTAGGGATCAAAACGAAGACCTCCTTGCTTTGACGTCATGTTTGAAACCAAGTTGCCTTGAAAGTTCGAGTTGTGAAGGAACGGCCCAACCATGTATATCAAGCCCTAAATAGCCTAAATAAACAGATGCTAAATGTAGAGAGATAGAAAGATTATCCATTATAGAATCCCTAACCTCTTAACACAAATCTTGACAACACCTATATAAGGTTTTAAATGGGTTCAACTTTTCAACACTTTCCATTGGTTGGGGTCTGTGCTAACTGCTAAGGGCACAACCTTTGGAACATCTCGAACCAAGATTCTCATTATCAGCATATGCCTTATCCCAGCTATTTGGGGTTGGCGGCATAGATTCCGTACCATATTTGACTCTTATCAGAATCAAAGTGATGGTACAAAATCCATGCAAAGAAACATAGCGGCAAGTTTTTATGCCGGATACCCTTCTGACGCAACCCTTTAAAAAGTGGAATTGCTCAGTAGGTTTTTGGTTAAAAATCTAAAGTAATACTTACCTGCAGCTGCAAGCAGCTAGTATTAAAATGAAAATATTATCTTAATGGTCTTCAGGCAATGGTAACTTGTCCTCATGTGTCATCCAGCTTATGACCTTCATGTGTATATAAGCCAACTCAATTGTTTTAAGTGGAATGAGGAAGACAGCTTCCCTAATGGCCCTTTTAAATGGCTATTATTATCATTTGATTGTAAAGTTTTAAGATTAAGATAATGATTAATCTATTCCACCTAGTTTATTAATTGTTTATTTATATTTCCATTTATTTGTGCACTGAGCTTGCATCTATTTATTATTACATTTATATTGATGACAGATGTTTGGATCTGCTTGCTCTTTGTCTGTTTGTTGAGTTTGCTTATATATCGGATGCTGTTTCTTACAATGCCAGTCCCGAGCCTGGATGCAGGAGGATGGTTGCATCAGGTTGACAGCTGGTTATAAAAAACATTGTGAATCTCTATGGAGCTTACTCCACGTATTGAGTTTACTTGCACACTCTCGTAAAGCTATAAAAACCAGTATAGGTTGCATTGTTAGTTTGATATTATTAGTATTGGTTAACTAAACATTACGAGGCTGCTATAAAGAACGTCTTTTGCTGGGATGGCTAAATGATTATTTCTTAACTTCCATTTGAGGCTTGCAATCTTAGATGTTAGTCTTATTTCAGTCGGCTAAGAAATAGTAAAATTCGGAGAGATCTTGGAGGGAGATAAAGGGGAAGATCTTACAAATATTTGTGAAGTTTTTTTCCTCCGCTCTTAGTCCTATTTGAGATTTGTAATTTTGTTCCCTCTTCTTCATATTTTGTCAAGTTGCTGTTGCACAAGCTGCAGCATCTGCAGTTGCTACTAAAAGCAGCAAAATCTGCAGCAGCTGCGGGCTGCTGCAGCACCAGCTTCTTCCTGCACAAGCACCATATATATGCAACTGCAGCTGCAACTACAGTAGCTGGCAAGCAGCTGATGCAGCATTTAATGAAGGGCAGCGGTAGCGTGTACTGCTGCTTCCTGCATCTTATTGCAGTATACCGGAAAATTTATTATTGCATTATGAACTCACTGTCAAGATCAGTAAAGTAATAGATGAAAAATGTTTTCCCTTGCCAAGAAGTGGTAAAAACCATCTCTATAATGTTTTTAGTTTCACTTTTGTAGCAAGTTATGACATCCTTTGCAAGATTGCAAACAATGCTTGCGTCATAAATCTCTAGTATACAGGGTTTAAATTGTTGACCAGAGTTCATTAGCTTTTCTGCTATCATTGCTTTCACTCATCTGCCATGAATTTTATATCCTATTCTGTTGCTCATATCTCTTCTATCAAAGAGAAATTTTTTTTTATCATTGACGATACAAAAACTAACAAGCAGAGTTCTCCTGTTTGCATTATATATTTTCATTATAGTTTTGATTCACAAACAGTGTCTTCTGAATTCATGTGAATCAGGTCGTCAATGGGGTGGCTCAACAGAGTTATGGATTGACAAATATAAACCTTCCTCAGTTACAGATCTTGCAGTTAACAGGAAAAAGGTGTTTGTAATAATGTTAATAATATTGTAGAGTTTCAAATAAATAATTCCAAGAATGTCCTTTTGGAATAACTATATATACCTTGGTAATTGTAGATTGAAGAAATTAAAGTGTGGATGGAACAAAGTATTGGAATTTGTGAGGTAATTTCTAACTTTCTAAGTGATACTGTTTTAATGTAATTTATGTGCGCAACAACCAGACTAACTTCTATTTACCTGATAATATTATAGTACTTGTTATCTCTTTTAAAAATCTTTATGATATGCTCTTGATAAACGATATTCTCTTGAAATGGTGGGTTTTTGGTCCATTTGAAATCTAGAATATACTTCTGTTTTTCCTTGCAGCAGGAAGGATCTCATACCTCTTGCCTGCTTATCACAGGGCCAGCTGGAGTAGGAAAATCTGTACGTTATCAGGCTGTTATTCTTTGTCTTTTTCTCATACCTTCCCTAAAAGGTTCTTAACTGTTCTTTCACCGAAGTTGATATTTTACGTTTTTCTGTTTTGTGATTATAAAGAGAGGAGGTATTGACTTGAGAGAGCGTTTCACAGGCTGATCTTTTGGAGGACAGTCTTTTTTTGGGTCCACCATCAAAAGTGGTATAGGCTGGGTATGATGAGAGATTATTGGGTACAAGCGCCTGACCATGTCAGGTGTATGCCAGGCCCCTGGAAAGTGGTTGATCTCAGATCAATGGCACACACTCTATGCACGTGCGCCGTCGATTTTAGAAATCAAAGGCTCCCTGGCACCCTAGAGTATTGTGCCAGGGACACCCAATAATTTCTTCAAGCAGACAAATCACATGGGTATGGTCCTTGTGCAGTTTGGGCACTTCGATGGGTGGGGCCTACTCATCAAAGTCGGTCAAATTTTCAACCTTAAATCGACGGCTGAAATTTTATGTTAGTGGACGGGCCCCACATATTGGAATGCCCTAGACATCATTAAACGCCATCATCAAAGTGGATCTACAAGTCCTAATTGGTTCCACGTCTATCTCATCTTTCTACGATTTCTAATAAAAAAAATGCAATCTCAACCATTAATATAAAGTGGAAACTAACATGCTTTGATACAGGGGCCCACATGTCCAAAGGAGCCCAAAACTTTTGAGCCCCACGTTCTTGATGCTCTTTTGATTCTCCTTGGTCCACTCCATAGAAATATCGGGAGGGCCTACATATTACTCCCTCGCATCACTTTTAATAAATACAGTTTTCTTTGAAAGGTGCTCTCAGGCCAACCTCAGAAAAGAGTTCTGCAGGTTGATTATTACTCCCTCCGGTCACTTTTAATAAATACAGTTTTCTTTACCATTAAAGAAAACTGTATTTATTAAAAGTGACCGGAGGGAGTAATAATCAACCTGCAGAACTCTTTTCTGAGGTTGGCCTGAGAGCACCTTTCTTCTTCTATGAAAATTAATGAAGATTAGACCAGTATTTTATACTGAGGAGACTGATTTTTACCCCTGAAATATGGAACTAGCAGAGGAGTGTTGAAGTCAAGGTGACATTTGCGGTTCACCATTGAACTAATATGTGAGAAGATTTTTTGGCAAATCACGATGGTTGTGTGAAGATTGGACCCATTTTTATGTTTGGCTCTAATCAATGCAACTTGTAATGTCTGTGCCTTAGTACAAGGACTGATATATGTCAACTGTAGATTAAGGGTCTCTGTGTCAGAATGAGTTGAAATGTCAGTCGTTTAAAAAAACATACGAGCTTAATTGTATGTGGCCACTATATTTTCAGCAATTTCCTTTTACCCCCTTCTGATTCCTCCTCGATTGAACCCCTATGAGACACTTTTCCTTTTTACAAAGATGAGCTAAAGCATGTTAATGCTAACAAGTATCACTTGTGTATTTTGTATTTTTTATGGTAAGGTGCAGTGTCGTGTCTACAAGGGGGCAGGGATGGGGGTTGCTTATATTAGGCATTCTGAAACTTTCCTCCAATTGGAGGCATGGGTTCATTGGTTCTTTTGGTGAAGATCACTTAGTCCCCGACAAAACTGGGGGAAATTACTGGAAATTGCTGTTAGGGCTCTCATAGCAAGTATTGCCTCAATGTCCTGAATTTTTTATGGAAGGAAATTTATCTTTCTAATCTAATTATTCATTCACATGCTTCGATATTTTGCTGAGAGGCATATTCTGAATAGAAACATAAACTGCATTGACTGTCTCTTTTTAAATTCATGATTTTTCTTTTTCTCTTTTGTAGACGACAGTTCATGTACTCGCTAGCATACTTGGAGCTGAAGTATGTGAATGGAATACTCCTACTCCAACCCTATGGCATGAACATTTGCACAATTCCAATTCAGGTATATGGAGTTGCATATGCATGGAAAGTACAAGGATTTTTCTTCCTAAATAATCTAATAGCATCAACTGGAAAGTCCTGCCATGGTGTACGATAGCCTCTTCCTGGAAGAATTTGCAATTAGACCTATTTATTGTGAGCATAACATTTTTTAGTTTGTGGAATTTGTTGGTTGCATCCTCTCTGTGGAGGCACCTTTTTACTTGATAGTCCCGTTCTTGTGCAAGCATATGTCATGTGTGGAAGTAAAGCTGCTGTTTATATTATACTGAATTATCTGGAAAACATTGTAATTTCAAGAAGAACAATTAAGATTTTCAACTTACTTGTGACTGCCAAAGTCCAAAGGTGCACAAGGTGCTGGCTGTTGTCCTATATCTACATGTGGTAAAAGACTAGCAAATTTCTCCTTTGGTTACTTCTTTATTTTTCTTGTAATAGTTAGAAGAGTGCAGAGCATGCAAACTTGCTGAAGTCCAAATTGATTCAGGCAAACTAAGTATTTCTGTCAATATGTTGCTAGGTGTATCTTACAATTCGAAGTTGGATGAGTTTAAGACTTTTGTGGAGAGGATGAGAAAATACCCTTTGCTTCATTCATTCTCCAGAGAGGGTTCGAGAAAGCCTTCCATTCTTCTGATTGATGATCTTCCAGTGGCAAATGGAAGGGTTGCTTATGCGAGGCTTAGCAAATGCTTGCAGCTTCTTGTTCAGTTGTCTCAGATGCCAACAATTATCTTGTTTACTGGGTTCCGGAGTTCTGACTCAGGCTACGACAAAATCCGTAACCAGGAGGACCTTCAATCAGAGTTGGAAAGAGCTGGGGCATCTAAGGTACTAGTTCTTGAATCTATAAAGAGCCCTTGTTTAATAAGTTGTAAAAGTGTAGCTGGTAATCATGGTGACTAATGGTCACTAAAAGAGAAAGTTAACAGATGATATGGTAATCTGATCATTGGATTTCATGTACCTTTCTTGCTCACGGTCATTTTGACTGCAAAAATAACACTCGAAGACAATTGACTCTGTGGCAGGTGTCTTTCAATCCTATCACTGTTAATAATGTCAAGAAGGTTCTCTCAAGAATATGCAGAGAGGAGTTCTGTGAAGTAAGCTCTGAATTTTTAGAACATATTGCTAGGGCTAGTGATGGGGACATCAGGCATGCAATTACCACTTTACAATACTTATGTTCGAGGCCACAAAAAATAACGTCTTTACATTTATCTGCTCAAAGAATGACTTGTCCCATACAACAAGCAAACGAGAGTTCCGATTTATCCCTTTCAGTTGTCAACACTGAGGAAGATACTGATGCAAAGTTCCTGCTACCATTTGGCAAAGATGAAACACTTTCACTATTTCATGCCTTGGGAAAGTTCCTTCACAACAAGAGAGAATCTGTGCAACCTTCTGACTTCGGTAACAAAAATATTTTGTCGTTTGAATATTATCCTTAACAAGCACATTACATGTATAGGAAGTTATATGTGTTTTTCAAATCCTACTTGGTAAAACTGATTATTAGAATATTATGGACAATAGTGTTAGTTTTCATGTTTGCCACCTCATTCAAAGAGAATACCTGAATTTATGGAGTCTGCTATCGTTGTAGGAAAATGCATGTTCCCTATTCAGGAGAGACTTTGTAGACCTCCATTGAAAATGGATGCTCCTGAAAAGGTTCTCTCGCAAGCACATGCTCAACCAGGGTCTCTTATCGATTTTCTTCACGAAAATGGTAATCATTTTTGGATATTTCCATCATTTGCATTGATTTAAAAATTGATGCTAGGAAGCAAAAGTAACGACTTGCATATTCTAACACTTTGTTCCTATTGGCTTGAGATGTAAAAGGAAACAATCATTGTTTTTGCAGTTTTAGATTTTTTGGGTGATGAAGCAGTGGATGATGCATGCACTGTGGCATCTTATCTAAGTGAATGCGACCAACTTCATGCTACGGTTCCATATGGATCAACAATGTCTTGGCTGATCGCCAGAAAAGATGAACCGGACAGCATTCCCCAGCTAGTTGCTGCTTTAGTTGCTGTTCGCGGGGTGCTGTTTGGGAACTCACATCCTTCACCTTCCAGGTCTGTTTCATGGACTTCAATTTAGTTCCTGCCACTTCCTGGGCGTTATCATAACACAAGACTAACTGCTTTGTGTTTAGGTGGCATTCTATTCGTGCCCCAAAGCTTTGGCAAACCGAGTTCTCGTTCTTGCAGAATAAGGTAAAGTAGTTAACATTACTCTTTTTTTAAAACAAAAGCTGAAGCCACATATGTACTTAATTAATTTAAGAAACACTTGATCAATAAATTCTGGTGCATTTGTTCTGAGCTGCTTCATTGTAGACGAGTTAATTCATACTGCTGTAAGCTTGTAAAATGGAATTCCGCTTCCTAATAATAAATTATTACTGGGTTCCACCGATTATTGACGAGTTAATTCAGTTGATAGCTAGGAACTGAGAATTGATAGCTGTTATTCCAAGCTAAATCGCGTCTGGATGTAGATTGTAGACGGATGATGAGCGGTAGTACCTTAATCTTTTTATGTTATTATTATGAGTTTGGTTTTGTTTTGATGATTGTAGAATCAGATGTTTCTAGAGAAATTTGAGGAAGCTAGTTGCATCAACTCATCTGGTCTTGCTGTTATGGCTACTGAATTCAGGCCTGCTCTTAAATGGCTTCAACACCGTGGATCAGGTGTTGGATTGCATAAGAAACAGGGTCAACATTGCCAGATTAAAGCAGAAGCTGCTGACTGGATGGTTGATGATCAATCATCAGCTGATGGTGACCTGATAGAAAGTGAAGATGATGAAATTGAGGACTGGTAGGCGAGTAGTGATGATGAAATACTAGTGAAAGGAGCTCACTTAGACTTGTGCCATGCAGAAGCATCTGTCCATTTGCTGAGGACATTGAAGAGTGCTGTAATCAGATCAACATCTATGTTGAACACACAGGCCTTGGGTCGTCAGAGGAAAAGGTGTCCCTTGACTCCAGAGACAATGAGACATCAGCGGTGTTATCCTATTCATGTAAATAGAAAGCATGCATGCCAATCCAGATGTGCGCTTGCATTCCTATCTTCACTCTGATGGCTTTACAGGAAAAGCCTTCAGGTTCATATAGTTTTTTTTTTGTAAATCCAGGTTATATGAAGATGTTATAAATTTCTTCTTTATCATTGTAGCCCATGTTGATTACAAATCCTTGAAAGCGCTTTCAGAAAAGGCTAGAAAAATATTTTTTAGAATGTAAGTGAAGATGACTTGTGGTTTATCTGACCATTATGTTCGACTGAGTATTTGCCTTTCTTGGCTTACTATAAAGAAGGCACTGATGAAGCGAATACATTTTTTCATTCGCAAGCTGCCATTTTGTATAAAAATGTTGAGAAACGTTTCTCGAGCTGCCTAACGTTTTAGGTTCTTTTGAGTATTTCAGTTGTTTATGTAAGATGGGAGAGAACGTAACTGTCACAGCCTTGCACTGTTATAGTGGTGTAGATTTGCCGTCCTGGAGGATCGACTATATGAGTCTGTTGGATGAGCATTTGGACAGCACTTACGTTGAAACTTCCAATGAAGCAAGCGCAGAGTAGCTGTGACTGGTGGCAGGACAGAGCTGGTGGATGCTGGGAGGGGCGGATAGCCATATGAGTAGCATTCTTAATTTTGGTCTCTGTTGGTTAATCACCCTAAGTTAATACTGAAGTTGCTCAAATATGGATTCCATAGCATGACGTTTGAATCTATGTTATATTTGAGTCGAGCTAGCCTGCGCTAGTGTGCTGTAGGCGGGCAGTTGTCAAATATAGTGCATTGGTGTTGCAGCGCAGGCTAGATTTTTCCATTATTTAAATAAATTCCAAAGAGAATATAGAAGCTGTTAGGCGTCCAAAGAAGTTGGTGGGCCAACGCCGTGGATGTGGCCTACATAAGCAAACCCATTTCTAGCAACGTCGTCTGCATGCACTTCTTGTTCTCTGGTACCTTCCAAGTCAGTTTGGTCGCAACTTCTACTGATGACTGCCTCAAGGACGTGGACAAGGCCCGCAGGCACCTCCGAGCTCTCATCTCAAGCAAGCAATGCGCTCCCATACTGCTCCGTTTAGCGTAATGTTCCCTACTCTTCTTCTTCTTCTTCTTCTTGGATTCAATAATTCCGGACGGAGGGAATATCAGTCTAAAATAGGCCGGATTTTTTAAGTATAAAAAATAAGTTACACATATTTTGCATGTTCTCTTGTGCATAAAAAGTTGTCTTCAATTGATCGTATTTGTTTTTTTGTAGTCACCATGTATCATATATCGTGTTGGGGGGCTTGATGACGTTTAAGAAGTATATTTATTACTTACCATTACTAGACTGTAATAACTGGTTATTGTTTAATTGTACGCCTAGCTAGTGTCCCAAATGTAAATCAGTGGCTACTCAAGTAATTTCATTCTTTTTCATTTTGGACAGATGGCATGATGACGCTAAAACAAAGACTGGTGGCCCCAATGGTTCAATTCGGAATGAAAAAGAATACAGGCACAGTGCAAATAATGGTTTGAAAACAGCAATAGACTTATGTGTTAATATCTTCTGTCATTCTTTTCATGAAAGTCCTATTTATCTTACAGTTTGGACAACCAATGCATTGTTATTGCTTTCCCTATTGATTATTGTTATTACTGCCAAATTGTTCCATTAGTAGAACAGAATCAACTGCTAAGCTGGTAATATTGATTTATGCTTATCATGAATAGAAGCAACCACTGAAAGTTTCAGGTCTGTGAATAGAGCGTAGAATAGTTTGCTGGCTATTCATGATAGTATCAGAGGATACAAACATCCATTAAAAACATTCGATGTGTATAAAGAAAGTATATGTATCTTGGGAGTATTTGACTGCTCATCAGAGTGTGATAGTAAGGAAAGAGTGGATGTTTAATATTCGTTCCTATGTGAACTTCTTCGTTTTCTATGTGTGGGTGGTGAGGTTGACGTTAATTTGTCTCTCAATTACTAATGCAAATAAAGATTTCTTTTGTTAGAATTCTCTGCATTGAAATCTTATTCTTAACAAAGAAGACTAAAATCAGATAAGAGGAGGATGGATCCTTATATAGAGTTCAGGTCTCTTAATACATGGAAGCAACTAAAACATGAAATTACTTGAGAAATAAATAAATGAAATTTGACTAAACTACCATATATAATTAGAAAACTGACACTACAAAACAAATCTGCAAGCAAATATGCTTCTAACATCTTTCAACTAGCTGGTATACATTAAGTATGTCAAAAGAATTTTTGTGCTTCCTTTTTCCTGCATTTCTTTATCTTGTATTTAAGATTGTGTGCACAAGTTGTAAATCAGTGTGATACTTGCATCTCAACTTTGTACCTGAAATGAGGACTAAAATTTTTTGTCACCATCATCAACAAGCTAATTCATTTGTATAGGGTCAGTGATACGGAATTTACTTTACCTTTCGCACTTGTCCTTGATTCTTTCCATATCTAAGTCATACATCACAAAATTTTCTTACTAGTTATTTTCAAGTCATTTTGGGTCATTCCTCTTCTTTTTGTGTGATTTATAAGTCTCTGGGCATATTTAGGAGCTTTATTGTTTCCTTAATATGGTCAAACGATCTCAATCATCTTTCTCGGAATTTGTAACTTACTGGACGACCACCTCTAAGTGCCCACTAATGTGGTTTTGTAGTATGATACCCAATGATCCCACAAATCCATCTTACGATCATCTATAATCACTGTGTCCCCCAACATTCTGCACCATATTACATTGTAACTATGTAAGTCTCACTATTATTCTGTAGAATTTAACTTTAATATATTAGTTGTACATATATCACACACTTTGTTTGTTGCATATCCCTTCATCCCTTTTTAAATAGTCTGATTTGGTCTTTTCAAGTGAAATAAAACTAGTTGATTTGTGGAAAACCAAATGGAAACTATTAATGTGGAATGGAGGGAGTACATTTTAAGCATTACTATTTTGTTTGAGGATCTCAAGATATTTACTCTATACAATTTACAAAATTCGAAATCTGGAATTTTATTGGAAGGAAATACTTCTGCAGCTAAATATGGGAAATTAAGTGGATAAATGAAAATCACCTCTCTGCATTAGAAAACCACAATGAATTAGTTCATTTTGGTTTTCTAATGTTGACAGGTAATATTGGACGGAGGGAGTAGTATTTCATCTCTATGTGGAAGAAAATACAAATCTAATTCTTTTGTTACTATATCTTGGTTTGACCTGGTCCTCCTTGACTTAGAAAGATGATCTAATGTGGTGTTTTACCATGCTGTACAGAGGACGTGAAGGCAAAACATCCAAAAATCACTTATGCTGACCTATATCAGGCAAGTTATAAGTTTGCTTTCCGGTTTGTTGGATTTGAAATTGAAGATGCCATCAAGAAAAAAGTATGTTAATGCAATTATCTTCTAGTGAAAAGCTAGGCAATTAGTTATTATTTGTTTGCCAAAAAGATCATAAATTAGTGCATGTTAAGCCATTAGCTTGTCATAGAATAAACAAATACGAACTCGTTGATGCTTTCAGCTTGCTGGAGTTGTTGCAGTTGAGGTCACTGGAGGACCGACAATTGACTTTGTTCCAGGAAGAGAGGTATTACTAAACTCGATTTTGAGATTTAGTCATGGCCAATGCTTATTATGTTTGACCCCTTTCGTTGCTTTCAGGATTCCTTGGACTCCCCTGAAGAAGATCGCTTGCCTGATGCTAGGGAAGGTTCTTTTGTAATTTTGTTAAACGTTTTTATTCTGGCTGAAATACTCTATTAGAATTTTGCACCCATACGATCCTGGTTCTTCTTTTAGCATAGGCTTGGGATCATGACAAACATATAGCATATAGCGGTTTCATATTTTTTAGTAAAGATCTCTGCACCTTTCCGGCAATTAGCTGAAACTTTTTGGATCCCGGTGTTAATTATAACAAGGAAAAAAGTTAGTATGTGTCCAGGCAGGTGCACTACGTGCTGCAGATAAAAATCTGACCGTACGATTTCAATTGCGTCGTCTGAAAGGCAGGGGCACGCCCCTTAGTCTGCAGATTAAACTGAATAATTGATAACCACAACAAGAGCCGCAACTTAGATGTTTGAATACTAATGTTGCTTCATTGTGGATGCTGTTTGAAGGTGTTCGACACCTAAAGAATGTTTTTTATTGGACGGGTTTATCTGACGAAGATATTATTGCATTATCTGGTTTAGCACACACTGGTACAGCTTCAGAATTCGGGTTAATACCTAATGTTTTTAACATGATGAGTGTTGGACATTTATATATGGAGAATTAATGTACTTTCATCTAACATAGGGAAGAGCACATTCAGATAGAACAGGTCTTGAAGGCCCCTGGACAGAGGAGCCCCTCATCTTTAACAACTCATACTTTAGTGTAAGATTCAGTCGTAACTAATTTATTGTCACTCGGATAAAATTGGACTTGCTTTATGTCTTTTTATAGCAAACTCACGCAAGACATTGTATCAGGGAGCTGCTCAAGGGGGAGAGGAAGGGATTGCTGAATCTCCCTACTGATAAAGCTCTGTTGGAGGTCCCTGTGTTTAAACAATCTGTTGAGCTATATGCAAAGGTAGCAATATTACAGTGTATCGTTTTACCCGTTGAAGGCCGATATCAATATATCGGCGATATCACAGATACAACATTTCATGATTAGAAGATCATACTAAGGATGCAAGAGCTATTTGCTTTCTTCTGAACAATTTATGGCCTGTTTGGTTGCTACTTCTGCTAGAAGCAGAAGCAAAATATGGGAAAGTGAAGTATGATTGGCTTTTAGCAAAATTTGAAAAAGTGAAAGTGTGCTTGGTTGGGTTTTGGGAAATAAAAATCGATGTAGGATAAATTTTAGAATTTTGTGAATCGCAAGGGTAGCATTGACATTTTCACACATTTTTAGGGGCAGCATTGACATTTTTACCATGGGAATCCCTAAAAAATTCTTGGCAGAACTTTTCCTTGAAAATCTCATAATTAAGAGATTTCCAAAAAAATAGAATATTCCCTTGTTATTCCCTACTTTTTGACTTCTCTGTCTACATCACTATAAATTCTGTTTTCCAGCCAAAATCAGTGATTCATAACAACCAAACGGGATTCTCTTTCCCGAATGAAAAATTTCTAAATTCTTCTAAAAACCAGTTGTGTAATGACAACCAAATAGAGCCTTAGAGTCATCGGTCCTTAAAATCCACTCCACTAATTTTGTGGTTAAATCCAATGACGTGGAGTCCTCGTGACCTGTTACTCAAGATTAAATTGTCAATTATCTGATCGAACAAATTGCATTTGACTAAATACCAAGAAATGACAACAAAAAAGAAAACTCTTCCTTTGTTTAATGGTAAGTTGCAATGTCCCACTTAAATTCTCATATTTACATACAGATCCAAAAGAAAATGAGCTTAAAACTCAAAAAAATACTACACAGTTCTACAATGAAATTATTAAAAAACATCCACATTGTACCATATTAAAGGACTTTAGATCTACGATGTTTTGGTTCTCATTTTTTGCGCTTGGCCTTGGCTTCAGCAGCCGCCGCCTTGGCGGCAGATTTTGCAAGTGCAGTGGGTTTCAAGACACTCTTTGGATTCAGTGCTTTCCGTATCTTGAAGACAGCCCAGGCAGTCCCCAAAGCATGGCCAGCGGCACCTAAACTCTCATTCGTCAATTCAGCTGCCTCATCTCCATACCTACAATCGCAGTACTTGGTGTTACACATGGAAAATGCTAAATAATTCAGCAATCGTAAATGTTAAGTTCCAATTTCTGTTGCAACCCAACAATGTCTACATATGAATTATAGTCCGTCCAATAAAACCTGTCTGCATTTGAAAATGGGTTTAAACTTATTGGATGCTAAGGCCCGTACAAAACAGTCTTTTCCCCACCTCTTAGTATTTTTTGGTCGCGAGAGAACAAAATCAGCCAGGTGATAATGGATCCGTTTTTTCCCAAATGCGGACAGGTTTTATTGGATATAGAGAGTAGAGCAACTTGGAAGCATTAGAGTTCAAAAACTAAGTTCCAGATTATTCAATCCATGCTATTTCATGCCCCATTGCTCTTGTTGGTTCAGAAAGTTACCTGTGAGAGACCAGATTAGTGGTGACAACCGATGATGTTGACAGTACATTCTTTCCAGCAACCTCCACAGCATCACAGACTCTCCCTACATCATTCCAGGAGAAAAGAAGTGAGACTACATCATTCAAGAAAAATCAAAATAGTTCGGACACTTCACAAACATTTATACTCTAAAAACTAGAAGCCCAGTTTAGAATGCATAGCCATCATGTGATTGAGTCACCGAAGAAAAGATTCCAACAAAGACATCATCTGATCCAATAGAGTAAGAAGAGGAAAAAAACTAGATGCCTCTCAGCTTCTGAACTTGTCAGCATAAGAACAATAAACCCTTAAGGGTCTTCTTAGTGCAAATTGAAAAAATTATACAGAGTCTTATTTCATTTGATGCAACAACCAATGTAACTAACAGTAACATAGGTTATTATATATCACTCTCAGATGCCTTCAAAAGAACCAAATGTCTTCAACAGCCCAGAAACTGTAAGAGAAACTCAGAGAGTGTCATCACATACCAAATCCATCCAAGGATGCAAGAACAACTTCCCCAGGTAGAAGACTGAAAAACTTTTTGCCAACTTTTGAGTTTGCAACAGAGCTTGTGAAAAGTCCAGTCACTTTCACAACTCCAGATACAACTCCATTAGCCACCTTCTCTGACATCTTTGTGACCCTCTTAACCCTGCATACGCAGAAGACAATTCTTCACTCAGCATGGTACTTGACAAGTGGATTCAGAACCATCAGTTGCAGTCATACAGAACTACTCATTAGAATTGAAGTCATCAAACACCACCGAAGATGTGTAGAAACTAAAATTATCATAAAAGACAAGTTCGAAACAAAATAGCCACAAAATAACCATATCAAATGGTAACAAATAAAGTGCTGCACTATATATCTGACACATAGCAGATAATAAAGCAGTTTTCCAAGTGATAACCAACAGGCTAGAACACCTGACAAGACCAGCATGAAATTATTTGTAGGCCACAATGTAACTCTCTTGTGTTTTAACAAACATCACCTAAGTACCTTAAAGTCCTGACTAATCCCTAGCTTGGAACTTAAAGTCCTGTACCTGAGGCGTGGGAGGTACATCAATGAATCAAGGAGGCATATAAAAACACCTTTGTTTGTCAATTGTCATGAATGAAGTAGTTATTCCAAAGTTTCAAACATCCCTCAATTTTTCTGTGAATACTATATTTGAAGTACAGATGATTATTTGATAATTGGCAACAAGTTCAGAGAGATATTAAACCATTTTCCACATAGAAAAAGATAATAAAACCATGATCAACAACCAATAAGAATGAACTCGACCAGCTTCAAAGAAGAGCAGCAAAGCGGACTATTCATCACTACGTAAACTGTGGAAACGTGCAGATAATGCTCCATTTGGAAAAGAGGACAGTCCCATTTTAGATGCTCCCCCCCCCCCGTGCCAAACACTAGTTGGGGTTTCCACTATCGAATAAACATCAATCTTTTTTCAGATGGAGCTATTAAAACAGGACGGAGGGAGTATAAGACACAGATAGAAGCTACAAAAGCCAGAATTTATACCTTCCATGAATAATACAATAGAGCATTCACTAGAAACAACAAGGACAAAACCAATCGAAATCATTTGAAATAAATCAAGTTCATACCTTTTTATTCTCTTCATGGTGTCGCGGCTAATTTCCGACTTGTTCGAATTGGGATTCATCCGTTTCCTCAGAACCTCATTCCCCCACTTCAATCGATCAACGGTAACATCCCCACACCACAAGATCCCACGAATCAGCTGCCCCGACCCCAACGCAATGGCCTTGGCAACCGACCCGCTGTACTCCTCCACATTTGGCGCGAGCGTCGTCCAATACGCCGCCGACCGCTCCTCCATCATCTCCTTCTTGGCGCCCGCCTGCATCTCCGCCGGCGCCACCCCCTTCGCCACCGACCCATCCAGCACCTCCGCCGCTGCGCCAGGGACCACCTTCTGCACGGAGAAGCTGCTATAGCTCTCAAGAATTCGATCCAACTCCTTGAGAAGCTTCTCCTGGCCCTTCGACGCGAACGTCAGCCCGTAGTTAAGCACCTCAACACCATTTCCCCCTCCTTTCCCCTCACCATCGTCGTCGCTGGAGTTGGGAGAAGCGCGGGAGACGGCGGCGGGGACGCGGAGGGAGAAGAAGTAATGGGAGTCGTCAAGCTTGACCACGGCCTCATCTTTTGCGAGTGGCCACTGGATGTCGTCGCCGACGCGGGCGAGGACCGCGAGGACGGTGTCGCCTTGCCGGAGGCGGACGATGGAGAAGGCGCCGCAGGCGAGCTCGACGCTGTAGTTGGCGTCGATGAGGTTGACGATGGCGCCGGGGACGGTGAGGACGGTCTCCTCGAGGCAGGCCGGGGGTGCGGAGGCAGCGTGATCGCCGTCGGGGAAGAGGTGTTGGCCGGCGAGGTCGGAGGCGTCGACGGAGGGGTAGATGGAGGGGGGTGGAGGAGGAGGAGGAGGAGGGGTTGGAGAGGAGGATTCGGGGGTAGAGAGAGGAGTGATCGGAAGCCATTTTTTATTGAAGGAATTGAGCGGAAGCAGAGATGTGTAAGGCATATAAACGGTTGTGGGGCGAAGGGGGATGCTTGGGGTGGAAGGAAAATGCTTGGGGTGGAAGGAAAGGGAGGTGGGAACGGGTGTTGGACGTTGGGGGGGGTAAGAATGTGGAACTGAGCCGACGCGGCGGTTACCATCTCCCGCGCTTTGCCCATGCCAGTCACTCGTTTTGTCTCATATTAATCGCTCCATTTGCGAATGAAGCTATTAATATGGGACGGAGTGAGTCATGAATATTACCCCCGGCCAAATAAGCCTCTTCGACATTTGAACATGACTCAGCCATTTGATATCTACTCTAGCATCCAGGTGGATTTTTAAACACGTCCTGAGGTGTTTCAGATGGATATATAAAATATCAAGATGCTACAGTGTAGCAACACATCCCATCTGGATGTTTTGCTTTTAATCACGCCCCAAACGGCCCCTTAATCTATTTTTTTTCAAATACAGACATGCTTTATGCAGCGAAGAGAAGTAAGAACCCCCGTACCAACCTTTTTCTCCAATGTTCAATGATTAGGAGTTAGTACCCCTCCGGTCACTTTTATACCGTTTTTTTTTTCCAATGAAGTAAATTAGTTCATTTAAAAAAAATGGTGTATTAAAAGTAACCGGAGGGAGTACTACCTTTGTCGGGAAAAAGTGGCTGCACATTTGCAAAAAGATTTGTTCTTTAGAAAAGAAAGCTAATGACTAGTCATAATTCTAGTTAGCAGTCCCTTTTGTTTGAAGAAAGAGAAAGAGTCCAGCATTTGACCGAAGAGTTTTCAATTTTCCCACCTGCTCCATCCTCCGGGATGTCTCCACTATAGAAGTCGTGATCAGCAAAATCGAAGTTATTTTCTGCTGGAGCGCACATTTCTAATGTGTGCGCCATCAATCTTCACTATCAATGGCTCCCGTAAAATGAAGGATATCCTCGAATACCTGGGACTGGGAGGACAAAAAATTATTCCACGCTTCGACTGGAATCACTATCTCCTTTTACCCTCGGGTTCACTTTCAAATTGAAGAGAATAGAGATCCCAAATTGCAGGAATGGTAAGTGGTAACTGGAGTGGTGGATTCTCTAGGCTTCTAGCTAGAAGTTTGAAGTGAGAGCTCACTTGTGACCACCACCACATAGGCTTCTCTTAAGGCCCATTCGTCAACAAATCTCCGTGAGATTAGTACAAAGAGTGCTAAAGTAGTACATCGAGATGTCACACCCACTGTCACAAAAATCGCCCGATTAATGAAGGGGGATTAGAACCTGATACCCTAAAACCAAATAACTACTTACACTACACCTATTTTAATGATAATATTATACAAGATCATCATCATCATCATACGCCTTATCCCAGCGATCTGGGGTCAGCGGCATGGATTATATATCGCATTTGACTCTTATTGGAATTAAAATGGTACAAAATCCATACAAAGAAACATAGTGGCAAGTTTTTATGCCGGATGCCCTTCCTGACGCAATCCTCCGAAAAGGGGACAATGATAAGAAGATTCAACATCATCATATTCATCATACACCTTTTCAAATATGTGGATTGGCTTCATGACATGATGGTTGCATATGAAATATTAATATAGCCATCTTCCATCATAAAGCTGGTAATAATGAAAACCAGTCTCCACATATAATATTATACAAGATATATATTTATTATATATTTATCACTCTTCACACCTAAACTGGGTTAATCCGGTTTGACCACGACGGCGGGGAGCTTGCCGTTGTCGAGGAAGAGAGCTTAGCGAAGACGGGGAGCTTGCTATTGTCGATGAGGGCTTTATAGACGGAGTCGTGGCTGCCCTTGCCGAGGAGGAAGGTAGGGGAGAAGCCAGACGTAGCCGTCTCCAGTTCCTTGTAATGGAAGCGTCGCATATCCGGAGCAGCTGAGGAAGGCGGCTGCTGCTTCTTCTTCCGCGTCTTGACTTCTTGCTTCAACTATGAACTCAAAGTGATACAATATCTTTGAGAATTATATTAAGTGTAAGCATTTGTAGGTGATATTTATAGAGGTTGAAAAAAGAAGCCATTCATCGTTTCATTACAAGTAAAGTGGTATTGACATAGATTTAATTGTATTTTAGCTTGCCGAATTTTTAACAATTTTTTTCGATCTTATCCTAATTTTACTGAACCGAATCGGCGAATAGCCACCGAATTCATACTTTGTGACAATGGTCACACCTCCATGAAAAGGGAAGCAGTATAACTGGAAAAAAAGTAAAAACTCTTTCCACGTAGAGTTTTTTCATTGGTGGAGTATACGAGGGAAGATGTAAAACTCTTCCGAGCCGTTTGGCACTACGAATTTTGCCAAATGTTTTATGGAAAAAGGTAGTATGCGGTCCACTGCTTTGGGCAAAGGTATTGCATCAGCTGCAGAAAAGACAGAGAGTCACTATGATCCAAAGAAATTGCCCAATAATTAACTCGTTACTACATTTCCCTGGCATGAAATTTATGACACATTAAAAATAGACAAAATAAGGTAAAAGGCCAAATGTATCAAATTTAAAAACTACCTATACTAATTCATTTCTAAACTATACCTAAACTATCAAGTTTAAAAACTACCTAAACAAGGTAAAAGGCCAAAGGTATCAAATTTAAAAACAAGGAAAATTATTTCTATACTAATTCATTGAAACAAATTAGAATTAGTGGGGGCGATTTCTAAGTCAGCATTGAAATGTTCCAATTCTATTCTCAACATACAGCATAACAGGTAAAGGGTCGCATAATATACACTATCAGTCCTGTTCCTTCTTATGCCGCAGTTGTTTCGCATTTCTTCATCGTCATCTTCAATTTTTGGAGCCAAATAGAATCTCATGTAACCCATTTCGGCAATCTTGCATTCCACAAGCAGCTCAGAAGATTAAGCTTATTGTGACTCTACTAGACAAAAAGGATGCCTTGGTAAATGAGTTCATATACGTCAGAGCAAAAGTCAGTGAGATTGGCTCACGCATAAGCGACGAGGGAGGAGTGAGGGTGAGATGAAGGCAGCAACGAAAGCGGCGACGAGGGAGATGGGGGGCGGCGATCTGCTCGGCGACGAGGGAAGAGGGCGAGGGCGGAGGAAGGGCGACGGAGGAGGGGAGTGGGTAAGGGTACCGGGGGAGGGGAAGGGGTAAGGGACGGGTTTTTATTAAAAAAATCAGTTTCCATCGGACGGTTATTAAAGCTGTCGTCAGTCGACCGGAGGCTGGAGGTTCTCATGATTTATTCTCCCGCCATTATGTTCATTCGTCACCGTGGGATTGCATCCTTCCAAGCTGCAAAGCCCTTCTTTCACCGTATCTTGCGACGACTCATTTCGCACTCACGCATTCCACCGCCAAGTACCCAAAACCAGATTTCAAGTACAGTGCCCACTTCTAATGCTGCCAACAGCGTGGAACTCTTGCATGCCCATCTCAAGTCTGGAAATATGGGACATGCGCGGAACCTGTTCGATAAAATGACTGAGAGAAGCATCGTTACTTGGACGATGATGATTCACGGCTTTGCAAGGCATGGGTATTTTGCAGAATCAATGAGGTTGTTTTCGCAGATGCTTTTATCGGGTCTGGTCCCCAATTCGTTCACCATGGTTGCGGTTTTAGTTTCGGCTGCGGGTGTGGCAAGCTTCAGACTAGCACAGGCTGTTCATGGGAGGATTGTGAAGGCTGGATTGGAGTCTGAGTTGCACGTTGGGACTGCGCTGCTGGACGTTTATGCCAAGTGTGGGGGCTTGTTTGATTCGCAGCAGGTTTTTGAGCAAATGAGTGTTCCCAGTTTAGTATCCTTTAATGCCATGATAACTGGATTCGTTCGTGGCGGTTTCCCTGAAAAAACAATTTTGTTGTTTAATGATATTTGGAAATCTGGCCTTGGACCGAATTCTACAACCATGCTGAGTGTTATTCAGGCTTGTATACTTTTGGGATCTGTAGTTATTTGTGAATGCGTTCATTGTTATGTCATCAAATCTGGACTGTGCTCGAGTGTTGATGTGGAGAATTCAGTTCTTGATATGTATTTGAATTTGGGTAACTTAGCCATTGGTGCAGAAATTTTTGACAGGATGGAGCATAAGGATGTTGTGAGTTGGACAATCATGATAGGATTTTTAGTGTCGTCAGAATGTCCATCTGCTGCTTTAAATGCATTTCATCAAATGAGAAGTGCAGAAATTGACCCAGACATGGTGACTATGGTTAACTTAATATCAGCTTCTGCCCAGTTGAGAGATTTGAGAGTCGGCAGATTGATCCACGGTCAGGGCATTGTTAGTGGATTTGGACTGGAACTTCCTGTTGTGAATTCCCTTATTTCAATGTACTCAAAGTGTAGGGATTTGGGCTCGGCAAAAAGCATTTTTTACTCTTCAACCAAGAAGTGCTTAATCTCATGGACTACACTAATAGCGGGTTATGTTTTACACGGGCAGCCTAATGAGGCACTTCAATTACTATTTCACATGAGATATGGTGGCATGTTTGTTATGGATCCAATATTGATGGTAACCCTGGGAACTGCTTGTGGTGAGTTAGCTAGTTTAAAACTCTGTGAGCAGATTCATGGCTATGCTGTAGCTGCTTGTTTTCAGTCTCATATAGCTGTACAGAATACTGTAGTAGCAGCTTATGCAAAATGTGGAAACGTAGAACGATCACGAAAAATATTTAAAGTGATAGAACATCGAGATGTTGTCTCCTGGAACTCACTCATATATGGATATGGAATTAATGGAGATGGGAGAGCTGCAGTAGCTCTCTTCTACGAAATGTTGCATGCTGGGCAAGAACCAGATAGTGCCAGTTATCTCTGTGTATTGACTGCTTGCAGTCACTCGGGAGTGCTAGAAGATGGTTTGGCAATTTTTGATCGCATGGTGAAGGAGAATAAGGTAACACTCCGAGAGGAACATTGTGGATGCGTTGTAGACATCCTGGCTCGTACTGGACGTTTGGAGGAGGCTAGAGAATATGGTAACAGAATGCCACAGGAGGCGAGTGGCAATGTTTGGAAGGCTATTCTTGGTGGGTGTAGAATTCATGATAATGTCAAGCTTGCAGAAGTTGCAGGTAAAAAGGTGCTAGGATATGGTCTCAATGATTCTGGCAATGTGGTGCTTCTTTCAAATGTGTACAAGTCTGTTGGAAGATTTGTAGAGGCGGAGGCTTTGTGGATGAATATGAAGGGGATGGAATTGATGAAAAATCATGGAATCAGCTTACTTGATGCAAGATAACATAGAGCTGATGAAGTCTTTGAATCATGTCATTTGCAGTCAATTGTACATTAAGTTAGTAGGTGAAATTGGATCAGAGAGAAATTATCCAGTTTGTGGCCAAATATGTTTGTGCAGCACATGTCTCAAGGAGAAGCCACTTTGGTTTCTAGAGAGCCGAAAAGTGCTGGCTCAAGCAATCCACCATAGATTTTGGTAACGACTGACCAGGAAGTAGGCTACATTGACAAGTTTACATAGGAAGACTGCAACTAAACACAAAAATTGAATTGTAACAAAAAAATATATAGAAGTTGAAGAAGTAGCAGAGTCTTGCTTGCTTTGAGCTCCATGATGCAATGGACGAGAACAAAGTTTTTCCTGAACAACTCATGTGGACTTTTAGGTTGAGCTCTGCCCCTGAGCTATTTTTAAAACTTTACATATAATTTTTTATCGCAAGTAACTTGTATAAACTTAATTGCCTTATTTTAGTATTCGTCATTGTACAAACTACTTGTGGTTCGATAAGGCAAATTTAGTTGAGTTATATTGAAAGATGAAAAGATGTACATGGGCAACAAAGGAAAAAAGAAAGGTAAGAATAGCAGGGGACAAGTTAGATAGGAAACTTGGCCAAGGTTTGTGTCAATTCTGAAGGATGTTATGCCGGCAATGAAATATAATCACTAAAGTTTGACAGTTTCCTTTTTCTCGACTTGCAGTTTCCTATTTTCTCTAGAGGGGAATTGCCAAATATTTGGATAAAATTCGAAAATGCAAAGATGGAAACTCTACTTCTCGTGACTGTTATGGACATTTTACAGTTTCAACATCTTTTCATCCAAAGAAACTCCCTAATTATTATCTGGCGTCTTATTAAGTGCTTGCTGGAATAGTACTTATTTAGAGAATCCTTGCATAATTCATCCATAAAGCCAATAATCCTGTTTGTTTGCATTTAGGGTTACCCTATCAAGAGGGCGTCTAGCATGACCAAGTTTGAGGACCAGATAACCCAAGCCACCTTGGCATGGGGTCATTTAATCTGGTCCACAAACTTGGTCACTAAAACATTTTCCCCCTATCAAAGACTCCAGATACAATCTAGATTGTATGACCAGGTGGTTGTATATAAAAAGGTGACTTTGGACAGAAAAAAATTAGGGATTCTCTAAGGGCTAGTTGGAACAGGTTGTTGATCGTCAAGGTTGGTTCCTTCCAAACATTTTTTTAGTAGAAAGTTCATTTCTGCCTTTTGCCCCTTAGAAGTCTTTTTCTACTTGGGAAAAGGTGCATCCACCAAAATAGCCCAAAAAAGAAAAAAAAATCACACACTAAGGGAGGAGAGGAAATTAGCTATGTGGGTCCCTTTTTTATTTTGATAACAGCTATATGGGACCATTGTCCCTTCTACTTTGAGTACTTTCTATTTCATTTTGTAAATAGTAGTGTAGTAAGAAGTAAGAACTAAGAAGCGGTAGTGGGCCGATAGAAGCACTGGAAGTTGGGAATTGACAATAAGTATTCAGATGGATGTTAAGAAGTGCAGCCCAAATAACCTACTTCATAGATGTGGCTTACAAAGGAAACCAAAGACGGGCAGTCGGGCACCTTAGTTCTTTTACACAACAAAGAAGCCCATCTATCTTTTGTTTTCTGATGAGAGAAGCCCAGCCAGTTAGATACTGGCCTGTATTATAACTAGTAGATTGGCCCATGAGGCATCATCGGCCCATGTGCTTCGGCTTCCTAGACACGCTTCCATTTCCCGCCTTGCTTTCGAACCAAACCCAAAATGTCCAAAAATCTCACAAAAACACCACCCGGGGCTCACTCCGATCTCCCCTTCTCCGATCGCCGGTGCCTCTTATTGCCGGACGCTTTCCTCGCTGGGAGCTCATATTGCTGGAGGTTTTCCTCTCCGGTAGGTCATATTGCCTGACGCTTTCCTCGCCGGTAGATCATAGTGCCGGAGGTTTTTATTCTCTCTGTGGAAAAGTGACCGGGTGGCGGCCACTCTCAACTAGCTCCACTGCTCCGCTCCGATCGCCGGTGCCTCCTATTTCCGGACGGTTTCCTCTCCGTAGATCATCTTTCTGTTGGAGGTTTATATTCTGCTCCTATTGCCGGACGTTTTCCTCGCCGGTAGATCATATTGTCGAAGGTTTCTATTCTTCTCTCTCTCTCTCTCTCTCGCCACTCTGCCACTGTCGCCGGTATCTCATATTGCCGAAGGTCCCCCCCCCCCTCTCCGTGTGTGTGCGGGGGGGGGGGGGGGGGGGGGGCGGAGGGATGATGGGGAGGCCAGAAAGCACCCAACCTTGGTCGTACCGGCCCTGATCGCCCCTCGCCCAGCTGTTTAAGAGGTGGAACAAGAAACCCCGGCCGTCGGGCCTGGCAAGAGCCGTGGCATTTTCTGTTTTTTCTTATTTTTTCCATTTCCTCCCATTTTTGGTTGCAGATGGAGCCGCCTAGCCCTCCTTCCTGCCCGCCCACCGTGACTGTGAGACGGAACCCTCCCAGGAGGGCAAGGCCCGCGCCGAGCCCGGCGCTGGTATTACCTCTTGCTGACCTGGAAGCCGGCCCGACTTCAAGGCGGAACCCCCAGAGGAAGGCGAGGCCTGCGCCAAGCCCGGCTCCAATGTTGCCTCTTGCCGACCTGGAAGCCGGCCCGACTCCGACCCACCGCCCAACCGCGGAAAACCTCCGAGTCTACCTGCGGATTCGACCGCTGGAGCTCACTGCGAGAGCTGGCCCACAGCTGGGCAGCAGGTCTCGTCACAATGCAAAAATGGATCCGGCTAGGAAGAAGGTGAAGCAGAAGGGTGGTGGTGAAATTTGTTTGACGGCGACGGGTTCCCACTCGGTTGCGCTTACTCCGCCTCCGTCTTTGGGGGAGAAACGTCTCAAACATGAGAGCTACGAAGGGTTCAGCCATGTGTTTGCTCCAGACTCAGTACAGGTCCGTTCTTCAATTTATTATTATTTTTTTTATAAGAAGATAAGAGCAAAGGATCCTAGTGGGGGTGGTGGTATCCATCCGTAAAACTCACCAAATAATACATCTTGGCTGATTCATACATGGGTCCTTCATGTGGGCTATAAGAAACTGTGAGATACACTTTGCACTCCTTTTCATTCTTCAGGCTGCTAATATTTTTATTTGAAAATTGAAGGCATTTCTATGTTTTGACATAATACTAATGATTATCATATAGGCCTCCAGTAGTTTTATGGCAACAACTCCTGTATAATAATAACCTTTGAATAGCTTCAAGAATTTTATTAAGTCTGGGACAGTTTCCATATCCTGAGGAATAGGAATAGCCACCAAAGTCTCCCGCAATTTTCCAAAGAAGCCACAATTAGGGAACAACTGCTGTAGTTTCCACGTGTGAAGTACAGAAAAAACAGTCGTTTGGGTCTATATGAAATCGAGCATGTAAAATATCAGCTGTTGTCAAACCATTTCTACATACCTTCCATGTAAAAATGCAGTATCAAAGAAGCATCCCAAATATAATGCCACACTGTATCCTGTTGGGTTTCATGTCTGATATTGAGTAATTGATATCCTGATGACACAGTATATAAGCCAGAGTCAGTTGCATACCAAATGAGAGAATCCATTTTGTTTTGCGTGATTTGAGTGTTGAGGATTTTAACAGCCGTGTCAGGAGGCCAAAGAGATGTGATGAGGCTTACATTCCAAGTATGGTCATCTTGCATCAGAGCATTAACTGTCTCATCTTCATTTAGAGCAGAAACAGAAGACACAGTCCCCTGAACCTTTCAAAACATCTTTAAATTTTTTAACCTTTTTACCATCTGCAATAGTCCAGATTGAATTTGTCTTAATAAAGTCAGAGTAGTGTTTTAGGTTTTTCCATATAATAGTCAGATGACTTACAGGAGCGTGTAAAAAATCTCCATCTGGGAATTATTTATTTTTCATAAATGTCACCCATAGAGAATCAGAGTTAGAAGCAAGTGTCCAGGCTTGTTTAATGAGCAAGGCAATATTAAATTTCTCCATGTCTCTTATGCCCAAGTCACCTTCATTTTTTGGTTTTGTAATGGAGATTCAGCCTAAAGTATGGAAACCTCTATTTTTTGTTTGAGACTAACAGAAACCACTAGCACTTTTATCAATCATTTGAAAGATACTCTCAGGGAGTTTGTGGGCAGACATGATGTGGATGTGAATGGCTGATAGTGTGGACTGGATGGGTGTACTCCTTCCAGTCTGACTTAAGACTTTTGTTATCCAGCCTGCTAGTCTTTTTTGGATCTTTGTAACAACTTCTTGACAATGTTTCCTATGAAGTAGTCCATTAGTCAGGGGTGTACCCAGATATTGATGAATGCCTAGCTTACCATGAACTTGGAAAATCTGCCGCACTTTTGTTATCATCTGAGTAGACACACTAGGGCTGCATTGCATTTGAGTCTTGTCTTGATTAAGAGATAGACCCGAAGCCTTGCAATAGGCCTGAATTCTCCTAAGAGCTTCTTTACATCCTTTTGTTCTTGCTCGAAGGAACAATATGAGGTCTTCTGCATAGAGGAGATGGTTGACCGGAGGGGCTTGTGATGAGATCATGATACCTGACATTCCCCTGTGACCTTCTCCTTGAATCAGAGTCTGAGACAGAACCTCTTGGAGAAGAATATAGAAGGTGACAGGGGGTCACCCTGCCTAATTCCTCGTCGAGGATAAAAGAATTCACTTGGGCTTCCATTTACAAGAACTGCATGTGAAACAATAACATGATCCATTGTACCCATCATTTATGACAACCAAAATTAAGGAAAGACCATCTCACAGAGATACGCTGTATGTAAAATTTGCCAGATCTTTTACAGCAACCAGACCCCTTTCATTTTTATTTTCACTGTTGGATTTTTTTTTTATGTTTATCATGTTATTGGTTCTAGGAGGACATTTATCTAGCTGTTATGGAGCCTTTGGTTGAAGGCTTTCTCAGGGGGAAGAATGGCCTGCTAGTCGCAATGGGCCCCTCTGGCTCTGGGAAAACACATACAGTGTTTGGGACTCCGAGGGTGCCTGGTCTGGTACCTCGTGCTCTTAGTCGTCTATTTAGTCCGAGTAACCTAACTGATACATCTGGATCAGCTAAGTAAGTGCTAAATCACATTTCTATATTAGATTTGGAGATGATGTTATGGTGACAGTATAACTTTATGGTGGGTGGATATGCAGGGCTTATTGTTTATCCATGTTTGAAATATACTCTGAGAAAGGTAAAAGTGAAAAGTTGATCGATCTATCTTCTAGTGGAGCGGATTTATATCTTCAAAAGGCTACTGTTAAAGGACTTACAGAGGTGAGTTATGTGTTCAGTTGGGTTTATTCGCCAACTAGCAGAAATCGCTGAAAACTTTTTTTTTATTGTGTTCTAGGCAAAAGTTTCTACTTTGACTGAAGCACATGCTGTAATCACACAAGGCCTTCTAAAACGGACCACTGCAGCAACAAGCATCAACAACCAGTCTAGGTCAGTAATTTGAGTTCCTGAATGCATTATGTTTTAGCGTCAACAACAAGCGTCAACAACAAATTATGCTATTGCAGTCGGTCGCAATGTGTAATTAGTATACGTAGTGCTCCAAGCTTACATGAAGACGAAAACGATTTTTCAACCAGTAATGTACTGACTATAGTAGATCTTGCTGGTGCTGAAAGGGAAGCTAAAACTGGAAATCAGGTCCAATTATCTATCATATATCTCGTCCAAAATTTATCAACATCTTACCTTTAGTTGAAAGCTTTAGCTGTTGATATGATTAAACATCTAACAAATTCATGCATGATGTGTAGGGTGCAAGATTGCTAGAAAGCAATTTCATAAATAATACTTCCATGGTTTTTGGCCAATGCCTAAGGGTACATGCAATATAACTTATCATCTTTCTTGATTTGGTTTTGATTTGCCTGTGTGCTTATTTATGTTTCTAAAATTTACGTTTTCCTTGCTTATTGTAGTCATTGTTAGATCACCAGAAGAACCCAAAAAAGCCACTGCAGAAACATTATCAATACTCATTGGTAAGTGAACTATGTTGAGTATTAAGATGTCTCAAGGAACATATATAAGAAAATGAATTTGTTACTCATTTATCATATTCTTTCATGGCCAATAGTTTAGTCTATTGAAACTTTGGAAATTGTATCAAGTGATACTAAAGATATCATTGATCAAACCTACGACTGTCATGTTCTTAAAGCCTTCATTTGAGCAGGGTCACTAGCATGAATGCTGACATGCTAAAAGGACCGTCAATCTAAATTTTTAGTGCATATTTTTCGTCTTTCTTTCCATGACGACTAATCTGTCTCCTGAGAATGAAAGTTGACTCCTAAACAAGGAATACCGAGTCAAAGTAATCAGCATAGATAACTGTCCATGACTCCATCTGATGTAATATGTTGTGGACATTGCCATTGATATATGTATTGTAAAAGAAAAAGTCAATATGCACCTCGGCTTGCACGTGTTGATGTGTACCAGGCGTATACTAACAAGACTCTTATAGAATCTTTAGGCACTAGGATCCCTTTGAACCAATTGTGTTTCTTCTGTATTTGATGAATAAGATTAATTCCAAGAAGTAATCTTGTTGTACATTGAAAATAGCTGCAGTTACCTGATCATTTTTGCCAAAGCACATTCATAGAAGTTCTCTGAAGTGGTTAACATTATTTTCTCCTGGTGCAGTTGACGAAGTATTTGCGAGAATATTTAGAAGGCAAGAAACAAATGACTCTGGTAAATTCCATTTGACATCCAAATGTACTTGATGTTAGAAGTATTGTAGTTGGAGTCTCCTGCTTGCCATTTACAAAAAACATGGCTAAGTAATTATTCCTAGCCTAATAATTGCTAATTAGCAATGAGAATTTAGCAAAATATCTAACATAAATGTTTTATTTCCCCTGATTTTAGTTATTAACTGCAAAATCTGGGGAAGCTGACTACCTTGATACGGCATTGTTGCTGAGACAGGCCTCTCCTTTCATGAATATCAAGTATTTTCACCAAGATATCAACAAATGCTCTATCATTATCTTTTGTTGTTGCATGAGTGCTGCCCCTTACAGTATTTTTATCTGTGTGTGCTCTTCTATCTAGATATTCAAATGCTGGTGAATCCTCCAATGTGCCCAATCTGAAGAGAGAGGCCTCTCTTCTAGCTAGAACAGATAAGCCTAAGCGAAGAAAGTGCCTTGAGGTAGGACTTTGGAGCCGCTCCAAATATATCTTTCAACTGTTTGTTATGTATTGAGGTGTAAATAGGCATATGCTTTTTATGAGTATCGATTTGCTATCATCAGACCCATAATCAATTACTATCTTTTACACTAATTTTAATTCTACAGAACAGTGACGTTTGAATAGATTTGTCTATGGGTAAATTCTAGAGGGCAGAAGCTCCATTAATATATGTGAAAAACAAGCTTTTAAAACACTTTAAAATTAGTACATGATAGAGTGTGCAAATTTACTAAGTTAAATTTTGCCAAACATATTCCCAAATTTGATTTGCTTCTATTTTTGTAGCTTTTATTTGTTTCACTTTTCTAATAAAATGGGCTTTGCTTAAGTATGCTTGATTTAATGTGTATTTCAGATTGGAGTTGCAGGGGCAAGTAAGAAACCTTCAACTATTCCAGAAGGTATTAGAACCTAACTTTTATCCAATGATGTTGCATATTTTTAAGTTATTGGTGTAGCAGTTACTTCTTCGTAGACTTTACATTCTTTCCTAATGAGAAATGTGTCCATTATTCTTGTCACGTAATTTTGATGACGGTTTTCAGAAAAGAAACATGAATCTTTTCAACCAACACTTCAAGAGCAGTGGAATGGTGACTATTGCAAGAAGTTAGCGAAAGAAAGACGGGCACACCAGATCACTCTAGGTTTCTCTAGGGCTTTGTGGAAAATCTTAAGGGAATATAAGCAGAAGCTTCAGGTAATGTCAAAGACACTAATATGTATGTAAAAGAAATAGTCAAACAAGTAATTGCAACTCAACACACTAATTATGATGATGTTCTTGAGTTATTCTATCTTGCTTAGTCTTCCTCCGTGCTCTATTCTCCACGGTTGTATGATATGTTTTCTCAGATTCATCTCAACTCTTTTATCACCATCTTCAGACTCACATTCTTAAATCTTCCACTCCCCCTTCTGTGACTGATATACTCGTTTTCTTGGCGTCGTTCAATTGATTGTATTATTGTTCTGTTATGAAAATACATACCCTATAATATGATGGCATCAATTCTATCTGATTTTATTTTTGGCATTTCTAGTGCACTCCTTCAATTTTTTCTCTTGGCCTATCTTGGATTCACTTAGAACATTCATTAAGGCCATGCACAGCTTTCCTTATAGTCCAGTAATATGGTTGTTACCATGAATTGGTCACGTGCTAGATTTCGGAGGATAGAGTTCAAAATTTAAAGGAATCTGTTGAGAAGGAAAAGCATCGAACTGTGGAGCTTGAGAAAGATTTTACAGAAGTGAAGTCTTGTTTGCTGATTCTTGAAGAGTTTGAAAAGGCTAAGTCTTGTCTGCTGCATCAGGAGGAAAAGTCAGAAGAGGTTTGTTTGGTTAGTGGGCAGTGTATCTTTCTTATATACAACTTCTGTTGTTCCTTGGCTTTTTTTAGCTTATAAATAAGCTTCCTTTCAGCAGACTGAAAAGGAATTTGAAAGCCTTCTTTCCACCTCACTTAATGTTGAAGCCCTTAGAGTGGAAAGTCATTTAAAAGACGATAAAGGATTTCTACACGACGTTTGCACTGACAGTTGTCAGATTGAGGAGGATTCAAAGGAAGAGAGAAACCAAGTTTCTACACCAAAGCTTACGACTGAAGAGAAACTAAGAAGGTTTGAATAATCCTTTTTGTGATGTAATTGCCAAGATCTATTACACTTATATGTCGAATTAAGCAGCACATTCACTTTTTATTTATGTAATTGGAATTTTTAAAAATTCATTTGTGATTGTTCAGGAGGACAAGTCAGGAGTTAAAGTCAGAAGAGGTATGCTTGGCTAATGGGCAGTGTATCTTTTTATATACAATTTCTTTTGTACCTTGGCTTTCTTTTCACCTAATGAACGTGCTTCCTTTCTACAGACAGAAAAGGCATTGGAAAGCTTTCTTTCCAGTTCACTTAATGTTGAAGAACTTAAAGTGGAAAGTCACTTAAAAGATGATAAAGGACCTCTACTTGACTTTTGCACCGACAAATGCCAGATTGAGGAGGTTTTAAGGGAAGAGAGAAATCAAGTTCCTACACCGATGCTATCTATTGAAGAGAAATCAAGAAGGTTTAAATTATCTTTTTTTTGTGATATAGCTGCTAAAACTATTACACTTTTATGACCACTTTAGCAGGACATTCCCTTTTTAGTGATGTATCGGGAACTTCTAAAATTCATCTATGATTGCATCATAGAAAGATTATGACACTTCCTGCTTTTCCTCTGACACTTGTTTTGACATTTGGCATGCTCAAGAAATAAGTCACCAATGCCAAATAAATCCTGATCTTTTATTAGTTGCTTACAGGCAAGCATTCAAGATAAATTCGGAAGTTTCTTATTTGCATAGAACATTAACATTGATTAGTTTTAGGTGTTAAAAAAGAAAGAGATTGTCCTCATAAGTGGTGTTATTTTATGTGGCTTTGTTTGCTCCATCTATTTATATGTAATTAAGTCAAATGTTACGATAGCTTACAAGCTGGTAACTGATGCACACATCTGACATGTGAATCTACACTCTGGCTGGGATTACACCTATATTCATGAAATTTCATAGTGGTACCTAAAACTAAGCTTTATCTCGACATTTGCATGCCATTTATAAGTTCCTTGATCAAAAGGTCAAGGCCCATGTATCGGAATTTCCTAGGTCGGACCCTAGTAGTTCTCACTCATCGCTTGTATGCTTATTTTTGTACAAATATATTGTCTGTGTTTATACAAAGAATTGTATAAACACAGACTACTAGGGGACCCTAGTAGTCCCCTCTTCGGAGGGTTGCGTCAGGAAGGGCATCCAGCGTAAAAACTCGCCACTATGTTACTTTGTATGGATTGTGTACCATTTTGATTCCGATAAGAGTCAAATGCGGTATATAATCCATGCCGCCGACCCCAGATAGCTGGGATAAGGCGTATGATGATGATGATGTTTATACAAAGAATTGTCTTTTAGTCAATGCTGATTAATAGAATAATTCTGCATAGCCCTTCTTTTTCCATTTTCTTAGAAGAAAGGTGGTGCCTCTAGCATCGTATTCACAGAAGCCAATGAGTAGCATTGTCATGGATGATGAGAGCATAATAAAGGTGAGATTTCACAAATCTGTAGTTTTTAAAATATATGCCTTATAATATGATGGCATCAATTCTATCTGATTTCTTTTTTGGCATTTCTGATGCATTCCTTCAAAATTTTTCTCTCTTTTTCTTTTAAAAAATTCTAGACACCTAGAATATTCATAATGGCCGTGCACAGCTTTTCTTAGAGTCCAGTAATATGATTTTTTTACCCTGAATTGGTCACATCATAGATTTCGGTGAATAAAGTTCAAAGTTCAAAGGAGCCTGTTAAGGAAAAGAATCGAACTGTGGAGGTTGATAAAGATTTTACCGAAGTGAAGTCTTGTTTGCTGATTCTTGAAGAGTTTGAAAAGGCTGTATCTTGTTTGCTGCATCAGGAGGAAAAGTCAGAAGAGGTTTGTTTGGTCAGTGGGCAGCATATCTTTTTCATATAAGATTTCTTTTGTACCTTGGCTTTCTTTTCACCTAATGAACATGCTTCCTTTCTACAGACTGAAACGGAATTTGAGAACCTTCTTTCCACCTCAGTCAATGTTGAAGAATTTAAAGTGGAAAGTCATTTAAAAGATGATAAAGGATCTCTACATGACGTTTGTGCCAACAGTTGCCAGATTGAGGAGGTTTCAAAGGAAGAGAGAAATCAAGTTTCGACACCAAAGCTTTCAATTGAAGAGAAACCAAGAAGGTTTGAAATATCCTTTCTGTGATGTAATTGCCAAGATCTTTATTACTTTTATGTCCAATTCAGCAGCACATTCACCTTTATTGATGTACCTGAAATTTGTAAAATTCGTCTGTGATTGCTCAGGAGGACAAGCCAGGAGTTAAAGTCCGAAGCGGTTTGTTCGGCCAGTGGGCAGTGTATCTTTTTCATATACAATTTCTTTTGTACCTTGGATTTCTTTTCACCTAATGAACACGCTTCCCTTCTACAGACAGAAGAGGCATCTGAAATCCTTTTTTCAACCTCACTTAATGTTGAAGAAATTAAAGTGGAAAATCAATTAAAAGTCAATGAAGGATCTATACACGACGTTTGCACTGACATATGCGAGATTGAGAAGGTTTTAAAGGAAGAGAGAAATCAAGTTTCTACATCAAAGCTTTTGATTGAAGAGAAACCAAGAAGGTTTGAATAATCTTTTTTGTGATATAATTGGTAAATATGTTACACTTTTATGGACACTTAAGCAGGACATTCCCTGTTTATGTTGTATCTTGAATTTTTAAGATTCATTTATGATTGCATCATAACATCTAAATCATTGTACTTCCTGCTTTTCCTCTGACACTTGTTTTAACATTTAGCGTGTTCAAGATGTAAATCACCAATGTTAACTAAAACCTCAGCTTTTATTGGGGGCTTACATGCAAGCAATCGAGATAAATTTGAAAGTTTCTTATTTGCAAATATCATTTCCATTGATTAGCTTTAGGTTCTAAAAAAGAAAGAGATGGTTGTCATTTGTGGTGTTATTTTATTTGGCTTAGTTTGCCCATCTACTATATGTAATTAGTCACATGATAGGATAGCTTACAAGCTAGCAACCGATGCACACAGCTATGTGAGTCTACACTCCTATTGGCTTTACACCTATATTCATGAAATTACATAGAGGTACCTAAAACTAATCTTTATGCCAACCTATGCATACCATGTAAGTTCCTTGATCAAAAGGTCAACACCCATGTATCGGAATTCACCATGTGGGACCCCAAGTAGATCTTACTTTAGCTCTTTTTTTATGTTTATACAAAAATGGTGTCTGTGTTTATACAAAAGATTTTGCCTTCTAGTCAATGCTGATTAGTAGAATAGTTATGAATAGCTCTTTTTCTTTTCTATTTTCTTAGAAGGAAGGTGGTGCCTCTATCATCATATTTACAAAAGCAAATGAGTAGTATTGGCATGGAGGATGAGAGTATAAAAAAGGTGAGATTCCACTAATTTCTAGCATCATATATTCGTAATGCTCTCATATTGTTTTGTGAATTGAGTGAGCTTTCTTCTTGTCAATTTAGTGCGGACAATCTTATCTAATTTACATGCTCGCTTTTTTGGCAGAACAACAGAAAGAAAAATGTGGAAGAAAAAGCACAAACTCGAGGAACTGAAACACTTGTCCGTATCTTGAGGAACAATCTTAATTTATAAGAATCAATTGATACAGTTATTCCTTTTGGATTATATTTTTGGCCGAAATGTAATTCTTTTTAGCAAATAGGAAATGTGGCCTTATTTTGTACACAATGAGGAACAATCTTCATTTCTAAGCCAATTGGATTATTCGCAATGGTTAGTATCTTTCAGATTGAAATGTAATTCAGTTTTTTGCACAGGGAAAATGGCCACTTTCTGTACATGACTTAGCGAATTATAGTGCTGACACTCCACAAATGTATATACGTGATTACTTTTCTGCTTAAAATGGTTCCATTAATTATATTGGAGGTTCTTTACTTCTAAAGACCTGATACTTCTTATGTACTTGCTTTGGGTTTGGTTCAGGGTATTCTATATCAACATGAAAATGGCGTGAAGCTCCTATGCTTGTTTTTTTTATTCAGAAAATGCTGCCTCATTTGAGTAGGTAATTTGGCATGATTCTACCTCTTTACTAATATGATGATTAAACAAGTACAAAATGGAGAGACATTTCCCGTATTTTCTTTACCCAGGACTTGCCAAACATGTATGTAGAAGGAACAGGCATATCCAAATAATGTTGCTTATGAGAATTATTTCCTGAAATTATAATTTTAGGGTTTGCTTTACCAATCACCAATACATTGATGTAACAAGAAAATCTCAGGTCATCCAGAAGGCTGTCCCCTGCTGAAATGGTGGCTGTGCTAACACATGTTTTCCTTTCGTGATCGTGAATAATTAGCCGATTGCTCTTAACCAATGTATTTGTTTATTTGTGTTTTACTCTTACCTAATATGTGTCATCACTCGAACACCTTACAAGGAAATACTCTCTTCGTCCAAAAATCCCCACATGAACGTGTATGTGCAGGGGTAAGTGGAGGCTTGAAATGCTATGATCCTACGGGCCAATCAATTTGATTCATTTTCAAATGCTGCCAAGTTTTTTGGACGGAGAGTACTTTTCCCCTCAGGCCGTGCCTCCGCTCCACCTCCCCTCATTGTCCTCCCCAACCGGCTTATGTGCTGCCCAGCGAAGACACCAAAGGAGGCAAGGCCCCAGCGAGGAAGGGGGTTGGGCAAGGGAGCTGGTAGAGGCAACCGCTAGACCCTATATTTGCCACTGATGAAGGCCACTCATTGCAAACCTGCAATTCCATTTCTTTTTCCCATGTACTCACGTATATGGCATGAGTTGGGTGAATGTGGCCCACTTGCCAAATTCGACCCAAATTTTGTGGCTCATGATATTCTTGAATCCTATTTCGGGTCCACTTGCCAGAAACCCCATGACTAAATTTAGTGGCTCATTTGTAAATGCAACTAAATGAGGTTTTCACAAAACCAACGGGGTATTGGTGTGATGGTCAGGGCACACTTCCTGAAGCGGAGTTCTGAGTTTAAAGCTTTAGTATGTTGGTCACCCACTTAGGATTATATCTCGATTTACTTGACATTTTTACGTAGAATTGATATTTTTCTACTTGCAAGGAAAAACCAACAAGAAGAACTAGCCAACAATTTGCATAGAAGTTATGAGTAAGAAACAAAATTTGTATAGGGCAAAAACATTTGAATCTCTATGGAGCAGAAAAAAAAACTATTGTTGTAATAGCATGTTACCGATTTCTAATAATTTGAGGAGCAGATAGTAATTTAACAAAGGGATATGTGTAATATTTGAAATTTGGTTGTACCATCCCAAAGATTAGGGAGCTTGTTAGTAGTATTAGTAGTGTGTGTGTGTGTTTTTATGGCATTTTTACACAGAACTGATATATTCCCCCCTGTCACTTTTAATAGATATAATTTTTTCAAATACATTAAAAACTTAGTTCATTTGAAAAAAATTATATCTATTAAATGTGACCCTCTGGTCACATTTTGAGGGAGTATCAATTTTGTAATTGGAATTAAAAATATAGAAGAAATGCTTTAATTCATACCGTTTCAAGTGTTTAATCACTACTACTTACACGCCTTTTTACTCCGTTGGATACACATCCTTACTGAATTACTGAAGACCATTGATTACAGCTTCATATGTTTGTATAATTGTGAGCTACATCAATGCAGTACCTGCCTGGTTAATGATGAACTACTACCATACTTATCAAGCAACTTGTGCGTTGTCAGGTGTCAAGGTACTCTTTGTGGGCACATAATTCATCTTGTTGTCTAATCAAATAGTATGGGCATACTGTACATGCTTTAAATTGGATTACTGGATTTCTGTGGGCAAGTGTTCCCAGTAATGACCAACGACTTCTTTGATACTCCCCCCCATTCCCATATTAATAACTCCATTGGAAAAATAATTTTATTGAATGTTCAGACCTACGGCTAACTTGGCTATATCTAAAAGAAAAAAAGAAGTGTTATCAAAGTTTCACCTTCATAAAATTCAAACACTATGGTGTGTACAACCTGGTTGAAAATTCAAATATGATTCTAGTTCACTCATTTCAGTTAGTATGTCTCCATTTATATAGTCATTCATTTACATGATAATTATGCTTTCATTCATTTTTTATATTTTTGAATAACGGTGGTGCCTGAGTTTTTAGGACCTGACTGCGAGCGACTAGCCACTTAGAGCACCTTATCCCATTGTTAATCCAGTCAGCTATAAGGCCCATTCCTCATACACACCGGGTGAATGGGGATATATTCTCAGGTGGATTGACAAGTCGAGGTCCAAACTTAGACCTCCGCTTCAGTTTGTTCATTTGCGTAATTTTTTTTTGTTATTTCATTCATTTGCATACTTATGAAGCAGAAACTTTCTGCTTAGATTTATATCACGAACATCAAAGAGCTTAGACCTACAGAAACATAGAATTTAAGGTTCATGGCTGCAGTGACCAACACCTGGAGTAACAAGAACGCATTCCAAAACCAAAAAAGAACGTGAAAATTAAATGACGTCCTGCCATGCACAAAACACCCGCACCAGATTTCCTGTTTTTTGATACACCCCCACCGGATTTCCTTCCTTTCTCATAGGCCGGAGCATTGCCATATAAGAAAAAGACAACTCCTTTTGACTTTGGCACACTCGCAGAGTCTATCCAGAAGCTACTGTCCAGATATCTATGGCGATGATCATCCAAGGCATGCAATGCAACACAGGATATCTATGGCGATGATCACGTTCGTTGTATAAAAGCCGGGGTAGAGAGAGAGGTGGAGACGCGTTTGGCATTCTCTGCCTTCTAGATACTTGCAGGGTGTCGATTAATGCGCATTTCCTATTTATAAGAAGCTCGACACCTGTTCTATATATACTCTTTATAGACACTTTCTTCTTTTCCTCTTCCTCCTCCACCTCTCTTTCTTGAAAGCATTTGTCCTTGCCCAGAAGAAGACTGTATATTTTTTGATAGGGGAAAGAAACGGAAAGGAAAGAAACTAAGGAAGATATAGGGAAGGTATACATAGAAGGAAAGAAAGAAACAAGAAGAGATTGCACCGTTCAGCTTGGTGGCAATGGAGGTGGAAATGGAATCTGAGTTTGAGAGAGGAAATGCAGGGGGGCATACCACCACCTCTTCCGTCCCCCTTTTCGAAAGAACCAATCGTCCGGTCACCCTCCAGGTAAACAAGAAGAAAGAAATCTCCTTTTTTGATTTATGTATTTACTTTTTGTATGTCTTGTGCTTCCTGATTTTGCTGGCTGTTAATTTGGCACAATTTTTTAGTTATCTGAATTGGGTGTTATTCAGCTTGATTGTTCATCCAATCCATCTTTTATTTGGGTTTTTTTATATTGATTCTTGATAGTCATGGGGATGGATTATATATAGAATCAAAGTAATTCAGACGGAGACCATCTTCCAATTATCAATGCAAAATCCGATCTTCTGCATCTAATTCCTATTACGAGCAAAGTCAACATTCACAATTACCATACGTGCATGCAACCACACATGCAAATTAAGCTTTCACACGTTAGATAGACAATTTGCATGAAAGAAGAGCATTTTTCAATAAAACAAATTTGATCTTTTTGGCCATGCATTGCCTAATTGAAGTCTAAAGCATGAAGAAGATTGATTGCTAATGGATTCGAACTTTTTATGTGGTTAGTTCAACGAGGTGGTGTATCGGATCAAGAAGACCAATTCACGTCCATGCCGAATTGGCCCTGGCCATGGCCATGGCGAGGAGGAGAGAATTATCTTGAAAGGTGTAACTGGTAGTGTCTATCCTGGAGAGATGTTGGCCATGATGGGCCCCTCTGGCGGCGGCAAGACCACCCTCCTCACAGCCCTCGGCGGCCGCCTCTCCAGTGCGGGCAGGCTCAAGGGCACCATCCACTACAATGGCAAGCCTCTCACCAATTCAATGAACAGGAACATTGGCTTTGTGACACAAGATGATATCCTATATGCTAATCTCACCGTCGCCGAGACATTGGTTTACACAGCCCTCCTCCGGCTGCCCCGCAATCTCAGCCGGGCCGACAAGGTCAAGCATGCGATGACAGTCATTGACCAGCTTGGCCTCACTCGGTGCAAGGACAGCCTCGTTGGAGGACAGCTCGTCCGGGGAGTGTCCGGCGGGGAAAGGAAGAGGGTGAGCATTGGGCAGGAGATGCTAATTAACCCCGGGCTGATATTCCTCGATGAGCCCACGTCCGGCCTCGACTCAACCACAGCACAGACAATTGTCTCAACGCTGTCAAAGATGGCCGGCGGTGGGCGGACTGTGGTGATGACCATCCACCAGCCATCTAGCAGGCTGTTCTACATGTTCAACAAGGTCATGTTGTTGTCCGATGGGCATCCTCTCTATTTTGGCAAAGGATCAGAGGCAATGGACTACTTCTCTAGCATAGGATATGCCCCTTCAATGGCCATGAACCCGTCTGATTTCCTTTTGGATTTGGCTAATGGTAAGGATTAAGGAAGTACTCTTAGTTACCATTAATTAGTTCTTTTCTTCTAATGCAGTGAGCAATTTTTTTTTTTTGATAATTATGCAGTGAGCAATTTTGGTGGTTAATGATTAAAATGTTGTTAATTGGCAGGTGTATCTCCTGATGGATCTGAGGATGATAGGACAGTGGTAAAGCAGTCTTTGGTGGATGCCTATAAGGCCAATTTAGCTGATAATTTGGATAGGGAATTCAGCGAGCATAACATACCTAGTACAGAAACTGGCATGCCTGAGAGGAAAACAAAGAAATGGTGCACAAGCTGGTTTGAGCAGTTTGTGGTGTTGTTACAAAGAGGTGTAAAGGAGAGGAGGCATGAAACCTTCTCTGCCCTCAGAATCTCCCAGGTTCTAGTGGTGGCTTTTCTCGCTGGTCTCCTTTGGTGGCATTCCACCATTGAGCACTTGCAAGATCAGGTTTGTGCTCATAAACTCAAATCCTAGGTCATAGTCCTTTTCATGGTCAAATATCGTAAAAAAGACAAATTACTATTAGGGGCCGGACATCTTGCACCTGTTTGTTATGGCATTCTCCATTACGTTTCAAATGTTAATCACGAATACCAAATTATTGACAGGGTTCCACCGTATAGTATTAATCAGACCTATATGTGGTTTCTAGCATGTTAATATTTGGGATTGGCATAGTATCCATGAAACTAGCTAGTTGTTGGTAAGAATGTCGCAATAGGACTAATTGGACAAGCTGCATTAAGCAGGTGCACCTAAATTTAAAATACTGTAATTTGCACCTATAATTGATTTATGTGGTAATTGAATAAGGACTTTCTATCTTGGTACATGTATCATGCAGCTTGGGCTTCTCTTCTTCTATGCCACCTTCTGGGGCTTCTACCCAGTGTTTCAAGCCATCTTCACGTTCCCACAGGAGAGGCTGATGCTGACAAAAGAGCGGGCCTCCGGCATGTACCGGCTCTCTTCCTACTTCATGGCCAGGTTGGCCGGAGACATGCCTATGGAGCTCGTCCTTCCCACCGTCTTCGTGATCATCACCTACTGGATGGGCGGCCTCAGCCCCCACCCGGGCCGCTTCTTCTATACCCTCTTTGTGGTCCTCCTCTCCGTCGTCACAGCCCAAGGTCTCGGTCTCGCAATCGGTGCCACTGTCATGGACCTCAAGGCTGCCTCGACACTTAGCTCCGTCGTGCTCCTAACCTTTGTCCTTGCCTCCGGCTTCTACGTGCAACATGTCCCGGTCTTCATCAGTTGGTTAAAGTACATATCCTTCAACTATTTTACCTACAAGCTCCTCTTGGGATCACAGTACTCAGAAGAGCAGACATACCCATGTGAGGGCAATGTTGCATCTTGCTTGGTGAAAGACTTTCCCTCCATCAAGATGGTGGGCTTGGACCATCAAGTTGTGTCTGTGATAGCCTTGCTTGTTATGGTTGTAGGCTACCGTCTTCTTGCCTATGTGGCTTTGATAAGAGTTGGAGTGAAACATTGATGCTAAAGCTATAAAATTGAAGATATTGAAGTCAGGAACAAGGGAGAAGCTATCATGATCATACAATTGGCATCTTATATCACTGCATTATTGGTGCAATTTGGTGGCACTGAATTGTGTCGGAATTGAGTTGTCTTGGTATCTGATAGAGAGAGTACTAAAGTGATCAATCAACAGCCTTATTTGCTTTATGATCAAAGAGAAATCCCTCACTTTGAGAGGAATACTATTTGAGTTAGTGCCTAAAATGGATTTTCGCTTTCAAAGGTTGAAGAGATGTAGGTATATGTTGTCGCATTTTCTTGAACTGTTCCGGATAGTAAAAACTTTTGGCATTACAACGAAAAGAGCTTGTTTTCCTATATATGCATTTATTGTTGCATTTGTCGATTTGTACGTCATCGATCGGCATGTACATATAAAACATCTTGTTTTCCTGATCAAGTTGTTAGCACTAAGAAGCATTAGGAATATCTTGCTGGAGCCGTGAAAGGTTGCTGCTACCAAGGCTGTCTCCTACCTTTTCATGCGTGAAGGATATTTTGCATCCATATAACCCACTACAAATTAGTCTAACTGCAGATCCCCTTCACTCTGGTTTTCTTTCTTCACTTCGTCGTGAACTTCCTTCCCTCAAGCTGAAGCCAATTTTCTTCTAATTATTAAGCAATAATAATATGTGAATAACATTCGGTCTCTTATGAGTTACAACAACTGCTTGCTTTGCCTTTTCAACATTTTTGCTTCGCAATTATGTACGTATTTCATGCTTATTCCCAGCCCCCTCATCATGTGAAAATGAAAAATACAATTTTTTATATTAAGTTACCTCCCTTGCTGAAAGTAAGTTCTTGCAAAATTCATAAATTGTGAGAGAATTTATATGAGTATAAAAGAATGCTTTTTTCATATAATTAATTACAAAATACTGCCCTCTCGGTCACTTTTAATTGAGATCATCACATAATTGGTTCCAAGCGAGCAAGTCACCTTTTATCACATACGCCTCTCGACCTCGACTTAAGGTCGCTGCCGGGCGGTTGTCGTCGTTGCCTCCGGATAGAAATAATTAGGGAACGGTATTATCAAATTTCGGTATGCATATTTTTTTCCTAATTGTCTCAATTAAAAAGTGACCGGAGAGAGTAAAGAAAATAATTTTGCATTGTTTAAAAGGATGATGGAATGTCGTATTGTTACAAGTTCTCCATGTTTAGAAGGAAAAGGAGAACAATGAGGAGGAAGAGGGTGAGTCTCAAATATAAATTCCGACATGCTAGAACGTGAATTTTTTCGAGATATAATTGCCCAAGAAATAAATGAAGAGGATGAAGATATGACCGCTACTGTAGCCGAATCGAGTTTTGGCTTATTTGAGCTCGACATCCAGAATTTTAGCTCGAAATCGGCTCGGCTCGAGACGAGCCTAAGATTTAGCAACTCGGGCTCGCGAGCCTAAGCTCGAGCCCGAGCTATTTTTTTTTATAACTCATGGTAAAAAGTTTGTTTTTGCCAAGATTCAAACCCAAACATAAGTCCAACGTATCAATACACAATAACCAATTGTACTACAAGTTTTTTTATATTCATTGTGCACAAAAAATATTTATTACATATTTGAAGTGAGCTTTACTAATAACTTTTTATTATAACAAGGGGTGTCCGAGTCCTTAGGACCCGATTAGAAGGGGCAAGGAAACTGACATCTTAGAGCACCACACCTGCCGTCAATCCCCTTAGGTGCATACAAGGCCCACCCATCATACACACCGAGTAAATCATGATATAATCATGGAATGTCGTATCGGATATCGGTAAAATATCGGTCGGCCTAAGAGACGAAATATCGGAGATATATCGGAGATATATCGGAGATATTGTGTAAAAAAATATCGGTAGTCAAAAACTAGTTTTTACCATATATTTTCACAATCTAACATCTAAAATGAGTTATACTAATTTAAACAAAGAATAGATTTCAAAATATGCATATTAGGATAGAAAACAAACATGAAAGTTTTTTTTTCCCAAAAAAAAAAAAAAAAATTTGAAAATTTTTTTTTTTTTTTAAAAAAATATTTTTTTTTTTCAAAAAAGGCCGATATATCGGTCCGAAACCGATATATCGGCGATATTTGGAAAAAACCTGAAATCCGATACCTGATGGTATCGGCGTATCGGTTTGTGTCCGATACCGATATATCGGCGATATATCGCCGATATATCGGCGATCTGACATTCCATGGATATAATCCCGGGTGGGTGGTCAACGGAGTGGGGGTTCGAGCTTAAAACTTCCGTTCAAGGGAAGCATGTTCTATCCATCACACAAATACCCTGTGGGTCAACTGCACTAATATTGTCTTATAATATCAAACCCCGGGTCAATCCAATTCTACCCGCGGTCCAACTAAACCTACCAATCTGCCATCAATCGGAGTCGATGACCGGTTTAATTTTCTATTTGCTTTTGGGTAGTTTGGCTGTGAGCATTTACTATATAATACAATAAACCAAAAAAAACAGAGAAAATAAACACAGGGAAGCCAATAACTCATTTGATTATTGGCTAAGACAAACCTCCTTAAACTTTTGAATGTATTACAAATATTATATAATGTACCATGATCTCTTCAACTCTTTGTCATTTATGAGTCAGATAATCCCCTTAAATATGAATCTTCTGGATATTGGGATATGAAACTAAGTGAATGCTCATATAACCTAAGTAACTAAGTACAGGTACGATAATAATACGGCTAGGGTAAGTGTACATCTTTTGCATAGTAGAAGGTTATGAGCTTTCTTCACAAAAGAAAGTCGAATCAAACTCGAGCTGATTCTTAAGTCGAGCTTCGAGTTAATACGAGTCGAGTTAAAGGGTGACTCGAGTTCGAAAAAAGTCGAGCCGAAAAAGCTCGCGAGTTGACTCAACTTGTGAACACCCTTAGTCGCCGGTGGCTTGTGCGGCTTGCCGGAGGTCAACGACAGTCACTAGTGGTCAAGTTCAACACCACCAAGGTGATATTATGCTTGCTTCCTTTTTTCCTAATTAGATTAGGATTAAAATCAAGGGATTATTCCATAAAAAATACACAAGGGATTAAAATGGTGTAAAAAAGTTGTAAAATGGGGTGGGCTGAGTAGGAAATAAGACCATGAAATATGTGAAGCCGGGGGTGGCATCATAAAAAAGCGGGGTGCGGAAATAACTTCCCTATTCAAGTCGGTGAAGCGCTCTTATATATTGTTTAAAATAAAAAAATGAAGTAAGAAACCCTCAAGTCAAGCAACCAGAGGAGGATCGGAATCGAAGAGCAATGGCGACGATGGCGATCGACACAACGAAGCCGGCGGCAGTAGCGGCGGCGGAGGCGGAGAAGTGCTCTTCGGCGGCGAAGATGTCGAAGCAGGGGGAGGGACTTAGGCAGTATTACCTCCAGAATATCCACGACCTTCAGCTCCAGGTCCGCCAGAAGACCCACAACCTCAATCGCCTCGAGGCCCAGCGCAACGATCTTAACTCCCGCGGTTCGTCTCACTTCTTCCACCATTTTTTTTTTGCAAACCCTAATTTCCCTTTGTTAGGTGGTGGATTGTTGGTAATTGTGATCTGTGCTGGAAAGCTGGGCAGACGGCTAGGGTTTTCATTACTGTTGGGATTCAAGATGATGATGATAGAAAAATATTGGAATTTTGGAGATTGGATTTTAACATGGCTGGTTTTAGCTTAGTGAAAATCAACACTAATTTGCAAAAGATCCAACCCTTCTGGGTTTTCTTGTCGTAATTCTTCTAATGCGTGTTGTTGCACGAGAAATTGTGTTGGTCTGTAAGAGGGGATTATGTTTGATGATCTAAATCGAATAGCGATTAGGGCATGGTTATTTATACAGTGTTTACTACATGTAGTTGCTAATTCTGAGTGTTGAAGTGACATATAGTATTGAGGCAGATGTTTAAGGGGCATATTATGCTCCGTGCAAATGAAGCTCGTCTACATTACAAAATGAATGAAATTAATGGACTTTTCTGTCCCGTATAAAAAAAACAGAGTTTTTCTCCCTCTCCCCGTGTTTATGGTCTTGAGAGAGCAAACCCAGCCATTAATGTTGAAGTCAACTTTTTTCAAATCCAGATGAGCTTCATTGGACGGAGCACATTTGATGTTTGGTGAATGTAGCTTTTGGCTGTCATTTTTTGGGTTGATTTCTTAATGGTTTTCTTGGTCTAAACTGGCAGTGAGGATGCTGAGGGAGGAACTCCAACTTCTTCAGGAGCCGGGATCTTATGTTGGAGAAGTGGTGAAAGTAATGGGGAAATCCAAGGTTTTAGTAAAGGTATGATGCAACTTACAAACTTCTCAGTCTTTATGCATGTTCTGGTTCCATATTGTTCTTCACTTGCTCTTATGTGTTCGGGTCCATCTATGCAGTTAGTACAATATCTCTTATGTCTTAGTTGTTTCTTTTCTGGTGTTTTTGGATCAAGAGATGCCTTATTGAGTCGCGTGATATCTTTTGGAAGTGTTAAGAAGTATGCCATTCTTATTATCACTTGTTTGCAGTAGTAATGTAGGAATTGTATTCCTACATATGTCATAAATATAGCAATTTCTGTTTTCATTTCTAATTCTAATAGCTTTGTCGGATTATACTTGTTGGTTTTATGGTCATTCATACAGTTCTGACACTACAATACTTGAAGAACTTTGTGATTGGCCTCTATCAGTGTTAAGATTGCTCAATCAGTAGCCCAATTGAGGCTCACTATGTCAAATTCCACTTTAGCTAGAAATATCTTATTGTGGCTGTGCTTAGAAATCCTATACTGAAAATCTGGCTGCAGTACAGTTGGTAAGTGAGAGGTAAGAGTTACATGAGCTCTGTGAGGATACTATGATAGTTCATGACCAAAGCTTCTATATTCATCATCATCATCACCATCACCATACACCTTATCCCAGCTATCTGGGGTCGGAGGCATGGATTATATACCACGTTTGACTCTTATTGGAATCAAAATGGTACAAAGTCCAGGCAAAGAAACATAGTGGCAAGTTACGCCGGATGCCCTTCCTGATGCAACCCTCTGAAGAGGGAATGATGATAAGAAGATTCAAAGTCATCATATTCATCATACACTTTTCCAAATATGTGGATTGGCTTCATGACATGATGGTTGCACATGAAATAATAATATAGCCATCTTCCATCACAAAGCTGGTAGCAATGAAAACCAGTCTGCTTTTACATGGCTGGTACCAAAGCTTATATATTACTTTAGTATAATTTTGTACAATATTCTGGACAAATTGCTATGTGCATTTTGGATTGGTCTATCTCTACAACTCCATGGGTTCATCTCAAATTGCATGTAGTGGAGTCATGTATAATTCACGGTTTTGTTGTAGTAGTGAACGACTTGGAAATTGCAACTCTGATACTTTTTTGAGTTAGAAATAAATGATAATGATTTAAAATCATGTTTTTATGTTCCTTGATAATGTCTAGAGAATTTTCGTTTATAAGTGCCAGCAACACTCCTTTCTCAATTGCAATGAATGCATGATGAAACACACAATAACAGAGTTCATAATATAGAATTACCAATAAATATATTATGAAAAATAAATGTTGGCTCATTGCGGAATCTCTACTCTCATGTCTTGTAATTTTAATTCTAAACGACTTTAAGTATTACTTTTTTATATATAAGAATAGGAACTTGAAGCACTGATTGATACCAATAATGTTCTACTGTTCACCTTTTTTTCCATTCTTGTTGGACTTTAGCAATAACATGTGTTTGACAGATTTTTAGTAGGTTGTTGTAATATATTGATGATTTTGCAATCAACTTTGCAGGAAAATAGTGATGACAATCACACATTTTCTCAAAAAATTTAATAAAGAGTAAAAAATATCATCTAACCTCGCTTACGAATGTCAACATGTGCAAAAGCATGTGCGCGGTCACTAGACTACTGTAATGCAATCCCCTGGGATTAGCATTTGACATGGAACAAGTAAATGATAACAATTGGTTCACTTTGGAAGATGTTCGTTCCTTGTGATTGCTGAGGATCTTTTTCTTGGCTTTCTGCCTGTATTACAAGGCTGCAGCTCTGTTTTTACTTATATTCTGTAGTTGTGATATAAATGTAAACTTCCACTTTTATACGGATTTTTTTGTTATATTGTACTTTATGAAGCCGTAACTCCCAATCTTTAGGTCCATCCTGAGGGGAAGTATGTTGTTGATATCGACAAGAGCATTGATATTACAAAAATTACTCCCTCAACCAGAGTTGCACTTCGCAATGATAGTTATGTGCTCCATCTGATCCTGCCAAGTAAAGTAGATCCTTTGGTCAACTTGATGAAGGTTGAAAAAGTTCCTGATTCTACTTATGATATGATTGGTGGGCTTGATCAGCAAATCAAGGAAATAAAAGAGGTAAATTGAAGAGTGTGCATTTAGTAATTTTTTTGATAGAATATATATATTGTATCACCTGTCATTATGTGACAGAAATGCATTAATGCATTGCTTTTTTTTTTGTACAAAGTGGATAACTTTATGCTATCTTTGAAGGTCATTGAGCTTCCAATTAAACATCCGGAATTGTTTGAGAGTCTTGGCATTGCTCAACCAAAGGTATGTTAATGAATATATTTTGCGTTGACTTATGATCTACAGTCCTTGTTTAATTTGTTTTTTTTTTTAATTTCTCATCACACAGGGAGTCTTGCTTTATGGACCACCTGGAACAGGAAAGACACTGTTGGCTAGAGCAGTGGCTCATCACACAGATTGTACCTTTATAAGAGTGTCTGGATCTGAGCTGGTTCAGAAGTACATTGGAGAGGGTTCCAGGATGGTTAGAGAGCTTTTTGTTATGGCCAGGTTTATCTTTTTTCAAATTATGCCCTTATTAATAATTATACATAGGAAAAAAATTTAATTCGTGAAGTTCATCCTTTTTTGAGTGAACGAACTATCTAAAATACTTAGATTCCTGAAAATGCTCGAGCAAATGATTGTGAGATTTTGCTTTCTTATCGTTTGTGTTGCTATTAATGTCGCAGGGAGCATGCTCCTTCAATTATTTTCATGGATGAAATCGATAGCATTGGCTCTGCTCGCATGGAATCTGGTAATGGTAATGGTGATAGTGAAGTGCAGCGTACTATGCTTGAGCTACTCAATCAACTGGATGGTTTTGAAGCATCTAACAAGATCAAAGTACTTTCTTTACCTTCGTGCAAGATGTGCATTCCAATTCTTGTTGATGTTCCTCTTTTGTATAGTTCTCATAATGATGTCTATATTTATGCAGGTACTGATGGCCACAAATAGAATTGATATCTTGGATCAGGCCCTCCTCAGGCCTGGTCGTATTGACAGAAAAATTGAGTTCCCAAATCCTAATGAGGAGGTACAACATAACCTTTAGTAAAATGCATATGGACGATGTAGTTTTGTGTAGAACTTCCTTTTCTCATCAATGGTGCGTGGATATTACGTCTTGATTTGAGTGTGTTCTTCCTTTCAGTCACGACAGGATATCCTTAAAATACATTCCAGGAGGATGAATTTGATGCGTGGAATAGATTTAAAGAAAATTGCAGAAAAGATGAATGGAGCTTCTGGTGCTGAGCTTAAGGTCAGTGTCGCCTTAAACCATATGATTATTTATATAGAGAGATGTCACTTCACCTTCAGAACAGTTGATATCTTCTGCTTTTTCTTGTCAACAGGCGGTATGCACTGAGGCGGGCATGTTTGCTTTACGAGAGAGAAGGGTACACGTGACACAAGAAGATTTTGAGATGGCTGTGGCAAAGGTAATGAAGAAGGAGACGGAGAAGAACATGTCGCTGAGGAAGCTATGGAAATAAATGTTCCACTTTTCCTAAAAAGAAAATGCTTCTTGTTTTAGCTAACTTTTGTCCACATTGTATGAACTTTGGCCCTTGATGGGTTTTAAGGCCTCATCCTTTCATTACTTCATGTTGTGGTCAGATCATAAATCTTTTTACCCTCTTTCTTCTTGTCTTTAGTTGACCTTTTCTAACTGCAGTGATAAAATCATTTGAGCAAAATGTCTATTGTTTTTTCAACAACAAAGCTTGTAATGGAAGAACGTCTTAATTAGGCTTGTGCGACTTTTTTTAATCATCTTCGACTGAAACTGTCTACCCGTACTTCTCACCATACGAGATTGAATCTAAACATAGGCTAATATTCATCATTTCATCCGAGGCTCGAACCTAGGAAAATTTTAATTAAGTCTTAAGTGGTCAGGTAAGTGATTGGATTGGAAAAAACATAAGCTGATTTTTCAAGCTAGATTGAATCCAAACATATGCTGTTGAGTTTTAACATTCTACAATGTATTTCTTGATTTAACAGCTGATTGATATCTATCGACGAGCAATCAATTGGCATGTCTATTGTCGGTTTTCCCATTGACCCACTGACCGATATCGGTCGAATTTCAATGTTGCAACTTCTTCCAATGGCTAAAAAAACAACTCTCAGTACTAAATGCCTAATTGATGGGTATCGAAGTTGTGATCGTGGTCTAAACGTTCAGATTGTGTTTTTCTTATAAAGGTGTATTTCTGAGATATAAGGCAAATTTATTCACAAATGCTTGAAGGAGTGAACTAGGAAATGCATCTCCATTGCGAAGAAGGCTTTGTTTATCCTGGGCAGAGAATTAGCTAGTGAACTTTGTAGAAAATTGGTTCATTCAATAGAGGGGTAATATTTGGGCTTAAGGAGAAGTGGAGAACTGTGGTTCATGACTCAAAGCCGATTGATTTCTTCTTATTCTTCAAGGTTCCTCTTGTTCTAGATCTCTTGCGAGAACTTTGTTCCTACATGGGCTAGCTAGATGAGGTGTTTCACCATTTCATCTGAAACTCAAACCTTTTGCACCAAACCTACTTCCAAAGAGTAACGCTTCAAACCTGTTGCTCCAAACTTGCTTTCAAAGAGTAATCTTACTGATCGCACCAAAAAGAACACTTCATACAAAATTAAATTTTCTTATACACATTCAAACAAAATTAAGTGTGCCTTATCATATACGAGTAAATTGCCCATGCAAATGCATGTGCTGACATTATCACCAAAGATGTTTTCTATTAAGAAAAAATGCAACTTGGACATCTTATGTCATCATATACTAATGATCTTTTTAATTATATGATAATAGTAACATCAAATTATTAAAATGCATCAACAACCCTATGTGCCATATACATTCCTGCACTAGTGTGCTACATGAAAGTATGCAACAGAAATTTGCATAGTATTTTAAGACTTAATGTTTATGTATTTGATTCCCAACCTCTATGAAATAAAAAAACGATCACTTTTTCTAGTACTATTTTAGAGTCTATTGGTGTGTGCTCGACTCATAATCGTGTGCATCTTATGCATTAACATGCATGCACCACTTTCGGATCTTCCAAGGCGCATATTAATTTTTTTCATTTGTTACACAACATCTCATGTAACACAATGTCCCTTCAATATGACTCATAGTCGTGTGCATCTTCCATTCTTTCCTCATGTATATGCATCTCTCTCTACCTATACGTTATGCATCTCTCTCTACGTATTTCCTAGCAAGTCACAACCCATAATCTCTCTCTCTCTCTCTACAAGTAACAGCTATAAAATCTCATATGATCCTCCCATTCTAACTGAGGAATATGCCCCATTTTCTTTTCGTAGTAACAATTCAGACGAAACATATCCTATACATACTCCCTCATATGTTCAATATTTTTGGGAAATTAAATCGGATTAATGTAAAGAGGGAATATTATCTTCTTAATTAACACCTTTTAATTAAGAGTACCTCCTATATTACCCATGTTTTTCTAGGTCATGGAATCCTATCGATCAACTATGAATCAAGAGATTAATTTTATCTAAAAAAACTATGGTTCAAGAGAATCTCGGTATTACTCAAGTTTGATGTTAATATTATAAAAATCAATTAGGAATCAGAAAATAAATACTTACATATAGTTTCTCTATGTATATACGGTATTATTCCTTACGTATATGTGAATATCGCAAAACTATTTCTTACTTTGCTTTCAGCCAATAGGAGAAAATTTTAGTTAACATGAATTTTAGGGGCCCGGCGAGTGCCATAATCTGTCCAAATCCTTAACTAATCCCTATATGTGAGCCCCACCTTGAATATACGAGTTATGTTAGGATTGATATGGTAAATTTTCACTTGAAGATCGCATATGATTTTTCTTTTATATTTCGAGTTCTCCATAAATCTCTCTCTCTTTAAGTTAGAATTTAAGGGTGTCATTAAGGGCATTAATTGGAATTAAGAATTTAAATTTTAAAGTAGGGATGTATTAGTCTAAATTTCAAATTTTAAAATGGTATCCGGCCCTTTGATGATGTAATAATAGTATTGAAATTGATATATATATTATATATGCGTAATCGGGCGAGCCATCAACGTTAGGCCCAACTTTGTACTATCAACCGTATATAGAATTCTGTCTTAACATTTAAATTAATAGTCCCTCCATCCAATGAAACATGTCTGCATTTAGAAAAGACGGGTCCATGATTAGATGGCTGAATTTGCTCCCTCACGACCAAAAATGTAGAAGAGGGAGGGAAAACTTACATTTTTGTATGGCCTTAAGAGACCAATTAGTTTAACTCATTTTCAAATGCTGAGAGGCTTCTTCCTTCCAGCATGAAAGGTGTACATGGCAAAACCTTATTGGTCCTACAGCGTAAGCACAGCCCTCGTCAAAAGTCCAACGTTTCTCATAGCTGATCAGAAAGTTCTGTCCCCATGCGAGGCAGCTTCCTGCTTCCTGCTCCTCTCAGCAGCTGAATAATGGGAAGCCCTTCAGAGTTCAGAGGATTGGAGAAGTCCCAGAAAAGCAAAAATGATGAGACTACCCTTAAGAGCCTCCTTCCTCCTCACCCGTCCACTCGTTGCAGAAGCATTCAGCCTCGGTAAAATACATGTTTAATTCAACAAAAAGGCTTAGTTCATGCATTGAATGCTTTGTTTCTTGATGAATTGTGTTGTTTCCATATACTCATCTTGCTTTGCTTTCCAGGGAAAATCGCATGCTCTGTTTTCATATTGTGGAAGCTGCTGGTGTGCTTATCGGGAACTCCGTCGCCCATCGTCGTTGTACTTTCCGGGAGCATGGAGCCAGGATTCAGGAGGGTCAGCTGATAAATAGAACATTTCACTCGCTTCAAAAAATTTCATCATCTGTGTTTTTTTTATTACATGTGCATTAAACTGTGGAGTTTTTTATCTGACTTCTAAAAATGCTTCATGCTAGCAATTTCTTTTTCTATTAGTTATTTTTTTGCTAACAACTACTTAAAATGCTCTATATGATGTCTTTATGTGTTCTTTAATATATCTTGTCTTCTTACAAGCATTAGTGCAAGTCTCATTCTAATGACTAATATTGATTATGATTATGTAGGGTGACATACTGTTCATACACATGAACAAGTCTCCTATTCGGGTTGGTGAAGTCGTTCTCTTCAACGTCGAGGTACATGGTTACCAGTTTTTATATTTGCAGCTGTATATACGTAAATATTTGTTTGATAATAATTGTAGTGTATATATTCAGTAGAAGTTATTTCCACCGGGCTACTTTTGTTTACCTTATTTTTGCTAATTCTATAATAGACAAACTTCATGCTATAACCAAAAAATTATTAGGTACGCAGCACGAACAATATCTTCATCACGACTCCCCTTATTGTCATGAAGGCCACGAGGGACCCACAAGTAAGGGAGTCGTGGTGATGAGCACACTGTTCCCTACGCGCCGCGTACCCAATAACTTCTCCCCTAAAACCCGTGCTTGAATTATATTATACATCGGTAGCATGGGCGGGCTTCAGTGATAGGGCCCACACATTTATCGGTAGGGCCTACATATCAAAACCAATCAGACTTGAAGAGAAATTATTAGGTACGCAGCGTGCAGGGAACTCATGCTCATCACCTACGGGTGATCGACACACAGGAGACTCACAAATTAGAAATCGTGTCAATCATGAGCATGAGTTCCCCCTGCGCAGCGCATATCTAATCATTTCTCGGCCTTACCTAAAGACTGGGCAGCCCAGGTGGCCAGGATATATATTTTTTCCGGTGCTTTTATCCCATGCCAAGGGTGGTAGCCATCAGATCAATGTGAACTGATGGCCACTAACCCTGTGCACGGAAAAAAACGCACGTAATAGGGCACGGGGTTTAACATTACCTTTTCCTTTTGTTTTGTAGAGGCACATGCAGGCCAAATTATAGATTAAAAATGAATAATCCCTCCGTCCAAAGATATTTCTCTTAATTGGAAGATCTAAAATCAGTTTATTTTGGTTTTCTAAACCTCGATGATCAATATGATCGAAGACTGATATTTTCGGATGGAGGGGTATAATACTTTTGATTCTGGTAGTTCGACCTCGATGATCAATATGATCCAGAGAAGAGTTTGAATCAACAAAATCTAGGCAATATTCCATACTGGAATGCTCCATACCAAAGAGATATGTGTGCAGAAAATCCATACTACAAATGAAGTATTGTAGTAATCCATGCGTGTTTTTTTTTGTAATTTTTGCCAAACTAAAATCTTATGTAATTGGTATTTAAGCAGAAAATCATACTTGAACGTCCTATACTAGTCCCTCCGTCCAAAAGTACGCTTCCTCATTAGAAAACCAAATTGAACTGATTTTAGTTCATTTTGATTTTCTAATGTGGACGCACATTTTTGGACAGAGGGAGTAATATTCTTTCTGGCCCTTCTTGGTGCAATTTATATGCAACTTTTTGGTTTTCAGGGGAAGGGCACCCCAATTATCCATCGTGTGATGCAGGTAATGATCAATTGGAAGTTCCCTAGTTTTAATATTCCATATTCTTGCTAACATCTCTGTTCCCTATTTAGGTTCATGAACGAGTAGGCACTGGCCACAGTGATGTAATCACAAAAGGTATTGAAGGATGAAAACCGCTTATTCTTCATTAAGCTCTGATATCGTAACAAGAGACACTTACCAAAAAAACAGATATTGTAACAAGAGAAGTTAAATCATCACCCTGCTCATCGTTACTCCGTGTACGGTATGATTGATTGGATACCCCTTATATCGAGGCGAGTTAATGAGAGATGCTAGATCATGATTTGAGGTTGCTCATTAACTCAGTAATAACCAACTTTAAAGCAACCTTAACCCTTTAGACCATCGGACAAAATTCAATAGGTCTCATCATTAAATCGACTTGATATAAGTAGTCTCCAATTGATTGAATAGGACCTTGTTCCCTGGTTAATTGTATACCGAAGACCTTTCTGTGCATGTGTTTTAGGGGATAATAATCCAGCAGACGACAGATCTGGAATATACGCAGTTGGTCAAGAATGGCTAGAACCACACAGTGTTATAGGCAGAGCAATTGGGTATATTACCGAATATCTCATTGTATTAGAGCTCAAACTTCTAGTTTCTTTCATTGACTACTCAGTTATTGTTCTTAATATTATTATTGCTAACATCTAATTTTTGTACCCTACTGAACAACCTGTTATGCAGATTTCTCCCATATGTTGGTTGGCTCACAATCATAATGACCGACTACCCCATTGTCAAGGTATGCTATTAAATGATTTCCATTAAAAGGAGATTGACATTAAATGCATTTCCCAGAGGCTTCTTTAATTGTTTAATTGGCCTCAACTTTTTACTGAGATCAAACATCCTTCAAGCACAATGCATAATGAGGCTGATTAGCACCTCTAGTTCTTCGAGTCGATTATTATACTCATATAAGCATGACCATGAGTCTGCAACAGCTCGTTAAGGAGTTTGACAAGCAGTTGGGATGAAGCACAATTGTTATATGATACTTCCTCAGTACCACCTGAACTGTCATATTTAATTTCTGAAAGAGGGACTATATGCATGGCAGCATGGTGTACTTTATAGCGTCAACTCTTGTCACGCCCCAAACTTTTTGACTTCATCCGAATATGAATACAAATAAATATGTCAGAATCTTTGCTCTGGGACATGTTGGAATCTTTGGTACGCAACGGGGTAAATCGCACGTCATTTACACAATTATCAAAAGATGTATAAATAAATATTCACCTTTAAATGAGAGTATTATTTAAATAAAAAATAAAAAATAATCAAATGTTAGCACATATCCAATTATTACAAGGTTTCAATAATTTTAACCTGATATGCTTTCTAATGGTTCAAAACCATTGTTACAATATCACTTGAAAATAAACTACAACTATCAAAGTCTACTCTATGTACTTGTCTCTACAGTCCACCGTTGCTTCTCTGAGTTATCAGCAACTAACCTCTTGCATCGCATGATGCATGAGTACTCCGAATATATACTCAGTAGGATGCAAAACCATAGCAGAATAATAATGAAGATTCAAGAAAAATTACTGTGAAACATAAGCAATATAATAAGGAACTGAACAGTAGGATTTCCATCAATAGAAATACAAACAATATCACAACATAAAGGACATCAATATCCAATTCTATCAAACTCCAGAATAACCATAGTGTAAGGAAATATCCAATTTCTACTCTCAATCAGCTATAAGCATATAATGTCTTGTTATGCCCTAAATCACAAGGATTTTTTCTTTGAAACCCTGCCATATATCTAGGATAAGGGCCCTATTTGTGCTCACAGACAGAATGGGTGGAGACTGTCAAACCTTCTGTGATGTCTGACCAACCTAAAACGTATACGCATTGCTTCTCTTTGGACGGGAACCTTGGAGTACACCTCACAGAGTCCAAATAAATTGGAACTCTTGTAACAAGGTATGTTGAGTATACATAATCTCTCACCTTGACAGAGTCAACTCTTGTAACAAGGTCTATTGAGTGTACAAAATCTCTCACCTTGGCAGAGTCAGCTCTTATAACAGGGTCTATTGAGTATACCGAATCTCTCATCCTGACAGAGTCTATCATGGCTTATTGAGCATACTACGATACAAAGATGTCGTAACAACCTTCGTGGAAGCTTAATCAGGGTGCCTCGAATAGCATGAATCCTTCCAAGCATACAAAACCTAAGCATATAGGTATTACTAATACTTATTGTTCTATACTTCATAGTATTACTTGCCTAGTGGCTTTCCTAGTTGCCAGGGTGACACGAAATAGATGGTTAAGGCACAAACTAGGTTCTATCCAAAACAGATCAATAAGTTTCACAAAATTCCCATAGTCATCACATGAGGAATTAGGAAGTGAGATTTTTACAGTAGATGTTCCTATGAGTCTAGAATCCGATGCAACTAACGGCATGTTTTTCCAACATCTGTAGGTTTAGTTATGACCTTTTTAGTTCAGGTTATCGGTGCAGAAACAGTTCTGGCCAAGAGCATTAATTTGATCAGTGGTCAACTGTTTAGTTTAATTAAGTTTTATACATTACTTAATTAGTAATTCAACTTAATCCAACAGTAGTTATCATGCTTTTCATGTGATACATAATATATACTGGCCGGAAAGATGCATGACAAAGCATGAGAGTCTTTGGTCGGCAAATTTCAAATTGGCAGGGTTCAGTCGATATTAGATATGTATCGAATTGTTTTACTTTCATATATATATAATAGCTTCACGAAATAGGACCATTTTGACCGGACAGAAAAGTCGAGAATATGATAAGGTAGCAACAAGTAATCAGGGTTCTCAACAATTCAATGCAAGTAATAACAACAAGATTCCAATAATCAATCAAAGTCGATTCATAAATACAACAACATAGCATATAATCTCAACACTTTCAAGAACTGATTTAATAATTTAAATCATCATAACATCAACAAGGACATGACATTATCCAACTTGAAAAGAAATCTAGGCATCAAGAGAATGAAAACCTAGAGAAAGTTATGTAAAAACCATCCTACCTCAACCGTTGACAATTCTTCTCGTTACATAGCTTGCTTCAGCGTCCAGCACGTACTTGTCATATGCTCAGGTCAACCAGTCTCAAGGAGAGAGAGTAGGAACGTGAGAGAGAGTATATCTAAAGGAGAAATGGGTGACTAGCTCCTTTATTTATAGAGGGCAGCCAACTCAATTGGATTCCTACTCCAATTGGCAATCTCTATTCAGTTTCCCTTTCAAGTCTATCAAAAATTGGTAAGTTGGTATATAAGAAGATCATCCCTTATTTAAGTCCATCATGATCTTCCTCAGCCAATCAGAAATTTGTCCTGGCACCTCAGCCAATCAGAAGTCTCCCACGAGATTTGCCCTCGCCCATCTTTATCCGGCGACCAATTCGATTAGGACTCCCACTAATTTTCTTCTTTCAAGATAATCTTAACCCAGTAGTGTTCATCCTAAAACAGGTAAATAGATAACTACCCGATCTCCCCAAAATAATCCTGGCACCCATCCATATCTAGCAGCCAGAAGATTTGATAAGTTTCAAGTTATTAAACTCATTGCAAATCTACTTTTCGTATTTATCCTAATCGAATCTGGTAACTGCCTAAACTTATCCTAACCACCTATCATGTGCGCCTCATCCATGTGGCCCCCTCCTCTTGAGCCACCTCATCACCCTTATCACAAAATCTTCTATTCCCTAATAAGAAAAATACCAAAATCAATCCTATATTAATTTGATCTCAACAAGGAAACTTCCTCTCCTTTGACTCAAATTCAAATTAAAGTTAACCATCAAAAAGACTAAATAAAATCCATAACCACGTGACGCCCAAGTGGTCTACTACTCAGGCAACTCTGGCACCTAGAGGGTTTGATAACTAATTGAGTCCTTTACGAAAATGGTAACTTCTTGAAATAATCTTAACCTTATCTAGGAATTATTGTACATTGAACTTACCCTTTAGACAACATACTCATGTTACACCCAGGTTGCACCCACATAAACCTATGCTCTAGCGCCCATACTCACCCTAGCACCAGGCACTCATCCGACCCTGGCGCTCGGCTTAGCCCTAGCGCAAGTGAACCATCTTTCCACCTTGATCTTCTGTAAAATTTTGATTATATTATAATTAAAAAATATTTCATAATCATACCATCAATTCAATCTTAAGTACTTAAATTCGAAAACTTTCCTAATTTAGATCATCCAAATAAAATTATATTTTATTTTTATTTATTTATTTTTATTACAAAATTAATGGTCGTCACAGCTGTAGCTGGCATTCCTTAATTGTATAAGCTTAAATTACTAACACATTAGAGTGAGCTGCAAGCATTGCCACAGACGCAGCTCTGTGAGGAAAAATAATCTTGTTCAGTTATGTATCGACTATGCACTCTAACAGTCTTTCCTGCTGCAGTACCTGGCCATCATCGGTGCCATTGCCATCCAAGGAATAAGATAATTCTGAGCTTCGAAATCTAAAAGTATCCACCCGGCTTCCTTACGAAAAGGGTTTTAACTAGGCTCTAGCAACGTGACGGCTGTTTTGTATTTATGTTCATCATCCGAGTATTGTTAACGTACACACATCAAATTCTTTTCTTAATTACAAGTATAAAAGAGACCTTTTATGCAAGGTTCCTTGAGGCTCTAAAAGTTTAAACTCGCTTTTGTATAATAAAAGACGCACCGCAGTGGCAAGATACTAATGTAAAAATAAAGAGCTTCATTTGTAAATTTTGGTTATACAACTTTTTTTTCAATAATAAAAAAATTCAGCATCAAATGCACACGAAGTTTGGATATCCCATCTGTTGGGAAGAAAAATTTTCTACCATGATACACTTTTTTCGTACAATCTACCATGATAGACTTAATTTGACGGGTACACTCCCCTCTCCACATTTCTGTGATGAAATAATTATTTGCTTTAAGCTAAGGAACCAGGGCAATTCGCTTTTATTGGACCATACGAGAGGTAAAGCAATGATGAGAAGAATAGTACCCCATGAAGAGGTCACAATGTAGTTAACTATATGCCCAGAATAGTAGGTATTCTTTGAAAGTTCTACCAGGGACGGAGGCTTCCTTTAGGTCCCTCACTCCCCAGTCTAGGCGTGTTGTCTTGCCTACAAATCTTCCAGTACAAGTGACAGCTAGGCACCAAAACCGGCACCAAGTTCTTTTTTCATTCAAAAAACGCAAAAATAAATGTTACACAGCTGATTCAAATGCAAATTACTAGCTCCTACAGCCAGCAAGCAGCTATGGAGTATATCATAATTTATCAACAAAGAGCCTGTTGGAAACAAGAAGCTTGTGAGTTGGTGATAATCTATACCATTGCCTCATTGGAGCAACACACATAAAAATACAGGATCTTCATCTTGGAAAACCTAAAACAATGTGTCAAAAAACATAGCAGTAAGATGCAAAGAAGCTCAAGCACCTAAATTCGTCCAAATTTAAACATAAAACTTCCAAATTTCACTTATAAAACAATAATTTTAGCCCAAGGTCCAAGCAGCAAACCCAGTCTCGCTCCACATATTTAGTTTAAATAGGTACAAGCATGGAGTATTTGGCACATGCCACTATATATTAGATGCACATTTTTTGTTGAAAATTAAATTTATATAATGCAGTGAAAACCTTGCAAAAATTGACCTACCTAAGAAAGCCTGAGGTGGAATGAGCATGCCCGTACTTCGTCATTTCTCACCTTGTTTATCATCATCTTTCTTTTGCTGAATTTTGCATAAGATATGAAAAAACATCAAATCTACAATAAACGAACCAAACAGCAACAAAGAAATATATAGGACAGATTTCATTGCATCAAAATGCTATTTAAAATCACTGTACGTTATAGGAATTATACTAAATATATTTCACAGCTTCATAATTCAAATATCAATTAAAATTGCATAATCTTGCTCTTGTTATAGCAAAAATGTAAAACGTAAACTTCATTTGACATGCATATGGTTGTAACTCTCCAAGCAACTCATATGGTCAGGGACTAAGGGTATTCACTTGCAGCATACCATGCCATCGCTAACATTTAGTATGCTTTCCCTGCCTAACTTATAACAATACCACAATAATTTTCTCATGCAAATATGACCTCATAATAGGTGCTATTCAACTGCCTAGCCTAAGCCTTTTCCAAATCTAATGTTTTCTCTAGCCGTGGTTTAGCTGTTACACTCAATTAATTCACCCTCATATTCTATATTGATGTCCATCCATCACTTTAGTAACAACCTGACTACTGTCAACATATCAACATAATAAGAGCCACATTAACATGTCAGACAATGCCCTTGAAATTATAAGAATATTTATAAGGATTCAATCCGTGGTCGTGATAGAAACCCAAAGACCTATGCATTATTTTTAGTAATTTTCTAATAATTATAAAAACCAATCCTTTCTTTTCAAAATTGGTTTTAGCTCTGTGCAATTGGTCCTCAATTTTCTATCGCATCAAAGGTTGCCAATGATTTAAAAACTGTGGAGACTCAGCATTTTCAAAACGGATGAGACCCCTTATATGGACTTGCCACCCTAGAAAAATAGTTTATATTTTAAACTGCAAAATCTTTTTGTCTTTAATCTAGTCACCCCAATTTCCTTTCTAACCCACCCTCTTCTTTCTCTTTCTTCTCCAACGTCGGCGTTGACCGCCTGTCCTTCCCCAATGTCAGCGTTTGCTGCCTGTCCCTATCTGGCGCAGGTACCAGCACCCCTCCAATCAGCTCTCCTTGACTGGCCCACCCATTTCCCTTCGCCTTTCAAGCGGCGATTCTAGCTGCTAGAACCATTCAGAATGACGGTGGCCACATCTGGCCCAGACGGTGGAACTGCAACAAAAAATGGTGGTTCTGGCCGCCAGAAAGAGGCTGATTCCAGAAGGCAAGAAGTCTGTCGCGGCAAAAGCCGCAGCCTTTTCTGGTTGTGTCTAGACTAATCCTGGCCACGCCCGTCCAGAAACAGTTTAGTTGCCACAGGCTGCCGAGTAGGGGAGCGGACAGGGGAGGCGCATTGGGGGTCATGGCTCCAGGTCTCCCCGATGCCAGAGACAAAGTAGCAGAGAAGAGCAGGCGAAAAGATCTGGAAAAGAATAAAATAAGGTGTACATTATCACGGGGCGGCTGTTCTAAAATTAGGGGTGCCAAACCTCTGATCCTTTCATAACTATGTGGGCTATTTTATTTCTCAAAAAGAACCTCATCGTAGACGCATTCACAGTAGACACTTATTGACTGCATCCAGGACTAACCTCGGATTGGCTTTGCAAAGATGCCAACAAATCCTTCACAGAAGGGTCATTGGGATCAACACCAGGAAGCTGCAAATTTTATATTGGGTCAATAAAGTAGCAGGGTAACTGTTATCAACTAACTAAACTACTTGTTCTTTGAAAAAGATGAAAAAAGAGAACATCAGAAACTCTCATTATTCATTTCTAGGCTAAGATATTTACCGAGGCAAGAATGGAAGAGACAAATGATTGATCGCCCAGGACTTTATTCATCTCATTCTGACCTGAGGCATCGTCTTTCACATCTTCCTGAACGGATATTTGAAGTGCTGTTTACAACAGCAGATATAAATAACGTGAGTTTCTTTATTATAAAATTCCAATACCATCCTGCCAAAACAAAGAAACCTTTAAAGATTTTACTAAGAGGCAGAAAAAAATATTGGACACCAACAACATTGCACAGTTGCATGCGGATTTAAAGATTTTAAAAAATGCTAACAGAAATAATTCTTTTAAGCACATTTTCTTCACAAGTTCCCCAGTAAGTAACGATGTTTGGTTTAGTCAAATTTACAGTAAATCCAATCCATAATTTTGGATCATCTATCTACCTGCATATCTATGGATTTCAGTGTCTTCTAGCCTGTATTCTTCCATAACCTTAAGGTTTAATGAGCAAGGCACAGAAATAATTTAGTAGGCAATGGGGTTGAATAAAATAGTACGTGTGTGAGATGTAATACCATTACCATGAACAAATTGCAGTCAGAGAAAAAGAAGAATGACAAACAGTTTCGTGCAGTTGAAATGTGAAATGTGATAGAGAAACCAAGGGAATTAAGTATAAATAGAGATAAATTACCAAGAGAAATCAACAAAAATTTATGGTAACTCTTCAATCATATAAGTTGTCCCCGATGATCATACTTCTTATATTTAAAGGGCATATAAGCTCCCTTATAATGCAAACTAACTTATACTCGCAAATACCAAACATTTCTGTTTTATTAAAATAGTTTCCATCCTCATAAGCAGAATCAGCCTGATTAGGAAGCATACCGAGAGTACAGCCTATAACTGTAGGTCAAAAGTTAACATGCAGGATTTAATATGTAGCTCACCTAAGGCCAACTCCGGATCTTCCACCACTGCCTCTGACATATCTGTGTCTTCATGGGAGGCACCACCACCAGACTGACTTGGCCTTTCATCTTCCATTGACATCGCAAGGGCCTGCTGAAGCAAAGCTGACTCGTCATCCTGTCAACATGTGAATTTATATTGTATGAGCATCTAGTTGGTTTAAAGTGATTATGAATACAATGAAATTGACATAAACAGAGAAACAGAGTTAAAAAGCAGCTAACGACTATTATTTTTCTCTAAAGGCAATTTCCCCCAAATCCCCATGGGTGATCACTAGACAAGCAAAAATCAAACTATGACATCAAAATACCTGCAAATGCATAGATAACAATACAATGATCCATTAGGAGGAAGGATGAAAAATGAAAAGGAAGGAAGACTCAAAATGAAAAACACTTATTATGGTATTCTTACAACAAAAATGAACTGATTTAAACTTTTAACAATGAGCATTCAAGAGAAAATGTCAGACAGCTGCCATTACAGATTGCAAAATCATTGCAGATTCACATTTTCATGAAAAATGAACCACATATTAAAAAGCTAATCTATGAAAGCAGTATCCTTTTACGTCCTTAATCAATAAGGAATGCATCAGGAAGCTGACACTATGGAACAGTTTTTTGCATATCCAAGAAGAGAAAATGGTAGATAAAACCAAACACAGCATTTAAACCTAATGAGAAGAGCAGTATATGAGTAGGATGGTGACAGGTAATCATTATATTGTAATATGATCCACTGGCTTCCAAAGGCTGGTCAAGAATCAAATGATCCCCGTTCCAGTTTTGGTTTTCAAGCAGCAGACTGTATGCAGACATGTAGACTGTGACAAGATCATAAGTTTCAAGCCTGGCAGTCAGAAAAATAAGCATCTTCCTGAGTAAGGAACCTTCAACATTTACCAACCAACAATACTCCTAAAAATAACAACGTATCCTTTTCCACAATCCATGTAAAAACTTACTATGACATCATTTCCTTTATTACTTGCTGCATCCGCAGTTGTAACAGAGTCCGTCATCGTGACATCCTGAGAACTTGAAGCTTGCTCCCCTCCTTTTTCTTGCCTGGAAGCTTCCTCAGCAGCCTTTTTGGCAGCAGATTCTTGCCTCACTCTCTCCTCTTCCATTGAGACCCTAAGAGCAAGAGCTAGCTCAGGATCTAAGTTGGGGTCTACACCAAAATCAAAGCCACCACCCGCTGAGGCTGCCGCAGCTGCAGCAGCAAAACCACTCCCTCCTTCACCATCTCCTGTAAATATTGGTGTGCTGCAAGAACAAATGATAATGTCAGATACAAATAATGGAGAGAGAGAGAGAGAGAGAGAGAGAGAGAGTTGACAGTCCTGACTTGCCTTATAAGCACATCTGAAAGTGCATTTGGCCCAGAAGGAACAGTAACAAGGTGACTGCTGTCATTATTATTCACAGCAGAGAGAAGTGCCTCCAACTTTTCGTGCTTCCCTTCATCTTCTTCACCAAATTCAACAATGTCAAGAGCAACACTGTTCTTCTTTAACTTCTTGCCCATCATCTCAAGCACCTTCTTATCGTACTTGACAGGACTAGATCATGGAAGACATATTAATTAGTCAATGTTATTCAACAATGCTAAAAAGTTGATACTACAATGTAAACATAGCCTACCTCCCAACAAACACTATAATCCGTTGCTGCTGTTTCTTGTTTTGACGATGTTTTAGAGCTAACTGAGCCACCTGAATTCCAGAGGTCAAATTCATCTCGCCACCTATTTCCAAGCCTATGTAGAGGACCATAGCAGTCTTCAGTACATTATAAATAAAATTATGGAATTTTTTTAAAAAAAAAGGATATGTACATAGAAAAACATCATCATACTCATTAAAACCTTTTCACAAACCGATCATTTGGAGTTTGCAACATGCATTCTGGACCATCTGCCCTAGCATAGAAACCCTTACGTGTCCTACATCATAACTCATGCATCTCTAGGTCTTTCCTATTTACTTCTCCCCAAATTCAGCATTTACTCCTTACAAGGGCCTCTATAAGAAAAAGCCATGCATCCTTACCACATTGCCGGTTGTCTCCTTCACCCATCACATTGCAAACAACTATCTCTCATCTTATCACCAATAGGGATTCTCCTTTAAATTTCATGACATGGTTATCCGGAAAACAATCCTTAAAACCCTTCCAGGCTTCCAATATATAAAACAAGCATTTTTATTTGGAATTAAAAATACCCAGACATGCATATATTGGTTCAAGCTAGCCAAATATAACTCTTATATAAAACGGTGGCTGCTCAAGCCAAACCCTAGTTTCATTCTCTTCTTTATATATGGTGGCTGCTGAAGCCAATAGGAGAGACTAAGGAAGAAGCATTCTTCAAGAAAACAACCCCACCCCACATATAAGAATCTGAAAATTAACATTCTAATGAAGCAGAGTATCTATAAGTGCTGGACTTTGAACTAGCATTGCCTCTAAATGCAAGGAAACACATTGATGTAAACAGTAACTCATTATGACCACAGTCAAAGCAGTAGTCTAGCAAATGCCATAGCCCATAAGTGTAGTAAAACCAAAGCGCCAATAGCTTGCAAACAAATGCATACAAGAATAGAAAGACAGAGAGAAAGAAAGGTTACCATGCATGCAAGCCAGAATTTTCCCTAGATCGCTCGTCGGAGTGACCAAAACACGAACTCCCTTTCCTGCCATGGTCAATACCCCAACCGTATTCTCTGGATTCGACTGAAACCACACGAAACCGCATCAAATCAGACCACTCCTACCAAAAAACTAAAATTCAATCTAGATTCACATACTAAATCTAATCCGCACGTTCCACACCACCCAATCAAAACCTTTTCTCAATATCCAGTGTGAAAATTTACAAGTTTAACAACCCTAGGTTTCAATCTTGCTCATGCCAATGCCCTAAGTTCCTCAAAATCACGCAAAAGAACTGGAAAAGCAACAGTAGAACAGGCAAGCAAAATCCGGGAATTGCATGACCTGAGTCTTGGCGCCACAGATGAGATTGACGGCGTCGGCCTGGGCCTGGAACCGGGTGGGGGAGTAGTCCCCGTTCCTCATCCACTCCGAATTGTCGATGCAGATCATCGTCGCCTGCGCACACAAATGGGGTCAGAAAGAAACCCATGGCTGCTCAGCCATAGAATTACGAGAGAACTTGTGGCAGACCTCAAGAACCATGGTTGCAGATGACGACTGAGGGAGATCGTTGCAGCCAAGTCGGGAGCGGAGCCTCGATTGCTTTGGGAACAAGGCTGCTGCTACACAGAAATAGGCGAAGGGGAGGGAGGGGGTTTGATGCAACTTTTGTGAAAGGTGGGGAGTACTTGATGTAATTTTTGTGAAGGTCTGGGTTTCAAAACTGGTCGGATCGGGGTTTGATAACCCGACCGGACCGGATACCAAACCCGATCAGTGGTCGGGCCGATTTTTACACATAATTTCCTCAGCTCATTAACCCCCAAAAATTTATCGCAAACCCCCTAAAACCTTGGAAAATACTCACTCCGTCTTGTTTTGATAGATATGTCTGAAAAAATATTGATTTTTATTGGAGTGGAGACCCCAACTAACAGGGGAAAGAAGAGGTTCAGAATTCACTTAAGTTGACCCCACGGAGCATCTAAAATGGGACTGTCTTTTTTTTTCCAGATGGAGCGTCTAAAATAGGACAAAGGGTGTATTTTTCTCTTTTTTTTCGAAGTGTACATTACCATTCACATGGTGAATCTCTTTTCACATCTCACTAACCCTCCCCTAGGTATATAACCCCTCCGTACCATTTAATTATCCACATTTAGAAAGCCAATTTATTAACCTCTTTTGTTCGTCTACTAATGCTAATTACCTCATCAACTAATTAATATGAGAAGGATAACAGGACAATTTATGTGGAACATTCTTTTATCAAATCCAAATCACTTAGGTAGGTTCCCACTCTATAAATATAATTTTTCAAACTGAACAAATTAGTTCATTTCAAAACTATGGGACCTATCCTAATCGACTAAGAAACCAATTTTAAAGCAAGAGATTTATCTAAATTAACTCAAAAGTAATTTTAAAGCAAGAGATCTCATATCCACGCATCTAAGGGAGGGATCGGCGAAATGCAGATAGATACAAAAAAAATCAAGAACGAAGAGAGAGTGATGTATAAGAAAAAGAAAAGAACATAGAGAGAGAGAGAGCATATTTAATAGGTGAATATCAAACCACAAAACCTCGAAGCATACTACAGGGCAACGTGAAGAACAATTTAGGGCTTCACCAACGAAAGAAAGTAAAAAAAAAAAATCTTTGTAAGTCAAATTTATGCAGAGACTCAATTAGCAATTTTTACTTTGCCGAAACAGAGTACAACAGTTATTACACAAAGGAACTCACTTATCTGAGAAGAACAAATCTGAATGTTACAAATGGTATCAAAATACAGACCAAATGCACAGACTCACCAAAGTCCAGGGGAAATTTATAAGTTGGGTGGGGGGGGAGGAGCTACACATTTGTTCATAGGAAAATCATACTATCAGGGAAGTTCTAGGAGGACGGTGGTAGTGTACATCATCTCTACTTAGAGATACAGACCAAATGCACAGACTCACCAAGGTCCAGGGGAAATTTATAAGTTGGGGGGGGGGGGGGGGGGGAGGGGAGGGGGGGAGGAGCTACACATTTGTTCATAGGAAAATCATACTATCAGGGAAGTTCTAGGAGGACGGTGGTAGTGTACATCATCTCTACTTAGAGGCAGCTGAACATAAACCTCATGAACCTCCTGATTATAAACATCCCCCCTATCCCTATCGATTGCATAACATACATAGACGGTATCAATAGCATTTTCCAACACGTGAACAAAGAATCCTAATATTGACAATAGCAGCAGAAAAGCAATCACTGCCACAATGTATGCTTCTACTCCAAGCGCGCTGACTGCCTTTAGAATAGCACATGCCTGTTGAGCAATCATGAAAACTGAATGAGGAGCATGCCATATGTTAATTGAATATGATGAAGAAAAATAGACTCTTGTGTGAGGGATCATCACTTGGTCTCATTTATTAGAATATTTTACACTTCCGATTATATTCATATTCATAATGCACTAGAAATTTCACCATAGACACAACTTATGCACGAGGTTGAGTGCTTAACAGGTTGGCAGTATTAGATAGAAAATATAGCCAAATGCACATATAAACTTCATTCGGAACAAAAACAAGACAAATGATACATCAATAGTTCAGCTTATTATGTGTGAATGCAAAAGTCAGCAACTCAGATTATGGTGAATCTAGGTTATATGAATAAGGCACAAGAAAAAGAGACTTTATAATGGAAGTGCTCACCACAATTGCATATATCGCTGATAGGATGAAAATAATGCCAACAAGAATTCGCGTCGAGATGGTTTCAACAAAAGCGGCTGAGAGAAGATTACGTCTCAGAAGCTCATATGTCATTTTAGCAGACGAGCAATACGCTTCACCAGTTATTGCAGCAAAGTTGATGGTGAACTTATTAAGAAAATCTATAGCAGATAGTAAGAAATTAGAACAACACCGGATGAAGAGAATGACTACTCCGTTAGAGCCATCTTCTCTCCTTGCACTATCAACAGATGCTCGGATAAATCGGACTACACCAATAATCAGGCCAGAGAAACAAATTGTACCAAAGGAGGGACCAAATGCGTTCCTGCAGTTTTTTAGAATAAAATATTAATCAGAGCTACCAAAAGATATCTGTGTGTGGGCAGCTTACTGTGTGGATAAAATATTAAACAGAGCATAATTTGCAACTAACAGAATTTAATCAGATGTTGGCAGCTTACTGTGTGAATTACAGCCATTACATATACCGTTTATACAGTAATGTACGCATTTTAGGCACAATTTGCCCGTAAATAGTTCTGACAAGAATAGACAGCCTTCATGCTTGAGTGAGGCCGTTAGAATACGAAAAAAAAAATGCAGATACCATTCAGAAAAAGGCAATCAAGAATGAATTTCTCAGCAAGTGGTTTCAACGATGCTGTTAATCACCAATGAACATAAAAAGAAAATGCAAACTGATCAAACTATGCCCAACATATGTAAATATGGAAGTAAGTGTGCTAATATTGGTGTTACAACTCTTAACTAAGGTAAAGGCTGTTCTCCCAAGATTTTAATGCTGTTGATAAATGACCATCTTTCCACAACCAGTCTCCAGTATCAGATCATGAGAATCAGTGTACTAAAGTGTATCTATAGCATATAAAACAGAAGGTGAAATGATACCAAGCTCTTTTCAGCCCATCTAAAAACAGGCCTTCTCGTAGCTCACATCAGCTTCAGCTATGCAAGCATTCAGAACATGCCTCATGATGGAAGAGCTAGGCATCAGTCAACTCGTAATTTGTAAGTAACTAATGTGCATCTTGAGTAAGAAAAGTCCGATAGTTAACAAATGAATAGTAATAGGGCGGTTATCTGAGCCTCCCTCATTCTACATGGAGGAGCTTTCTGCTGATTGAACAAGACATGTCCAATCAGCAAAAGCATGTGTTTCTAAGATGCCCAAGAACATAAAAAGAATACCTCCACTCCACCTAAAGCAAATACAACAAATTTAAAAGAAGCCTAGAAAACAATGAAGTCTGTTGACAACTCTTCTTTCAAATTTAAGCATAGATTGTGAATTTACATGTACAGGCTACAGAAAATTTTGACACAATGGATAACCAATATTAAAAATGTCAGCATCGCAGAGCCAAGAGTGACAACCAAAAACAGATTATTAATCTCTCCTGTTGCTTATTGAAACAACCCACAGAAAAAAAGATTGGGAGATGATTTTCCACCAGCCCTGTTTAGAGCTGCTTTTCATCCCATACTCATGGAGAACAAGGGGAATTCAGGTAAAAAATGGTACATAGTTAAATGACGCATTGACTTAATGAATAATCAAATGAAGAAGCTTGATATGCTCCATATGCACAAAACACTGAACAATACATAAGTAAAGTTTCAACCACTGCTTGCTGTTTAACTTAAATTTGATGCTAACTAGAGACTAAATGTTCCTCCATTTACCGCAGCAGATGCAAGACACATTTCGGAACCAATCTCCCCTCAACCATCAGTTATATTAGTTCCATACAAACCACAATCTCCAAGAAGTACAAAGACACTTCAACTAACTTCTAAGTTTATAACAGAAAGAAGAATAGAAGTGCACCTCACAGAACTGCGAATGATCCGGCTCGGGGCTGCCTCCTCCTTGGCAAAATACCACTGAGCAATGGTCCCGCTAATCACATACGCCTGCGCCTCCACCATTGTCGCCGCAGACCAAATCATGGTGATAATTGCCAGCGCAAAGTAGGCCGGCACCCAGCTATCCTGCTTCCAGGTACAGTAGTAGCTCCCATCGGATCCCAGTTTGGCCACCACCTTCCCATTCTCCGGCGTATACACCAGAAACACGACAATGGGCACGAAATATACAAGCAACCCCAGACCCAGAAGCGGAAGAACCACAAACAGCTTCAAATTGTCGGTCAGAGCCTGGGTTCCGACCTGAATGATCCTAATGGTCAGCTCAATGCGGTGCCAATTGGCGAAAATGATCCAGACGAGGATGCCGATGATGAGGAAGACGAAGACGAGGACGAGGATGCGGTAGGCAAGCGGGAAGCCGTCTCGGCAGGAGGAGGAGACGGCGCAGGCGACGAACCAGAAGACGTTGACGAAGATGGGGATGAGGATGAAGAAAGGAAGAGAGGCGTACACAATCTGCTTGGTGTAATGCCTGAGAGACCAAAGCAGGAAGAGCGCCAAAGGGGCGGCGAAAAGTACAGTGACGACCAGCGTCCAGACCAAGTCCTTGATGAGAACCGAGGACGAAGACCGCAAGATGGCGAACTGGGTCAGCGCGGTGGACGAGGAGGATCCGAGCTGGCAGGAGGCGGTGGTGGTGTTGTAGGAGAAGGAGGAGATGCGGGCGGCGTGGGAGTTGTGGTGGGCGAGGGAGAAGATGCCGAAGGCGAAGGTGGCGAGGGAGAGGAGGACGAAGATGCAGAGGAAGGGGAGGTCGCGGAAGGGTCTTGGGCCGTGGTTGTAGGTGATTTCTGGGTAGTCGTTGGGGGTGGCGGTGGGGGAGTCGGGGGGGTCAGGAGGCTTGGAGAGGAGGGGGTGGGAGGGCGAGGAGGAGGGGCCGTAGAGGGCGGGGATCTTGTACTCCTCGCCCCCGCTGGAAGTAGTGCTATTGCTCATCAGATCGCCGGAGATGGCTGCCGCCGGCGGCTGAGCTGGCTGGAGGTGTGGGAGTGGTTTGAGGGAGAAGGTTGATGAGGGTGATCTGGAGGTGGAAGACGATGAGAAAGTTACGGGATTGTCCCTGGTCGGGCCGGGATTGACGACTTTCGTCTGTGGAAATTCGAAAGTTGAATAGAGTTATTTGGGGAATTTGGAGTTGGACGATAAGGCTTCAGGAGTTCCGAATGATGCACGTGTGAGCACCTGGGTCATTATTCACTGGGCCCAGCTGTATGAGTTTGGACTACAGAACAAGGGGCCCATGTGAAGCCCAATTAGCTCACGCCATGAACAGTAATGGCCCAATATGGATTACTAGGGAGATAGAAAATGAACACGGCTTCGTAAAAAAATGCGATCTGGTGGTAATTAACTAATTATACTCTCTCAGTTCAGAAAAACCTGGCAGCATTTGGAACTAAGTTAAATTTACTGTTCTGTAGGAACCACAACATTTAAGCTTACCACGCACGGATAGGGCAAATCCAGTCATTTAATTTTGGATCAGTAATTCTCCAAATGCAGTCAAGTTTTTTTGACGAAGGAAGTAATTTCTTTTCTTTGTGACAAAGAAATTAAATGTCTCTATTAAAATCGGACGGATGGAGAATGAAGTGACCGGATATCCTTAGAATATGTCTCGATTAGATTTCGGAGCACGAAAACTCATTGATGGGCTGAAATCTGTGTCGTGAACCCAAGCCAAATGGGACAGTGTTCATGACGATAACAGTTCTGATTTCAATTTTGTTAAAAATGATGCACAAAGTAGGATGGAAAACTTTTCTGAACCAGCACTTTTACTCAATGCTCGGTAAAGTAGGAGCCTATCTTGGAGAGTTTATACTGACTAATTTTTCCATTAGAACAGTGACCATACTTGTGAATGGTGGTAGTAAGAACAATTTATAAGAAGTAGTTGTGAAATTATTAAGTAGGTAAAGAACAGATCGATATGGGCCTTAAGTGTGGATTGAAATGTTTTTTACAAGTGGATTAGTTCATGATCTGTGCTTGTTTTGGCAACAAGTACTTTTTCTTGAAGGGGCAACAAGTACTTGACCAATACTTGAACTACTTGATCAATTAACTAAAAAGTGAGCAACAAGAATTCTTGGCGACATCGTTGTCCCCTATTATCACTGTCTCTCCGCTCCCTTGTCTCTGTCCGTGTCTGCAAGATAATGTAACTTATTCGCAGAAAAGTCAATTTGTATTTTTTTGGATAAGTAAATAATTTAATCAAACAAAAGGGAGGAGCAAGACCTATTTTATGTAGGGGCCATGGGAGGGGACACAAGGGGTGGGCAACAATTATAATTCGTTAGTTGATTATATGGTTAATTTTAACTAGCCGCTTCATAAATGGAATCGTTATTTCCATAACTGCTTAACCGCTTGGTAAAATCTTAAATGTTTAGCATTTTATATTCTCTTTGAAACATATATATATATATATATGAGATGAGTTTACATGAGATCGTTCTCATATAAGGAGCATGAGGCCAATCTTTATTGCCGTTAGATTCCGATCGGAGGGTGGATATCAAATCAGAGGGTAGGTGAGTGTGTCACATCAAAGAGTGGGTGAGATCATTATGAATATTTGTAGCCGTCAGATCAAGATCCAATGGCTACGATTCAAAGTGGCCTCATATAAGCAATATGAGAGCGATCTCATTTAAACTTTTCCCTATATATATATATATATGTGTGTGTGTGTGTGTGTGTGTATGTGTAACAAAGGGATAACGCAAACCCTATCCTCTCCACACCTAATCCAGCCCCTTGAGCACTTCTTTTCAATGCGAAGAGTTCTTGTAATCAAGGAGAGACTTATTACTAAGATGAAACTTCAGATAAATCATAACTTTTACAATGTGGCGCAAATGTTATTACTAAGCATTGTGCTACAAAATCTGTGTATATTTTTGTAAATCCAACTTTCCTTTTGTAATTACTATGTATTTTGCCCGTTCAAAAATCACGGGTTAGTCCATGACAAAACAATAGACATGTGATACATGGAATTTGAACATGGAGCTAGTGGAGTACATGAATCTTAAAAGCTCATTTATAACTATAAACACCACTTTTATTATGGAGAATGAGTGGAAATAATATCATTAATTATCCCTAATTAATGCTAGAATTATTTATTTGCCAAAATTTCCCCTATAAAGCAATATTTATGACATTTAATTTGCGCATTGTAAGTAACAAGGTCATAATTGGGCAAGGGGTAGCAAAATATCTCGTCGTCAATGATATATTATGTATGTCCCCAACAAACAAATTAATTTAATTGCAATTAACACTTAATCATAGTCTTAAACAAATTTAGAGGGACATTAGTTGGAAAATCCGATAAAAAAATCAAAATATGGCTGGTGTTTTTATAGTAGTTAGATTAGATTAGACATATGGCACTTGACCACTCTCAATGATATGTTGTTGGCTAATTTTCTTTTACAAAGTAAAATTAGAATATGGTAGAGAAAAAACGAAAATGATTGATAATAGGAAGTGGAAAGATAAACTAAAAATATAAGATGAAGTGGGTAATGGTTAACCGTAATTAACCGCAGATAATGGTTAATGGAAAGAAATTACTCTTTGTTAGGGGAAAGGTTATGATTAAAGATTTTACAAAGGGAAAAGTTTAAATGAGATCGCTCTCATATAGCTTATATGAGGCCACTTTAAATCATAGCCCTTGGATCTTGATCTAACGGCTACAAATAGTCATAATGATCTCACCCACTCTCTGATGTGACACACTCACCTACCCACTGATTTAATATCCATCCACCGATCGGAATCCAACGGTTATAAAGATTGGCCTCATGCTCCCTTCCCTTATATGAGAACGATCTCATGTAAACCCTTCCCTTTTACAAATGGTTATAATGATGGAAAAAGTATTGCTCACCGTAACCTCACCATTGGCAGACCTAGGTGGAGTGCACTGAAGAGTGGAGACAATTTTGTTTTGGAAGCATAATGTCCCATTAGATAGCCGGTCTCACTCGATAAGGCCCCACCAGAAAGTGAGCAATAGGGCAGCCTACGATTTTGCACCATGAAGGGACAACACTTGGACTTTTGCTTTCTGTTTCAACTTTCAAGAGACTAGCATTTCTCATCAGAAAGTAAAGATAGAAGCATTTCAAGCATTGGCCGCACTCTACTTAGGGATGAAGGTTGTGTTTTAGGAAGGTTTAACCAGAGTGAAATTGTCAAAATAGTGACTTAGGGGCCGTTTGGGGCGTGATTATTGCAAAAATAGCCAGACTGGATATTGGATATCTACTGTAGCATCCATGTGGATTTTTACATCCAGCTGAAATACCTCCTTAGGTGTTTCAGCTGGATATATAAAATATCCAGATGCTACAGTGTAGTAAAACATCCCATCTGGATGTTTTGCTTTTAATCACGCCCCAAACGGCCCCTTAAGATGACTCCAACTGTCAGGAATCTGATTACTACACTCCCGTTTAGGTGCAAGCTTCTATCAAGATTTGTATATGCTGAACGGGATTACAACCCAACCAACCTAGGCTCTAATACCATGTTAGATTAGATAAGGAAGACTTTGAGGTCCGCCTATCCTCCATTAACCAGAGCCGTCGATCCCAATCACGGTGGATATCCTTTAGGCCGACCGAAAAATGCTTCTGTTATATAGCCATTTTCATCGGAGGCTCGATGACAGTTTTTCCCAAAAGCCCGAGATGTTAGGGAACACTTTACACTATATTTACTTCACATTTCAACAAGTACTTGTTCAAGAACTAAAACGGGGCTTTTGGGAGCAATTTTCATGAAGGAATTGACAACCTTGCCATTTAATCCATTTGGGATACAAATTAGAGAATTAAAGAAGTCCTAATTCTCAAAGAAAGCTGGTAAAGCCCTATTAAAAAATTTCCTTTATCTTGTTTTAGATGTTCCATATGGAAAAGAGGACAGCCCCGTGTAAGATGCTCCATACGGTCAATGTAAGTGGATTTTGATCCTCTTCTTCCCCCCATTGGTTGGGGTTTCCACCTCCAATAAAAATTAATTTTAATTTTTTTTGTTCTGGAACTATTAGTATTAGGACAGGATGGACGGAATATTAAATTAGTCTTTTTAGGCATGGGGCTCACGCACATCGACATGCATCAGGGCACCACGATTCGATGGCTCGCATTAATATAACCTTTTGGCCACATTACCATGAAATCAACCTTTTCTAAAACAAAAAACAAAAGTTTCACCTAACAGACTTTTGACTAAACCAACCTGTAAGAAAAACAATAAGCTATCTTATAAAAAAATAAAGTTATTACTTACGAGCTTCCACCTTTTGAGCTAATATAAAGTTTACTAGTCATTTGCAAGATAATGTACCTTGGTGTATGTTTTTTACATATGATGTAGTTTTAATTGATGGGAGTGAAGTAGGTTTAAATGCGAATTTAGAATTGTGGAGGGATGCTCTAGAATCAAAAGGTTTTAAAATATGTAGAACTAAGGCAAAGTGCATGGAATTTAATTTTAAAGAAGGTAGAACTATAGATAGAGCCCTAGTTGAAATAGATGGGCAAGAAGTACCAAGGTGTAATCAATTCCGTTACTTAGGATCTTTTATCCATAAAGAAGGGGATATTGATAGTGATGCGGTGCATAGGATAAATGCGGGGTAGGTAAAGTGGAGTACAACCTCGGGAATGTTGTGTGATAAGCGGGTTTAAAAAAGACTTAAAGGCAAGTTCTATAGGACGGCCATTAGGCCTGCAATACTCTATGGAGTGGACTGTTGGGCACCAAAGAGGAGTCATATAGATAAGTTGAATGTAGCTGAAATGAGAATGTTAAGGTGGATGAGTGGGATAACTAGGAGAGATAGGATTAGAAATGAATATGTTCGTGAGAACCTAGGAGTAGCGCCTTTAGGGGAGAAGCTGGGGGAATATAGGTTGCGTTGGTATGGGCATATGCAAAGAAGACCTTTAGATGCCCCTGTGAGAAGATTAGAAGGGATACATGTAAACGATGCTAAAAGAGGGAGAGGGAGACCTAAGAGAACTTGGATGGAGTTAATAAGAAAGGATTTGACTTTACTATCTCATACAAAAGAGGTAGCCCAAAACAGGCTGGAATGGAGGAGTAAGATCCGTGTCGTCAACCCCAAATAGTTGGGAAAATGCGCTACTTGATTATGATTATGATTATAAAGTTTTTTTTCCATACAGCCAATATAGAGTATGTATAACTATCAATTGTGGATCATTACCCCTTTATCAAATTGTGTTTACCTCGCATTAATCCAGCAATTAGCTGTCAAATCATATACAACCGCCATCTCACCTTTACATTCTTAGATATAAACCAAAAGCCCATATGAGGGCCAAGCCCATAATGAAATAATAGAAGCCCATATGAAGCTTATTAACTAAGAGGCTCAACTAGTATTGAAAGTGCAAGCCCAAAAGAGAAGAATCTAGAAGCATGGAAAATGCTAGAAGAATGGAGCATGTAGTGTGTAGTGTAGAAGTCTCTAGAAGACCTACTTAGAAGAATTGTCTAGAAAAGTTTTTTGTAGAAACTTGTAGAAGGATGTTGGACTCCTATAAATAGGGAATGGTAGATGGAGTTCCAACATACAAGTGAGTAAGAAAAATTCAAGAGGTGAAGTGAAGTGTGAGGGAGTGATCTTGTAAAGGTAGCAACCTTGTCCCTTGAATTATTCTTGAGATAGTGAAACTTGTAAGAATTTTTCTTTCATACCATTGTCTCATTTCCTTCCCATATACTTCCCTCATAGTCATAGTTGTGGGTGAAGGCTTAGCAAAGCTAACATCCAACAAAGTGGTATTGGAGCTACGTATAGTGACCCTTGAGTTTATTCCTCCCTTTATCCTACATAGAAGATGGCTTCCAATCTAGTCCAACCTCAAATTCCAAAGTTGGTGAAAGACAACTATGATAGTTGGCAAATTCAAATGAAGGCATTGTTCGGGTCGCAAGATCTATGGGAAGTTATTACTGATGGATACGAGGAGCCCACTGCCGAGAAAGAAGCAGCGTATACTGCGGAGCAGAAGAACTCTCTAAAGGAGCAAAGAAAGAAAGATAAGAAAGCATTGTTTTTACTCTATCAAGGAGTAGATGAATCAACATTTGAGAAGATCGCTGAAGCGAAGACAAGCAAAGAAGCATGGGAGATTCTCAACACTTTCTTCAAGGGTGTTGATCGCGTGAAAAGAGTTCGTTTGCAAACTCTAAGGGCTGAGTTTGAGGCTGCTCATATGAAGGAAGGTGAGTCCATCTCCGACTACTTCTCAAGGTTACAAGTCATAGCTAATCAATTAAAAAGAAATGGAGAAAAAATTGAAGATGTTCGTGTCGTAGAGAAAATATTGAGATCCCTCACAACCAGATTTGAACACGTGGTTGTGGCCATTGAAGAATCAAAAGATTTGGACACTCTCACGGTTGAGGAGTTAATGGGATCACTCCAAGTCCATGAGCAGCGTATGCTAAAGAGCAGCAGCCCATCTATTATGGAGCAGGCACTTGAGTCAAAGTTAACTTTAAATGACCAGAAGAGTGGTCGTCCCCAACGTGAATGCTTCACTAATGGCGGTCGTGGAAGAGGCCGTGGGAGAGAAAATTATCAAAGGCAACATCAAAATCATTGGAAGTCCACCAATAGTAGAAGAGGCACGAGTAGCGGCAAATCTACTCGTGGTAGTGGACGTGGAAATAGAAGAAGTGTCCAGTGTCACAATTGCAACAAGACTGGGCATTATGTATCTGACTGCTGGAGCAACCAGTCTGTAAATCAGAATCAACAATCCAATTTTGCAGAAGCATCTGAGGACAAGAGAGAAGATGCCACACTCTTCATTGCACAGAAGGAGTCACGTGATCAACAAGATGTCTGGTATCTTGACTCTGGAGCGAGTAATCACATGTGTGGCAAGAAGGAGCTCTTTGAAGATTTGGTTGAAGACGTTCATGGTAACATCAGCCTTGGAGATTCATCCAAACTGCCCGTAAAAGGTAAGGGTAAAATTAAGATTTATCAAAAGAATGGTGCTCCACAATATATCTCAAATGTGTATTTTGTACCCAACATGAGAAGCAACATTCTAAGCATTGGGCAACTCCTAGAGAAGGGGTACAAAATACATATGGAGAATGGGTGTCTCTCTTTGATGAATGGTCAAGGAAGGATTATTGCAAAAGCCCAAATGACACCCAATAGAATGTTCCCTCTCCACATCAATACAAGTTTGGAGAAATGCTTCTATGGTAATATAAAGGACGAGTCATGGAAGTGGCACCTTCGATTCGGGCATCTTAATTTTAGTGGCCTCAAGCTATTGTCTACATCAAACATGGTATGTGGATTGCCGACTATAGAGAAGCCGGGATATGTATGCGAGTCTTGCACACTTGGCAAGCAGCAAAGAGCTCCCTTTCAAAGCGGAAAATCTTGGAGAGCAGTAGATCCCTTGCAGTTGGTGCACACTGATATTTGCGGACCCATTGAACCTGCATCCTTTGGAGGTAATAGATACTTCATCACCTTCATTGATGATTTCAGCAGAAAACTTTGGGTCTATTTTATCAAAGAAAAGTCAGTTGCCTTTACTATTTTCAAGAGTTTTAAAGCTCGTGCTGAAGTTGAAAGCAGATATAAGCTTAAGATACTCAGATCTGATCGAGGTGGAGAGTACACCTCGAATGAGTTCCGGAATTACTGCAAGGAGAACGACATCAAGCAACAATTTACAGCAGCATACACACCACAGCAGAATGGCATCGCTGAGAGGAAGAACCGCACCATTCTTGACATGGCTAGAACCATGATTAAGGAGAAAGGATTGCCGAAGAATTTCTGGGCCGAAGCTGTTGCATGTACAACCTATCTTCTCAACCGCTGTCCCACAAAGAGTGTGAAGAACATGACACCACAAGAAGCATGGAGTGGCTATAAACCCAGTGTGACACATCTCAAGGTCTTCGGTTGCATAGCATATGACCAAGTTCCTGAAGCAAAGAGAAAGAAGTTGGATGACCGTGGAGAGAAGTGCATATTCATTGGATACAGTGAGGAGTCAAAAGCCTACAAGCTCTACAACCCACTTACACACAAGGTGGTGGTAAGTAGAGATGTGATTTTTAGTGAGGAGGAAGCTTGGCGCTGGAGTGAAGTAAGCACACCAAAGGAGAATCATCTTGAGATGGAGGAACATGGAGAAGCAAGGCATGAAGCTCCAGAAAGAGTAATCTCAACACCGCTCCCTAAGGCATCAAATATAGATCAAAGGTCAGATATCTCAACTCCAGCTTCTACACCTATTAAGATGAGAAGTCTTAGAGAAATTTATGAGCAAACCGAAGATGTAAATCTACTTTGCCTATATGCTGATATTGAGCCTCTAACCTTTAAAGAGGCTTTTAAAGAAGATTGCTGGAAGAAAGCCATGGAAGAAGAGATTCATGCCATCGAGAAGAATGGCACATGGGAGCTAACTACATTGCCTAAAGGTCAAAGGGCGATTGGTGTCAAGTGGGTACACAAAATAAAGCGGTTGGCTAATGGACAGATTGAAAGGTATAAAGCCAGACTTGTAGCCAAATGGTACAAGCAAAAATATGGCATAGACTACGAAGAAGTGTTTGCACCGGTTACAAGACTTGACACTGTGAGGATGCTGATGTCTTTTGCTGCCCATCATAATTGGAAGATATACTAGTTAGATGTGAAATCAGCCTTTCTAAACGGGAAGCTTGAAGAAGAGGTGTATGTAGAGCAGCCTGAAGGCTTTGTAGTGACAGGAGAAGAGCAAAAGGTGTACCGGCTGAAGAAAGCTCTATATGGCTTGAAGCAAGCCCCACGAGCCTGGAACTCTCGCATCGATGGCTATCTGGAAGAGAATGGGTTCACTAAATGCCCGTATGAGCATGCTGTCTACATCAAGAAGAATGCTCATGGTGAGATACTCATAGTATGCCTATACATTGATGATTTGCTCTTCACAGGAAATAGCCAACATATGTTTCAAGAGTTCAAGCAAACAATGTTCAAGGAGTTCGAGATGACGGATTCTGGTCTTATGTCTTTCTTCCTTGGCATGAGGTACGTCAATAATCCGATGGTATCATTATCTCTCAGAAGAAATATGCAAAAGAGTTACTTGAAAAGTTTAAGATGACTAATTGCAATGAAGTCAGTATTCCTCTTCCATCTGGTTTGAAGTTGACAAAAGAAGGAGAAGGAAAAAGTATAGATTCCACCTTATTCAAGAGTTTAATTGGAAGCTTAAGGTACCTCACAATCACAAGACCAGATATTGTCTTCGGTGTTGGACTCTTAAACAGGTACATGAAAACACCAAAGGAATCACATTGGTTGGCTGCCAAAAGAATCTTAAGATATATAAAAGGTACGTTAGACTTTGGCCTCTTTTACTCATATAAAGATGATGCAACTTTATATGGTTATTCAGATAGTGATTGGGCTGGGGATCAAGATGAAAAAAATAGTACCTCAGGTTATGTGTTCTATCTTGGATCAACTGCCTTTACATGGATGTCAAAGAAACAAGATGTTAGTGGCCTTATTATCTTGTGAAGCAGAATATGTGGCAACCTCATCCACTGTCTGTGAAGCTATATGGTTGAGAAATCTCCTAGAGCAGTTAAATCATCCTCAAGAAGATTCAACCCTGATATATGTGGATAATAAATCAGCAATTGAGCTTGCTAAGAATCCAGTGCAGCCCCTGTTTTAAAACCCGGTTCGGCCCGGCCGGTTGAACCTGGTTGGACCGGACCCGGTTACTTTTCCGGGCCGAGTCGACCGGGCTGAAACGGGCTCAAGACCCGGCCGGGTTATTTGCGACCCGGCCGGGTTGACCCAGGACCCGGCCGGGTCGAACCGACCGGGTCCTCCCTCCCGGTCCCCTCGCCCCGTCGCCGTCACCCGCCGAGCCACCCCCCGCCGTCGTCGACGCTCGCCGCCCCGCCGTCGTTGTCGCCCCACCCCCGCCCAGCCGCGGTGCTGCCCCGGCGACCCCCCCCACCCCTCTCCTCTCCCTCCCCTCTCCCTCTGGTTTTTTCCTCCGCCCCCCTTCTCTGTTTTCTCCGTCGTCGCACCGCTGTCGCCGTCGTCGCCCCACCCTCGCCCTGCCGCGTTGCTGCCCCGGCGACCCCCCCTTCCCTCTCCTCTCCCTCTGGTTTTCTCCTCCGCCCCCTCTCTTTTCTCCGTCGCCCCCACCCCCGCCCTGTCGCCCTGCCGCCCCGACTGCCGCCTCGTCGTCGCACGGCCGTCGCCGTCGTCGCCCCACCCTCGCCCTGCCCCGGAGACCCCCCCACCCCTCTCCTCTCCCTCTGGTTTTCTCCTCTGCCCCCCTCTAGTTTTCTCCGTCGCCCCGCCCCGCCCTGCCGCGGTACCGCCCCGTCGTCGGCACCGCCGTCACCCCCACGACGACCCCCCCACCCACCCCCTCTCCCTCTCCCTCTCCGCCTTCTTGCCCCCCGACCTCCCCTCCCTCTCCCTGTACTGATATCCCCATCCGGGTTGACCCGGGTCGACCCACCGGGTCAAACCGGTTGGCCCGACCCGGTCACCAAACCGGGTCGGGCCCCTGACCGGGTTTTAAAACACTGAGTGCAGCATGGAAGAAGCAAGCATATAGACATAAAGTATCACTTCTTGAGAGACCACGTAAAACAAAGAACTGTGAAGCTGGAGTATTGCAACACTAAAGAGCAAGTGGCTGACATCTTCACTAAAGCTTTACCCACCGACACATTCATCAAGTTGAGGACTATGCTCGGAATGAAGAAGTTTTTGGTTTAAGGGGGGATATCTTAGATATAAACCAAAAGCCCATATGAGGGCCAAGCCCATAATGAAATAATAGAAGCCCATATGAAGCTTATTAACTAAGAGGCCCAACTAGTATTGAAAGTGCAAGCCCAAAAGAGAAGAATCTAGAAGCATGGAAAATGCTAGAAGAATGGAACATGTAGTGTATAGTGTAGAAGTCTCTAGAAGACCTACTTAGAAGAATTGTCTAGAAAAGTTTTTTGTAGAAACTTGTAGAAGGATGTTGGACTCCTATAAATAGGGAATGGTAGATGGAGTTCCAACATACAAGTGAGTAAGAAAAATTCAAGAGGTGAAGTGAAAGTGTGAAGGAGTGATCTTGTAAAGGTAGCAACCTTGTCCCTTGAATTATTCTTGAGATAGTGAAACTTGTAAGAATTTTTCTTTCATACCATTGTCTCATTTCCTTCCCATATACTTCCCTCATAGTCATAGATGTGGGTGAAGGCTTAGCAAAGCTAACATCCAACATACATGTGGCTGATTCTAGTGCTCTTTATCTCTAGCACGATTACTGAACTCTTCTGAGTATAAAAAATAAACCCTCTCGGTGGACTTCCATGGAGGCGCACCAATCATCATAGATGAAATAAGGATTCTCTAATACTCATTTGCCCAAGAGCCCTTCCAGAAACCATACCTGACCGTTCCAATCGTCCTTCCATATGTGTTCCCATCAAGAAAAGGAAACCAACATTTTTTATAAAGGATAATGCCTCAACTGTACATGACACTGGCCTGTTTCTTTCCATTTTGGAAAACATACCAAGATTCCAATTGGCTAAAGGAGAAGAGTGGCCGTTGGCCCCATAGCTACATCTTTATGTCGCCATCTCTAGCTATTCAAGGCTTCTTCGTCAGCCATGGCGCGTGGAGGCTGTGTGCTGCCAATTTTTTAAGTGCTGTGAAGCAATGAAAGAGGCTATAAATTTGACCTTCTTCTTCTTCTTCTGATAGTAGCTACTCTTAAGCTCCATCCTCTTCTTGCTTGGTACAGTTTCATTTGTTGGGTTGACATGGCCGGACTTTTTTGTCCGAACTTGGTGGCGGGCAAGTGGCAGTGTGGCACGGCTTTGTGACCGCAGTCAGGCAATAGCCGGCAATAACTACACATTCTCTGACTACTCCAATGCACTGAAATCCCTCATGCACCTCAATCAGCTCCAGCTCAACAACCTCTCCGTCGCCAAAGACATCGGCAAGGCATTTGGCATTCTTGCTGGCCTAGCTTCCGACCGCCTCCCAACCTCTGTCCTCCTCCTCATCTGCTCCCTCGAAGGCCTCATTGGCTATGGAGTCCAGTGGAGTGTTGTCAGCCGCCGCGTCCGCCTTCTCCCCTATTGGCAGGTTCCTCTTTCTTCCCACCTCACAATTTGCCAAAGAAAGAAGTTGTAGTTCTTTCAGACATTTTAACAAACACTCTTTTCTTTTCCAAAAAATTAACTGCGACATTTTCACGAACAATATATCGTCTTCCTCAGATGTGCATATTTCTGGCCATGGGTGGAAACAGCACGTATGGATGAACATGGCGGTGCTGGTCACCTGTATTTGGAACTTCAGCAAGAAACGCGGCCCCGTCTCCGGCATCGTCAAGGGCTACATCGGCCTCAGCACCGCCATCTTCACCGACCTCTGCTCGGCCCTCTTCTCAGCCAGCCCTTCTTCCTTCCTCCTAATGCTGGCTCTCGTCCCTGCCAAGTTCGCCGTCATTGTCGCCATTTTCCTCCTCCTCTTTGACGTCACCGGAAATCATGGTCCGACACTCTCCCGCGCCTTCGCCGCCGGCCTCCTCCTCCTCCTGGCCTCGCCCCTTGCCGTCCCCATTTATGCTGCCATGAGCTCGAGTGGGACCCGCAGTGGGCCCCACGACTTGGAGGCGCGAACGAGCGAGCTTGAATTACCGGGCCATCAGGCGGAGGAAGGCCCAATGAAAGAGATATGGCCCGAGAAGAAAGAAGGCCTAAATAAGGGAGAAGGGGAGCCCATTAAGAGTAAGGGGCTGTTTGGATAGTGAAAGAGTCATGAATGTGAAATCAAATTCAGGTGAAAAAATTCATTGGCTTTCATGATGAATGTGAAATTCGTTTGGATAGTGGAATTTTTAAGATGAATATAATTGGTCATGTGTTTGGATAGTGAATGTGATACAGTAAGTAATTTTTTACATTTTGACCATTTTACCCTGCATGACCTCTTTTCTACACTCCGTCCGACATTAGTAATACCATATAATTTTCCAAAATGGATTAATTTTAGTTTAATTTGGAAAACTAAATCTTGGTACAAATTTGGGATGGAGGGAATACTGTTCATAAATCATGATGAGGGCAGAATTGTATTTTCGTAGATGAATTGAATTCACTTTCAGGTGAAAGTCCTCATGAGGACTTTCACCTGAAAGTGCTCTTTCACCTGAATTTGTTCTTTCAGGTGAATTTTTCAATTCACCTGAAATTCACCACACAAACCTGTTTCACACTCTTTCACCTGAAAGAGGGCTGAATTGACAGTGAATTCAGCCCTCTTTCACTATCCAAACAGCCCCTAAGCCATGCAGGCGCCTACGTGGTGCGGGTGCTTGCATGGTTTTTTTTTTAAAACTAATCCGAAACGGGCAGTCACTTCAACGATGCATATCTCTCTCAAATCTAATCCGTTTTCACCCATTTTTTTTTCATTCTTCCTTATTTTTAGTGCTCTTTCTAGTCATTATGATATCACAAAGATGTTGAGCCATCACATATTATTTATCGTAGTTTTTGTAGTATTTTTTTCGATAAATAGTATGCGATGGATCAACATCTTTGTGATATAATGATGACTAGAAAGAGCACTAAAAATAAGGAAGAATGAAAAAAATAGGTAAAAATGAATAAAGAATGAGAGAGATATGCATCATTGAAGTTATCGCCCCTTTAAAATGTGATAGATTTGTTTTAGTGGGACAAATTTCAATTATGCATATCTCTCTCATTTCTAATCTGTTTTAGCCATTTTTTTCATTTTTTCTTATTTTTACTACTCTTTCTAGTCATCATGATATCACAAAGATGTTAATCCATCGCATACTATTTATCAAAAAAAATACTACAAAAACTACGATAAATGGTATGTGATAGCTCAACATCTTTGTGATATCATAATGATTAAAAATAGCACTAAAAATAAGGAAGAATGAAAAAAATAGGTGAAAACGGATTAGAAATAAGAGAGATATGTATAGTTGAAGTGACTACCCGTCTAAAATGGGACGAAAAATGATTAAGGCAGTAAAAGCTCTTTTAACCGAGATTCGGGTTAGTTTAAAAAAAAGCCATGCAAGCACCCGTGCCACGCGGGCGCCTGTATGACTTGTCAGAGCACCATTTCGGGCAATATTTGCTACACTGCGTTATTTTCGAAAGAAAATTTTTTTTGATAATTTATTATATAATTTCCCCTTTTCTAAAGCTAAGAGTGTCTTTAGATCACCCTATCAAGGCCTATCTTGCTGCCAATCCCCTTAGGCGCATCCTTGCCACCAATCCCATACAAGGCTCATTCACCATACACACCGGCAAGGACATAATCCATGTTGGTGGAGAACACATTTGGCGTTCAAACTCAGGACCTCGACTTCATAGTACGAGTCCTGGCCGCTCCACCATTCAACGACCGGTTTTGTTATTTAAGCCTTCTCACCAATTTTGGCAACTGTTGTAGGAGGGCAGCCATGCCAAGGCCATTGTGGAATGCAGCCTCCCAAGTTCTCATGGCCGCCGGCTACTTGATTATGGCTGCGGCACTGCCAGGATCGCTCTACATTGGTGTCATTATTGTCGGATTCTGCTACGGCGTCCCCATTGCTATCACGGTGCCTACGGCCTCGGAGATATTCGGGCTCAAGTACTATGGCCTCATTTATAACATTCTAATCTTGAACCTTCCTTTGGGGTCCTTCCTCTTCTTGGGCTTGCTCGCTGGTCTGTTGTATGATGCACAGGCCACACCGACGGCCGGAGGAGGAAACACTTGTGTTGGGGCTCATTGCTACAAGCTTACATACTTGATCATGGCAGTTGTGAGCTTGGTAGGGTTAGTGTTGGACATCATATTGGTCTCCAGGACGAAGAAATTGTACACCAAGATTTGCACGAGTAAAAAGTTGGCAGTGAGTAACAGTGACAGCCATTAGTCAGCAGTCATGGCTCTGGCCTGTGTAGTTGGGTTTGCTTTAGATGCGTTGCTGGCATTCCGAACAAAGAACCTGTATACAAAGATCTCCATGAGCAAGAAGACACAAAAGGAGTTGGCGGAGGCCACCAAGTCTTGAAATTAATTCCCTCAAGGATTGCTTTTGCAGTTTATTCTTGTAGAACTCTGTATTTTGAAAAAATAGGCCAGGGGCAATTTTGAACCCATCAGGTTGTTTTTCATGTGTAAAACGATTGAATCTTCAAATTGAAAAAAAAAATTCCACCTTTGCTTTTTACGGTGTAAAACTTTTCTCAAATGAACAAAATTGCTGTGATATTTTTGGCCAGAGAAGAATCATATACATAATTTTTCCCAATAAATACACTAAAGAAGTGGTTATTGAGAGTGAACGAAGTTATGATCTGTGGGACTCTCTCTGAAATTGTTTTATCAACTGTTTCAACACATAAATACATGCGGCAGCTACAAAAAGCGCCAATGCGGAGAGTGCTAAAATCGCAGAGTTGTTCAGACTCCTATGGTAGCCACCCTGAACGTGAGCCAAATAAAGAAAACACATTAGATTTCTAACTTGATCAGATAACAGTGTTGCCAGTCACTGCTTTTAGAGGAAGAATAAAAATGAAGGCCTTTAAATTGTGATCATCACCACAAACTATTACAAATGCAAATAATATTCTGGGATAAGAGCATAACTAGTCTTCAAGGTTTTTATCAAAAAAATGGGATTGTGTAGATAGCATTTTGCGCAAAAAGCTTTCATCTGATTTTAAGGTGTCTTACCTTGCAATTTCAGGAGTTGAAAGTAAAAACTAGACAAGTAATACCATTACACTAAACAAATTAGAGACCCAGCTATCAGTGAAAAGTCATGCATATACTCTACAATTATCTCCAGCATGGTAACTGCACAGAAATAGTAAAGAATTCATTTTGGAACTCAGCTATATAACAGATCATGTGATATGTTGTCTCAATCAATCTTTGCATATACAGAAACATATATATATTATAAAACAAAGATTACTCGAGATCAATCAAATTACACTTTTATGAGAAACTGACTTGGATTAGGATCAACAGAAGAGCAGCATTAGCTGGTGCCAATGATACGCCAATTATTCCTGCACGCAAGTCATTTGGCACAAACCTGGTGGTAGCCAAAAGAAAAAGGCCAGAAGTGTTCACTCTTCCACGTCAATTTTAAAGAAACACAAGGAATAATCAATGACTAAAACTAAGCTCCATTTATCATGTGATTAACGTCACCTTATTCAGCCTAAATGTTATTGTCAATGAAATGCTTAGCTTCATTGCACCATCATAAACTGTAACTTTAGACAAACTGAGCACTATATTGTTTTCTTTCTTTAATACAAACAGTAGCTCTATAAATGCAAAGAAAAACTGTCATCTTACATAGTTCTCAACTTTGCAAGTGAAGGTGAAATTAGGCCAACGCAGGCTTGAAAGATACAGAAAAGTGCAACAAGAAACTGAATTTCCTGCAAAACCATAATTATTAGTATTAAAAATATAAAACTTCAGTTAACAAGTGAACGCAATCTTCTATCTGTATTCATGATGTCTTCACCTGATAATCATAAGCTACTATACATAATGCCAGGCCTGCAATGCAGAATACAGCTGTCAACAAATCCTCCATAGGAGCAGACAATGGACCATTAATGAACCATGGTACGGCCGAGCTGCCCAGCATTCTCGCACCAAGCAGGCATGGGAATATGACTGATAAGTGCACCTCTCGCCCATCAGCCTGCAACAAGATGCCATTATGAATTAAAAAAGAGAGTCATGCTTACCATTTCCCTTTATTTTATTTTTTTATTTTTTTTGCTAACAAAAATTCGGCAATTCCCTTGAATGCTATGTTGATGGTACATGACCTTTAATATATTAGAGGGGGAGAAAGTATTAAATGATAGGAATTAGGACTTTTGAAAATTATGCTTTTCCACTTCACTCCTCATGTAATTTGAATGACGTGATGCCTCGTTGGGTATGATACATCAACTTCGTAATGGATGAAAAAAACATAACAGGTGTGAATATGGTTATTTGTTCACCCCTTACATCTAAAATGGTTTCTTTCTCACTAAAATATGTGTAGATCAATAAGGACTTTATTCACCCTGTATACAATTTACATACTGCTTTGTGATTTCATCATGCAGTCATACCACGATAGTTGGTGCCCAAAGCATCCAAAATACTTGATCAGCAAAATGAAGGGATGCTTGTGTAGAAGCTAACAACCATATCCTTTTATCTGAGAAAAGAAAGAGAGGATATGTCAGGCCCATGTCCAGGTAAACAAATTGAGTGCTGTAGCCATGCTTTAGCAATGCACTGCTGTGAAGAATTCAGAATATTTTGCTGTTCCAAGAAAATAATATGAGCAAAGACAACAAGAAACTTATACTTGTCAGTAAAAAACAAAAATACTTGAACATCAATTCTTAAGTGCGATAAAAATTGACAGTATTTTTTATATTAGGGAAAATTTTTAATAAGCTGCTCACAAAAAATCTTACCCGTGACAATATTAGCTGAGAAAGCCATCTTATAATTCGAAAAGGTGGGTGTCGGTGAACCATGATTCCATCTTCTACTGATATATATGATAGAAAAAATTGCCAACAAAGCAGCCAGTGCCGAGGTGTAGAAAACCCCACTGTCAGCATTTTCATTAATCAAATTATTTGCAATTATTTGACTTCCAATGAGAGATGTAGATTTAGAGAATTCCATTAGCCAAAAAGAATCAGTTAATAATTCTTGTCGGTGGCCTAACTGCAAAGAATAAATAATGGGGTTAAGTATAGTTTCATTGCATTAGTAAAAATAAGTACAGTTTGATTGCCTAATTCAGAGTACAAAGGGCATAAGTCACAGGCATACCTTTTCATGTTCCAGAACCAACCAGGATTCAAAAGCAAACGAAGACACAGAAGATGCAACTGCTAAACAAACGGCTGAGATTGACATGCTCAAGTTCCCTGTCAATCTTCTCAATGCCCCCGCACAAAGATGAAAGAAGCAAAATACCATGGAAGCCTTCTTATGACCCCTGCAAACACCAAACATATTTTCATCAAAGGGACACAACGGGCTTTACTTCTTAAGAGTGTCAACCATGTGGTTGCATCTTTTGCCTTCAAAATGAACTCATTGTGGGAAATGATTTCCAGAATCCATTTACTCTTCCACATTCATAAAGTCGCTCAGTTTCTCGGATGCATTTGAAACAAAAATGCCAGAAGTCATCACTAGCAAATCTGCTTCAAGCACTCAACCAACTTTTCATGGTCAAAATATTTTTCTTTTCTCTAAGGTCACTCTAATTTTAACCCATGCATGCTTTCAATTTGGGCCACCAATATTCCCATTGGGAACAAACAAACTTTATCTATGAGAGAAAAATCACTTGCAATAATTTTTTGTTATCCGGCTTAAATAACACAGTCTAAAGGAGCTCAAATAGATGAAAGTAGCACCAAATTAGGTTTTCTTTTGACCTGGATACTCGGAATGTAAGAAATATTGAGGAAAATTAAGGCAAAAACATAACACAAAAGCAAAAACGTACATCATATCAAAAACTATTCCTAAAAAGGAGCCAATGAAGAGAGATGTGCTGACTTCCAAAATGAGAACCATCAACTTTTGTTCTTTGCTTATGCTGTAATAGTCATATATAAACTCCCCCAAAATGGCTTCAAGCCCTCCAATAACTGAAAAAAGAACAGCCAATCAATAGTACAAAGCAAGAGTTAGAAATTAAGGAAAGAGGAATTTACAAACATACAAGCTTTCAAAAGTTAAGTAAATAAAACCAACTATCATCAGCAGTATCAGAATCATTGGTATATGAATTGCAGTGGGAGAATAGGCATATCAAATCCACTAACAAATTGGTTAGTTTCATTTGGAATATATGAATATGAGATCGGAAGCATAACTATGAATGCTGTTCAATCCAGGGAGATCTGTGTAATTCACACACCTGTCTAGATAAAACCAAATAATATCTAGAGGCCATCGTATGCTGACATTTGAACAAAAATTGCCACCTTATATGTACTAGGTCTTTTGGCACTCCGACTCCAAGATATTACAGTAGGGTGGTCCACTCAGTCTCCCTTGAGCATGCACTGCAACGGAAGAGAACCAAAACTCTTCATAAAAATGCTAGAGTTGTCTAAAGAGAACTTCAAGAGTTTTCAAAGAAGGAAGAAGATAGTAAATAATATCCCATTCTATATACTCAGGGACGTGGTACCAGACAATAAAACATTCTTTTCAAAAGCTTCTCCCTTTGAGTCACGCCCCCAAAAAATCAGCTTATTAATGTTCTAGAAATGCAAAGGTTAACTATATAACCACTAAAATTAGAGGTCAACTAAGCCTAAAAAAAAGGCAAAGCTATCTTTTTGGTCGGCTTAGCACACAGAAGAATAAGTTTTCCACAGCAACCTCTCTAAAAAAATTCAGGTTTCTCTCTAATTGGAGTCTAAAATCAGGGAAGACTGAGTGATCCACTGTATGTTGAAACAAGTGCCAATACCCCCATCTACAAATGTAGCAATACAAGTCTCGTTCGAGTAAATGGTGTACATAAACACTCAAGCATTCTTTAATCATATCCAAATATTCCAACAAATTTGGCAATTATGCAATAAAAGAAAGTGCAACACGCAAACTAGATTGCAAAGAAAATTAGAGTAATAAAGGAAAAGAAGAGATCTTAAACAAGAAAAAACAGATGCACTTAATACCGTCAACAACAAAAAAAGGAAATACTCCATCCATCCAATGAAGCCTGCCTGCATTCTAAAATGATTTAAATTTATTGCACCCTCGTGAGGGAGGAGCAAAGTCAGCCAACTAATGATGGATCCATGATTTTTCAAATTCATACATATTTAATTAGACAGAGGGAGAAAATGCAGCACAGCCTTATAAATTACCCAAGAATTAAGAACGGTAATGAAAGTAGGAAATAGACTCATGCATGCAGCAGCCTATATGCTTACATACAACTGAACTCAATCAAGGAAACAATCACGAACGCATGTAGTAGACATAAAGAAGTCTACGCATATACAACATCAACAACAAACTGCGCACTACATTGGAGAATCACTCACTATGGTTTAGAACAATTTGAAACCCTCTCTCTAATTGAGCTAGTGAATCTCCAACTAAGCTTTACACCCCCTATTTAGTTGCCAATCTATCTATTTCCACTCACTTAAGAAGGAGGAAGAAGCAAAAGAAATTTAATTGTCATTCTTCCCATTGACAGCTTGTTTCCCACTAGCAAACAAGTATGGTTCTACAACTAGAACATGAACTGGACAAAGTTATAGACTGATGGATCTCATTCAGAACTAACAATAAACGCGCATTCTTAACGAGCTTCGGTGCATAGGATAGGAAAAGTGTAAGGAAGTGGATATGAAAACTGACCTGAACAGAGAGAATAGACGAGCAGAAACCTGGTCTGGAAGCGCGTAAATGAGGATGATGAAGGCGAGGCGGAATCGAAGAGGGTGGGGTTACGAGAGGAGTGGGGGGAGGAGAAGTAAGGGAGGAAGAAGATGGAGGAGAAAGAGGCGGAGAAGAGGAAGAGGAAGAGCGAGGGGCTGGGTTCCCAGAAATTGGTCTCGATCACCACCCCCATTTGTCAGCACCACTCCTCTAAGATCTCTCTCTCTCTCTCTCGATCAATGACTCCGTATGACGATACGATGAAGCTCAAATGAAGAGGTCCTGCAATAGGCTTCTTTTCCAAGCTTTCCCTCCGTATGGCGAAATGTGAAATGAAGACTGTTTGCCCTATTCTTCAGCCAGGCTGACCCAACTTCTGTTTTGGTTGAGCCAGCACTCCGGTGAAGGAGGTGGCGGGGCAGCGGTCTAGAAGAGGCAGGGCAACCAGGCTCCAGCCCCTTAAAAGCACCGTATCCCGGCCCGACCCTTGCCCTAACACAATTCCAACAAATCTAGCCCGACCCTGTCCCTAAGTGAGCTTCAGGTGGGGAGCTTTCGTGCCTTTCAATTGGATCTATCCTTTTGGTCATACACCAAAATCTTTTTTCTATAAAAAATGCATCCACATCATACGTACAACTGATAAAAAATATAAAATTTTTAAATTAACTAACAAGCATGAATAACAATGAACACCTGAACACCTAAAGGTGCAGCATGGCTTTAAGATTCAACTTAATCATCAAGGTGAAGATACAGGAGTAACTGCATTAACTTAAAAAACACACTAAGAAAGCTTGCCTTGTGGATCCTTGTAAGCGTCTTTGAAACAGAGGAAGTCCCTTGACCATTGCACCCACCCACATCCACTACACCCACATCTATATTTACAATCCAATTTTCACGCCGCAAAGTCCGGATATCATCCCTGTAAGTGGCCAACAAAGTGAGGGTTCAAACTCAGGAGTGAAGACCCTTGCTTCAATGCAGCGCCCCTTGACCATCGCATCAACGCCTATTAGCTCTAAATGAGAAATTATTAGCTGCTCCGGGCAAGCAACCCGGAATTTACTCCAAATAGTACATGCAGTACAAAACAACTAGATGCATCTCCAAAACCTTTGTCAAAGCTCAGTTGGCACCATGGAATATATCGCCGACATGTCACCGATATATCGATATCGGGCCCCACCCGATAAAACGAGACGAATAAATATCATTTTTTTATTTTTTTTAAATATTGTCGATAACCGATATATCGCTATTTTATAATAAAATAATATTTTTCGAACAAAAATTCGAATTTTTTTTTAAAAAAAGGGAAAAAAAGTAACTTTCCCACTTGTTTCCCATCCTAATATGCATATTTTAAAATCTATGCTTTGTCTAAATCAGTATAACTCATTTTAAAAGCTAGATTATGAAAATATACGGTAAAAATTAATTTTTGACCACCAATATTTTTTTACAAATATCTCCGATATATCTCCGATATTTTGTCTCTTAAGCCGACCGATACGATACAAATATCCGATACGGAATTCCATGGTTGGCATTGCAGTTCCAACTGATAGGTTTGGCAAAGCAAAACTCGTCTCCAACGGGCTTTTCCATGTTTGGTTTGCTATTTTTAATAAACCAAAGAGTGGTTTGTCATTCACTATTTTGACATTTTTCAATCCCAACATAGCATCTCAAGGAGTATTTTTCACCTTTTAACCTCTAAGAGAAATTTAATGAGTAAAAATCATTATAAAATAGTGAATTTAACAAACATAATTAGAGTTCAGAAGTTTATCAATTGCCACAAAGGCGAGGTTCTTTGCCAACCCAGCATTCCCAACTATAATATTTGATAAACACTCTAAGAGATGCAATAATATTTGACCAACACTGTTAGAGATGCTATGAGGTAGTCAGCATGGAAAATCGTCTCGCCTCGGTATCGGGCCTAAACTGATACATCGATACCCATCAATATCGTTTTTTAAAAAAATTCCAAATATCGCCGATATATCGGTATTTTTTGAATTTAAAAATTATTTTTTTAAAAAAAAAATTTTGAAAAAAAAACTTTTCATGTTTGTTTTCTATCTTAATAGGCATATTTTGAAATTTATTCTTTGTTTAAATTAGTATAACTCATTTTAGAAGTTAGATTGTGAAAATATACGGTAAAAACTAGTTTTTGACTACCGATATTTTTTTACACAATATCTCCGATATATCTCTGATATTTCGTCTCTTTTGCCGACCGATATTTTACCGATATCCGATACGACATTCCATAATAGTCAGGTGCGCTTCATCTGTCTTCGGGCAGCGTGAGGGTAGTACTCCGGGAGTACAGAAACCAATTAAACCAGGTGACTTCTGCCTAATAAAGCCCCACTTTCCAGGCTGCCTAGGTAGGTCCAGAAAGTAAGGGCATGGGTTTGGCAGTCACCTTCCGGAAGCATCTCCACCAAACGAATGTGCCCGATAGGGGGCATGTCCGGCGGCAAGGCTGGTGGACAAGATGGCACGGCAACCATGTTCAACCCCCTCGGAGTACGGACGGAGCCGGCCTGTTGGATATTACATGTCCCGATGGGTCAGCCCAACCTATTGTAGCTTGAACTTGAAGTGAGAGTGTGAGACAATCTTGGGTTGGGACTGAGCAGTTAGCGGCCAGCGTACGGATTACGGAGTTTGATTTGTTTGGGGTGAATCCAAGCCTTCACAAAATTCGCCGATTATTCGCTTTTATTTGCGATTTACACTTTCAGTGATTAATCGCCCGATTAATCTCCTAATTCGGCGAATAATGGAAAATTCTCCGAATTTTTGCCATTATTTGCCACCGGCAGCCTATTCAAATCCCATACCCCTTGAAACATCCGGTTTGATCACGACGACAAATTTTCAACAATTTTCCCGATCTTATCCAAATTTTGCCGGACCGAACCGAATCGCCCCCTTGCCGAATAGCCACCGAATTTGTACTCTGTGACAATGAATCCAAGCACTTTGAACTACATGCTAGAGTTGAACTCTTCCGTGCAAGTTCTCCCATACACAGACTCACTCACAGAAGCCGTACAATTACAACATCGTTAGTCTCCATAACTGTCTACTAATAGAAAGCCTAACATGTTCAAGCTAGCAAACGAGTCCGCAGATTTGCAGAAGGCGTGAACAGCAGCATATAGGAGAACCATGGCGTCAATTACGCTGGTACGTACGCTGGAGTAGTTTAGTTTTTTCCCCGTAAGCTTTTCGTTTTTAGTTATTCTTTTATACTCCCTCCGGACACTTTTTAATAGAGTAGATGCAGATAAGTTAATTTGGAAATCAACTGTCTATCTATTAAAAGTGCCCAGAAGGAGTGTATTTTTTTATTCTAATGGATCGAATTTACATAATTTTACACGAATAGCATGAATCTTGTTTAATTGGAGGGATTCATATTTACTTGACTTAGTAATTTATTTTCCATGGGATATGCTTAAACTCCGTTTCAGATCGAGACGATAAAAAAGATGGATTTGGACAACAAAGTAGTAGTCCCAGAAGACGTAATGGCTGATTCCGCTCCAAAAGAGAAGGCGCCAGCAGCCTGCAAGCGTGCAAATGAGCACCCTCAACCGGCGATGAATTTCAGTGAGACTATCATTAACAGCATCCGCGAACTCTTGGAATGTCCCGTCTGTTTGAAGGAAATTTATCCGCCTATTTATCAGTGTTTAAACGGTCACCCTTTATGTTCAGCATGGAAGCCTAAAATGCATAACCAGTGCCCGACATGCAGGAGTGAACTTGGAAGTATACGATGTCTTACGTTAGAAAAGGTGGCCGCTTCTCTCATGCTGCCATGTAAATATCAGAGCTTTGGTTGTGTGGATGTGCCCCGTTACGACTGAAAACTTGAGCATGAATCTGAGTGTAGTTTCCTCGTTCTGGTTGCAATGTTGTTGTAGATATTCCTCGTCTGGTGGCGCACTTAAAAGGTGATCATAAAGTAAACGTGTATAATACTAGCAACATCAACAATGTATATGCTAACTCTCGTAGGTTGACGAAGCCAACATGGCCGTTAGCAGTTTACAATATCAATGGGCAGTTCTTTTGCATGCACATTGAAGGTTTTCATATTGGAAAGGTGCTTTTTTACATAGCATTTTTGCAATTCTTGGGAGACGATGACGAGGCCAAGATTTACAGGTATAGTTTGGAAGTAGGTGATGGTGGGAGGAAGCTGAATTGGCAAGGTGTCCCACGAAGCATCAGAGAGTGTCATAGGAAGGTTCGTGACAGTTACGATGATGGGCTAATTATCCAGGAAAACATGGCCCTCTCTTTCTCAGGTGGTGACAGGAAGAAAGTTGGACTTGAGGATCACAGGAAGAATATGGAAGGAACAGTGAATTATTCCTGTTTATTCAGACCATTTTCGTCATTCTATAATTCCTTTATTGTAGCAGCTAAATAGGTCTTCGCGGCCATTTTTTTCAACAATGTGGAAAGCATTCTTATAATCCTAAAAAGGATTTTTATTGAGCCATTGCTTTATTTTGTAATTTTTATACTCCTTCCGTTCGGAAAGTAGAACGGAGGGAGTAGTAAAAATGAATTTCTATTGGCTTTCTAGTGTGCCGGGCGTGGTCAGCACGAGGCTGGTCAACTTACTGGGCTGTTAAGGCTCATGTTACATGCGCAGTCATACAGTCCCAACTCAAAATGGCCCTTATGGACATATGCCACAAGCGAATTTTTTCTTATTCATAACTAAGCATAAAAAACTCATGCAGCACAATGAGATAGCTTCCTGTTTACTCTGACGTCTATTTTCGTGCAGTTTGAAAGAATTCCTGATGCAGGGAAGGAAAGCAGGATTTTTCCAGCCCTTCAATGCTTTTCACCTTGGCAATCTCAAAATGGTAAGGAGGTTGCAATTTAACACGTATGCAGAAAGCCTGTGAATTAGCATCTGTTATACGTTCTTACGAGGGTAGCTTAAATATAATTGTGACCACCTCCACATAAACCAAAGGGGCCAAGAACTACAGAGTTGTGAACTTGTGATATAGAGCGTCGTGCGCTGTCTAGCGCCTGGCCGCCATTAAATTTCATCTATTTTACACTTGAGTTCACTTAAGTGAACTTATGTGTGAAACAATTGCTGTTGGATTGGAACTTATCTAGTCATCATCGCTCAAAAACTAACATTTCCATATCAATAACGACTAAGGAAGCCATGCACAGTTTTATCAATAATACTGGATGAGCGTCGTAGACTCATAGCGCTAGTATCCCCGCGAGTGGCCGAGTTACACAATCAAAATATCTATAAACAACAGATGTTTCACCAAAGGATGGATCGAACCATCACCAAAAGTGGAAATAAAACCATTTATTAGCAGAAGCACTTCATAAAATTCTGGCACAATCGTCAATATGTAAATGCATAGCCAGTGTACCAAATTCTTCAGCAAGGATGGTCATGAATTCCCTCCACCATCAGTGCAATTTAAAGTTGTCATTACTAGAAGAAGCCTCATGGCAATTGATTACACATTTATAAAATATATAAATAGAAGCAAATATATACACCCAAACACACGCACACAATGACAATTATCTACAGTATATACACACATACTCATTGCATAACATTAGAAACAAGACATGTTGGAATGAACAGACATATATATGCACCTTATTTACTGAGGAAGGTTAAATACTTAACCAGGCAGCTGTACTAGCCACAACCATTTTGGTGGACAGAATCAATCCAGTGCTAGTTGAATGCTCAGCACAGTTTCCATGGCCGAAAGATCAGGAGCCCGTCACTGACTATCCTGAATGTTCACAGAACACTTTGAGACAATGTAAATCTTAATATGTTTTCGTTTTTCAGACAAAAGTATCAAAAAACGAAAATTAGATCAATTCAGGAAAAAATTAAATAAATTACTTTCTTAGGGTTTTCGTAATACTACTGATGTTATACTTCTGGACAATCTTTTTCTATTAATAGTTGACACAAAAAACAAACCAAATAAAAAAAGTGGCAGCTAGACATCAGAAATATCAATTCAGAATTTTTTTTCATATGGCTTGCCTCCTTGAGTTTGGAAGAATTTATGTCCTAAATACATCCTCTCTCCCTCCCTCCCGTATTAATAGTCTCTACTGATTCTTCAGCATGAACTGATATAGTTCATTTTAACAAACCAAATGAGACTATTAATGCGGGACAGAGTTTAGTTTAATGTGTTAGCTCGTGAGGAGTTATCTGGCTCAAATACTTGTAGTATTACTGAAGTCAAGCACCAGCACACCTGCTTATTCAATATCAAACGACCAGCAGGACTGCCTCCATCATCTCCTTCTGCACTTGTGTGAATTCCAGGTTTCCTGCACAAAAACGCAATCACTAAAACCTGTCTAGCAGAACTAGAAGAACAGATAAATCAAAATTTTGCTAATCAGCAAAACATATTTGACAAGACACCTTTCAGCATCAGATGCCAGTTGAATGGCTGTAGACGACTTTAAATCAGTTGCGTTGATTTTAAATGCGACTTGTGGATCATCTTCTCTCATGTTATCTTCCTGTCAAAAAATTGTTTGTAATACCAGCTGAGGTTATTTGGAAAACAAACATTCAGTTATTGTAAAGGCTATGAGGCTAAACTCACCCCTAGTCTCTTCTCCTTCCATCCAGGAATGCTTCTATTGAGAAGCGTGATGTACTGTTCCATGGCTGTTTCTTGATTCAGGTTCCCCAGTCTTTTCCAAGCATTCCTTGCACAACGTAACCAGTCCTCTCCATCACTCATATATAGCAGCTCACCCTGTTAGTTTAACTAGCAATCAAACTACACCCTGATATTCAGTCAGGATTTGTCCTTAGGTATCCCGATAGTCATTACATATTACATACATCCTTTCTCTACCGTACACATGCTGATATGGATGAAATGGGTACACTCTTCACGTTGAAGCAAATGACACTGAAAACAGGGCTGGATTTCGCAAAATTGCATCAGCCTTATCAGGGTGATAACCTTGCAGACAACCACTAACATCTAAAAACTGAAGGAAATGAAAACAACTAGGGCAGCAAACTTAATGACCCGGCAAAGTGAAGTATTAACCAGAACTGGAAACAAAAATGGTAATCAGAATGATACATCCTATGATCAATCAGTAGATATAAAACAACAGACCTCTAAACTATAGGGCAAAAACTCCATATTACAGCGGTAACGATACCACTGTAAGTTTACTGACAGGCAATGGAATAATTCAAATGAGAAAAGGCAACCACTTGGGAACTGAATGAAACGAAACAACTAGGGCAGCAAACTTAATGACGTGGCAATATTAAGTATTAACCAGAACTGGAACCAAAAATGGCAATCAGAATGACACAACCTATTAGAAATATGTAGATCCAATAGAATACATTTCCAAACTATAAGCAAAAATTCCATATCTCAGCAGTAACACCATTCTAAGTTCACTGACAGGAAATGGGAAATATTCAAATGAGAAAAGGAGTGAAGGTAGGAGATGCAACCAACACAGTATGTTAAATGTCCTTAGAACAACTGTGTTACTAATTCAAGAAAGGCTTCAAGAAGAAGCTGTGACACTTTCAATCTCGGAACAACGAATCTACGTCTTGAAACAGTTGGGAAATTTCTCACATTGGGTTTTCAGTCTTCTTTGAGCATCAAAGTCAAGAAGCTACCCTTAAAACTCAGTTGACACCTAATTCTGGATATCAACAACTAATTCACATATTTTCCCTTCCGGTACAATTTCAGAATCTAATTGTCTAGCCTCTCAGTAGTTAGCAACTAAAACATCTCATTATCCAAACCAGAAAACAATCCAATCAAAGAATGAAAACATAAAACAGAACAGGGCCAGGCGTAGAGGAGGTACCATTTAGCACGAGCAGAGGACTTGAGAACCAACGGTGGTGGGCCGTAGCAGGGCCCCTCCGTTGCCATCTTGTGGAGTCCATACAGCTGAATCAGCACGTCGCTTCCGACCTTAGCCAGAAGAGCATCGCCGGCGCCCGACGCCACAAACTTTGACACAGAGCCGAACCTTTCTTCCAACTCGCTCTTCTCAATCCCCTCCCAATCATCATCTTCCCCTTCACTCAGCAATCCCTCCCTCCCATCCTTCGCCCCTCTGAACCCAACCTCACCACCAATTTCCTCCTCATCTCCGCCGCCACCGCCATGACCACCAAGCTCCATTTCAGCCAAATCTTCCTCAACGCACCCACCTTTCACTCCAATCTCCTCGTCTTCCACGTCAAAGCACCCCTCTTCCTCCTCCTCCAACTTCCTCGTCTCCAAGTTTCCATCTTCCATCACCAAGTTTCCATCTTTCACCTCCACAGAACCCTCTTCCTCACAGCCATCTCCTCCCTCCTCGAGCTCTTCCTTCTCCACCGGCTTCTCTACAGCCAACTCCTCACTTTCCCGTTCTCCCCCCTCAATCTCCTCAACCACCACCACCTTCCCATCGTCTCCATTCTTTTCCACAACGGAGACCTTTTCCGCCACCGCAGCATCATCACCGGCCGAACGGGTGTCGGCCGCGAAGGAGACGAGGCGAGCGAGGAAGAGGGCGAAAAGAACAGAGACGACGGCGGACAAGAGGAGCTCTTTGAGTATCTCCATCATCATCATCATCTTCTTCTTCTTCCTTTTGGTCCGACTCTGCTTCGCCGGCGTCTTGGTGCAGAAGGGGATGATGACGAGGAAGCGGAACAAACAAAAGCCGGAAAGGAAAGGGATCAAGTGCTGCAGCGGGGCGAAAAAGCGTCGTAGGAGAGAGGATTAAAGTGGGCTTTTTGTATCTTTCTACGTATCTGACACTGAAAATCCACTGACATCGCTTGTTGGTTTTGATAGCCACCAACATACAAAGGTTAACTACAGGCTGAATATAATTTGTAGTGCACTTTGACCTCTTTTGCCCCCAATATTGCCATTTGAGGGATAATATGTTCTTTTTTTTTTCTTTTTCTTTTTTTAGCTACAAGTGCTTATTACTCCCTCCGTCTAAAACTATGTGTCTTTATTAGAAAATCAAAATCAAATTTAATTCTTCTTTACTATATGGGAGATTGAAGATCACCGTGGCAGCATGTTTTAGGGAAAGAATGACAGGAGTTATGGATTCTTGACTTCAATTACTTCTTTCTTAATTCTTAATTATTATGCACCTGATTTTACTAGTTTTCTTTAACAAAGAAGAGAGAGATTGTACTAATTTTTCGGATGTACTTGACTTTGTTTTATAACTAAACTTCAATTAGTCAATTGTGGAAAGATTATACTTGAGTTCTTAGGACTCAAGTAATCGTGCACCAAGGAATTCAGGAAATAATCCTTGTAGTGGCAAACTAGGAAGGGGCGTGTTAGTCGCAATAAATTTTATTTTTCACATATTGGAGTGGGGAATGTGTTTCTTAGGATTTGATTGGTTTGTTGTATAAAACAAAATTTTCACTGCAGAAAAAAAGTCCCTCTCAAGTGCGGAAAGAAAGCGCTATGTTTTCTCCCCTAGTGTTAGTTGCGACGGATTCTTTTTTCACGTGTAAATATATTCCCATATTTTGAATATATCAATTGTATTTTGAATTTTTATATGTAGACATGCTTCTCTGAGCGAAGGGAGTACATATTAAGAACCCAGTAAAATAAGCCAAGATTCACATGTCTCGGCATGAACCAAGACGATCTGAGCCACTAGATCGGCATCCATCCACCCTACTACATGTCATCGAATATCAATCCAATGGTTCAGATTGTCTGGGTGAGTCCAAATAAAGAGGAGCATATACATGATTAATGGATTCTAGAGAAGGGGGCCGTTGTTCTAGCCCTTCAGCCTTTAGGACGGGGGTGGCTAGATTTAAGAAGTTGATTAGCTTGAACTACTATAATAGCTTGTGGGGATGGCTAGATTTAGGAAGTCAATTAGGTTAGAAATGTGAAGATTTTTGCATAAGTTTGGAAAGTGTGGGAAAAAATACACAAATTTGAGCCCAAATACAAAGAGATGTAATAATTTTTAGATTATCATGTAAACCACGATGGAAAATGATTAACTCGGAAAAAAAATTCCCACAAAAAAGGCACGCACAACCAACACGTGATAATTTTTCCACACCAAAAAATTCACACGTAGGGGATTATCCCCCCAAGTGAATTTTTATACTTTAAGCCCTCCGCAACCACAACCTTGTCGGTGGTCAACTTCGTGGAGTGCCACATCTATGCTTTGTTCTCCGTCTGGGCTTCTTTACTTTTGTGAAATATGGTAATTTTTGCAAGGTCAACTGGGGGCTGGGGCATAAATATGAGATGATACTATTGACAATCAGATATAAAAGTTTACTACAACATGAAGATTTGGAAGGAGGCTAAAAGAAGTTCTTAATGATGTATGTAAAACTCCAATTCACCTCGCAGTTTTTTTTTACTTAACCTCGTCGTTTTTAATTACCTGGCTATAAGCTGAGGCCCAAACAGAAGGTGGCATTCATGTAACTGAAAAGGAAAGAGCGGCCTTTTACAAATTGCTGTATTGCATAATCCAAAATTCCAAACTTTGAATCTTGTAGATATCAAATAGCTGAACTTATTTGACGAGGGGAGGGTGAGGATTTGAGAAGCATATTCTCTGAATCTATACCCAGGAGATGCGAGCGCCAACTGTCGAGGTGACATGAACAACAGTGACAAGTAGCTTCTTGCCGGTGACGAGAGCTGCCCTTGGCTCACCCACTGGCCCCTATTCAATCGTGACAACGGCGAAGAGCGGATATGAGGAAGAATGGCCAAGTCCAGACTCTCCCCTCTCTCTGCAAGTAATTTCCAACTGTCTCTCACCCGACGGTTGGTGAAGCCGAACCCCAACCTCCAATTTATTGCTAATCACAATTTTCTCCAATTTTCCATGCGCCTTATCGTAGGATTGCGTCGAGTACATTATGTTGGTTGGATCTCGATCCTATGGTAAGCTGCCTCGTTATTTGATGCCCGCCAATGTCGAAGTGCCAGGTTTGCACCAATCAGATGGGCCACGCCGGTCACATCTTAACTTTCTTTTCGCTATAATAAGTGCATCTTTACCTACTTAATATTCCCTCCGTGTCCTGTCTTAGATGCTCATATGGAAAAGGACTCTATGGTCAATTTCAGTGCAAAACAGGATGGAGTCATGGAATTCCATATCGCCGATATATCGATATCATGCCTCACCCAATAAAACGAGATGGATAAATATCGATTTTTAATTTTTTTTCAAATATCGCCGATATATCGGATATCGCTATTTTATAATAAAATAATATTTTTAGAAGAAAAAAATTCGAAAAAAAAGGGAGAAAAAGTAACTTTCCCACATGTTTCCCATCCTAATATGCATATTTTAAAATCTGGAAAAGTTTAAATGAGATCGCTCTCATATGGCTTATATGAGGCCAGTTTAAATAGTAGCCGTTGGATCTTGATCTAACGGCTATGAATAGCTATAATGATCTCACCTAACTCCTGATGTGACACACTCACCTACCCACTGATTTGATATCCATCATCCGATCGGAATCCAACGGCTATAAAGATTGGCCTCATGCTCCTTATATGAGAACGATCTCATGTAAACCCCTCCCTTTTAAAATCTATGCTTTGTCTAAATTAGTATAACTCATTTTAGAAGCTAGATTATGAAATTATATGGTAAAAACTAGTTTTCAACTACCGATATTTTTTTACAAATATCTCCGATATATCTCCGATATTTTGTCTCTTAAGCCGACCGATACGATACCGATATCCGATACGGAATTCCATGGATGGAGTACCAAAAACTATACTTATTTATTTTTCGATGAAATGGAATTGCTATTAAAGGTGTTACTAATACAAATAAGTCATAAGAAATGGTAGGTCTAACAATGAGGTAGATTTGTGCCCAAAAATGAGAGGTAGATTCTTCTGTCATTCTTCAGTACAGAGAAGATTATGAGCTTGACAAGCCAAATAGCACACCTATTTTTTTTTAAATTGATGGTAATACAAACTATATTTACAAGACAAAGCTCTAACATTGTTTATTTTTTGAAGGCGAACGGTCTAGCATTTAACATTTGCAAACCAAATGCCATTCCTTAAGTACATGAGATTAAGAGCAGAGACAAGGGTAAATCTCGTTCTACTCTCAATTAACTCTCCATTTAATAGACTGGATGGAAGTATAAATGCTCATGTCTCCATTGTGTGACATCATGTCCTATGGCATCCTTGTTGGTAAACCAAAGCCTTTTCTTGTAGGTCTCTTTGAGCTCCGTATCCCACTGAACGGCTGAAGTGGTCACAAATTAGGATGCCAGATACGGACATGCACACTTTAAACTTCATCCACACATACCAGCAACCAAATACGTGTAAAATAATATATAACAAAAAAACGTTTAAAATGATGATGTAAGGTTCGAGTTTCCAGTTCAGGCCAGCCAGGCCAACAGGCCCACCAAATTATCTTCATAGCTATCAACTTTCTTGCACAAAAAAGATGGATGCTAGGGACCATTTCCAGCACAAGCAAGCATCAAATGGCTGGTGACCGACACCTGCATTTAGAACCAGCCCCAGACATTCCAATGGCGTCTCTCAGAACTTTAGCAAACCCACATATAAAAATCAAGGCAGAAGCTGAGGCATGTTCCTGTTAGACGGTGTAAATGTATATCAAGCTCAGTGAAACCTTGCGTGCAGCTAATGCAAGACGCTAGTCAGGTTTTTGCTTTCTTCACTTCATGGGAGTTAAATCAAAATACGCAAGGTTTACGATTGTTCTAACTTTTGGACCACGCAATTATGCTCCAAACTTGACCAATTACATGTCCCAAGCTGTTAGAAATAATGTCATGTTTCACGTGAGCCGACCAATTAGTGAAGAAGGTTTGCATCTTTATGAAAATGAATCAAGATCCAACTGCTTGAATCCATGAACGCTCACTCGACACGTCAGAAGAGGCCCACATCTAAGTACGGGCCCTACACCTTTCACAGAGGCGTGCATCCCGCAAAATTTCCACGATGCGAGGAGTCGCAGCATATTCTTTTGGCATATAATTTATGGGATCCTTAGTTACTGTGAGTTATTTCTGGCCATATAGGGAAGTCACTATTAGTTGTATTTGATGGAAAATGAAGGGGCAGCTAGTTCCTAGTCCAAAGGCATATAACTTTCCTACAGAATATAGGAAAGTGGTTCACATGCTTGGGAGAAGAGCAACATTTTGGTGGAGTTAGAACATACTCCTTATAGTTTTATATAGCTGGACCACAAGTTTCATCCTTTTTAGCTTGCTGCCATATTTTTTCCCTTTAGTGATATGGGTGTGATTAAAAGCAAAACATCCAGATGGGATGTTTTGCTACACTGTAGCATCTGGATATTTTATATATCCAGCTGAAACATCCTGAGGTGTTTCAGCTGGATGTAAAAATCCACATAGATGCTACAGTAGATATCCAATATCCAGTCTGGATATTTTTGCAATAATCACACCCCAAACGGGCCCTTAGTATATCAATGCATGCCCTTTGGGTGTGCTTCGATTACGATTCACACCTAATCGAAGAATTCCTTCGGTTCGCACCTAATTGAAGGATTCCTTCGACTCACTCCTAATCGAAGGGATGGATCTAATCCACTCAAGCCCATAGATCCTAGCCCATGTAGGATGTACGCATTTTAGGGTTTTTCCAATAAGGCCTTTTAGGTGGCTTAGGTGGGCTTTAGCTCAGGATCATTTACTTAGATCATTTTGTGGGCTTTAATAGTGTATTTTGAGCCCAACTTGAATGATCCAAAAGCTACGGGTGTAGACTTAAGGTGATCTAGGGATTGTGAGTTGGGCCTCGGAGAGGAAGCGAGTCTTCTAGTTGTGTCTCTATTGGATAGGCCTTTAAGTAGTAAGTTTGCCACTGTGGTCCGTAGATTCTACAAAACTCCTTATGCGCTTCTTGATGATACACGCGACACAAATCGCGCTACGATTCGAAGGTAAAAGAAGAGACGTACCATTGGCAGCGAGAGCTCAGACTTAGGGGCCGTTTGGGGCGTGATTAAAAGCAAAACATCCAGATGGGATGTTTTGCTACACTGTAGCATCTGGATATTTTATATATTCAGCTGAAACATCTCATGAGGTGTTTCAGCTGGATGTAAAAATCCACATGGATGCTACAGTAAATATCCAATATCCAGTCTGGATATTTTGCAATAATCACGCCCCAAACGGCCACTTATTTGTGAGCCTCGGATAGACCATGCGAACTAGCATGGCATGCAAATTGAAGAGTTTGGTAGAGAGGAAGAAGATGCACATGATAGAGAGAGCATCCCGGGTACGCCATGGTCGATTTCTACAGCAAATATTAATGGTGGCCGTTTTTTTAGAGAAGTTCAGTAGGGGGAATTGTTGTTTTTATAATACCTTTTTTTACGTTTATACAATACACTTATAAGCTAATACTCCCTATATCCCACATTAATAATTCCATTTAGTTTTTTTTAAAATATAATCATCATGTTTTATATGGATATGTTTAATGAAAGAAGAAATAATGATTATATTCTTTGTTATTAAGTATAGCAATGCAAAAATTTGTCTCAATATCACAATTCCATAAGCAATTGACATAAAGGTAATATATTCAGCTAATACTCCCTATATCCCACATTAATAATTCCATTTAGTTTTTTTAAAATATAGTCATCATGTTTTATATGGATATGTTTAATGAAAGAAGAAATAATAATTATATTCTTTGTTATTAAGTATAGCAATGCAAAAAATTGTCTCAATATCACAATTCCATAAGCAATTGACATAAAGGTAATATATTCAACTTATAATAAGCATGTGTCTATGGTCCAGAGGCAGTTTTGTCTGTACAACTCCAAAAAAAACAATTCCCCCTACTGAACTTCTCAAGGCTACTCTTTGCACGTCCCAAGGGCTAAAGGAGACAAAAAGATTATGACTTGAAGGTTGAAGAAGAAAGAGAAGGATTATCGGCTTCTACTCGTCGGAATCGAGGTAGAAAAATTAATGACAATATAATTTAGTGTATTCCCTATGATCAAATCATGAGATACACGTTTGATTTGTTGTGATTTGTTTTATATAATGAAAAAAGCATAATCTTTGAGGATTGTCGCATGTTTGAAAGATATCCCATGATGGATTAATTTAGTCATATGGTTGTTTATCATGCCATGTATATGATTTATGTCTCAAAAAAGACTTATGTTATATTTGGGCTCATCAGGCCACATGATCAGACATAGATGAACATGATAAATACGTTGTATGATTGAAAATATGATTCTTGCATGCTTGATAGTATGAGGTGATGTGGAATTATGCAGTAATGAATTGAATGATGTTTCATGATTACTATTATGCGAAAGTGATGATCGTTGTATTAAAAGAATGAAAATTGAATAGAATAGAATAGAAAATGACATATTTGAATATGTCGGGTCACCGACACCTCACTACCAACACAAAATTGTGTCAATGAAAATGTGTTGATGACCAAGAATAGTAAAAAAAATGTCATTCGTATGTATTTGCTTTACTATAGTGATAATATGGCCAGCCATAATACTCATAAATTTTGAGTATTGTAGAAAAGAAAACAAAATTTGTGTTATGTGAACCACCGACAAAATCTATAAACACAAAAAAGTGTTAGTGACAAGTTGTCGATGGGTAAGACAGCAGGACATGTAGAGGAATTTCGGATTAAGGAATTATACTCGGGTTATATTACCTAGTGATTAATATAACATTATAATTAGGGAATTGTATTGGAACTATAACATGAGATGAGTTTACATGAGATCGTTTTCATATAAGGAGCATGAGGCCAATCTTTATTGCCGTTAGATTTCGATCGGAGGGTAGATATCAAATCAGTGGGTAAGTGAGTGTGTCCCATCAAGGAGTGGGTGAGATCGTTATGGATATTTGTAGCTGTCAGATCAAGATCCAATGGCTACGATCCAAAGTGGCCTCATATAAGCAATATGGGAGCGATCTCATTTAAACTTTTCTCCTATAACATTTAGGGCAATGAACTAATATGTTCAGGCATGGATAATATGCTATTAATCTACACTATAGAAGGAGATAGCGAGATGAAAAAAATAGATGAGAAAGTATTATATTTAAAGTACAGACCAGTAGAGAAAGAATTGGAAAATATCCATGTCGCCACAAGAGCAAACCAAGAATAGACACAGACCATGATTGGCCATCTCGGGGGCCCAAAAATCCACAATAGATTATGAATGCATGTAGGGTTACGGTGAAGTTCATGGTGCCCGCTTATTCAAACTGTGAGGAACCATGAATTCCTTTCGGGACTCATCTATTGGACGTGGTCAACGGGAGTCAAAAAGAAGAAAAATAAGTGTTAAGGATGCAAAAAATACAAAAAATATAACTCTAATACTAAAATATTTTTAAAAGAATGCAAAAATGGTTGTTATGAGTTAATATTTGTTGTAGCTTACTTATATATGCATCATAAATTGGGAGGAGGGAGTATTGAGCAACGATTTTAGAAACAAAATGAGACTATGATTTTAATCTCATTCTAAAATTGTACCCAAGGGGGGAGAGATCCAATGGCAAGAGAACCGAACATGGCAATCACCCCAAGAGGACTACTACCAAAGGAGCTGCCTTTGTCAATAGAACCATCGATTTGGCCCTCCATCTCTTCTATATGAAGAATAGGGGGAGCGGATCAGGGGAACAGGAGGCGGGGAGGAGGAGTAGTAGGGCTTCCTTCTCATTCCTCTCACCCAACGAAAAACCCCCCCAAAAAATAAAAGAGGCAGAGAAGTCTTCCACTGACGTGGGGGCTTGACTTCTAGGCAGACATTAGCTAGGCCGAATTGCGTACCAGTTAACGACGGGGAGGGGAGAGATCGAGGCAAGATAAGCTACAAGGGCATGAAGTTTTGAAGTTCACCACCCCATTAATGGTTCTCAGCCCCTCTCCCACCCCACCCACTATCCTAGTACATCAGCTGCAGCCATCTAGCCCTCCGTCCAGGGCGGGGACGAGAGACCATTAAGAAGAGGAGGGGAAAGGATGGGGAAAGGAGGATTTTTGTTGGATGAAGGAGAGAGGGGAGAGCTTCTCTCTCCTCCCCAGCTCTACTTCTGCTTCACCTCAAGAGGTTAAGATGTTTCACATTAATAAGCTAATTCACACAACAGTCAGAACCATCAAATACGTCTTGAAAGGGCACAATGCGTCTTGAAAGGGCACTTGCTCTTCAAGAGGGGCTGTTTGGGAGGCCATTTGATGATTATAGGAAATGTAAATTTTTTCATTTTCCTTTCCCCAAATGAAATAAAAATGGTACTTTGTTTGGGAGGCCCGTTTTCTCAAATTTTCTTTTGGATCATTTAGGATGTAAAGGGTTATTAGGGAAGTTAATTTAAAACCCATTTTTACCTTTTTCATTATCATTCTCATTTAACATTTAAAATGTCCTCATGAGGACATTCAGATCATCGTAAATGAGAAATAACCCTTAATTGGCCTTCAATGCCTCCAAAACAGGTTTTGGGGGAGAATGGACTTAAATGATGTGGAAAATGACCTCCCATACAAATTGGCCCTTAGAAACAGGGGAAAAGTTTATATGAGACACGGCTCATGAGGGTATGCATGAACCGAATGGCCAAGAGCTGTTGAATTTTGATCCGATGGTGCAAGGGGCGGGTGGTGATTTAAACACATCTGCCACCTAATTTAATGCATTCCGTCTGATCTAAATCCAACAGCTCAAGAGGCCTCAGCTTATGCAGGCAACGTGAGTTGTGACGCATACAAACGGGACTCTAGAAAGAAACTCATGATGTACAAGTCCCATTACACTACTTAGAAATGAGAAATGCTAAGAAGCTAGCCGCCGGCCCAATCACGACCGGTTCAACATCAACTGGGCATGGGGTGCATGGGTTGGCCAGCAAGTGGTTAGTGAATGGGCCGAAGGGCGGGCGGGAAGTCTTGTGTAGCATTTTTAGTCTACCATACACCTCTTGTTCCACATTAGTAGTCCGATTTTGTTTTTTTGAAAACAAGCGGACTATTGCAGTGAGATGGACGGGACACCTAGAAGTTACATCTTCAGTTATACTCGACACACTTAAGTTCTGTTTATAGAGATAGAGGCACAATTTTTTTAGGAGGCTTTGGTATCTGAGAGAGAGAGAGAGAGAGAGAGAGAGAGAGAGAGAGAGTAGTCGGGTAGTGGATGGCTTCAAAATTAACATTTAGGTAGTAAAGTATCATGATTCTACATTATCATAGAATTAAATTTATATTATTAGGGAATCTATTAAGTGAAATTTCTGAATATCATAAAACATAAATACCAATCTATGTATGAAACCTACCTGATTTTATATTTTGTTTTCTGCTAAAGTATAGAGGTATACACATATGACTCACGAACATGCATGGCATACAAACAACTTAAACTTGCTAATACTCCTCCAGCAAATGAATGCTTCCTCGGTCCATATTAATAGCTAAACTTTGGAAACATGTGCGTCCCGTCTTAGTTGTTTCCTTTAGCTCAATTTATGTGGCTGGTTACTTTGAAAACAACTCACAATCTTCTTACAACTCAGCTCCCAGCTTAACTTGTGAGATGAGTTAATTACATTGTTTGAAGCTTGTGAGATGCTTTTTTAATTATGTACCCAATACCATTCTCTTTATTCTGATTCCCACAATTTAATGAAAATGACAAATTTCGCAAATGTAGCTATAAAATAACTTGAGCTGAATCATATAAAATGAGCTCATACTTTGATCAAATAAACAATTTTAATCCTTCAGACCTAAGTTTTTTTCTCAACACATATGTTTACTTAGAAATGAAAAGGAAAACAAACATATACTCCAGTAGGGCATGCTGTATTTAAGTTCCTCAAATTTTCCACTGCATATCATTTGTAACTTTTGGCACCATCTTAATTCGCCATAAGCAGGCAACAAGCAGGCGTTGCTAATACCCATTTGAAGGTTAGTGTTATGTCTTGAGAAATTGGGTTTCAATCTTTCCATAACAAGGACTGGAAATCTGTACTCTTTAGACATCGTCATGCCTTAACAACTGTGACAGGAACATAGATCCTGACAGGCAACATTATTAATCTAATGTGCAAAGTGAGTCGATTCCAATATGAAATATCAAAACACTAACCATATAGGAGTATCTGAAGGCAGAACTGGTGCATATATAGTTATATATTGTACATTGATGTCAATGGAACCCATTAGTTATAGATGGATATGTTTGTGTAGTGGAAGAAGCAAGACACGGTTCATCAATCAGGACTGCAAAGTAGCTTGACGTAGATGCTACGCCAGGGGCTACTAGAAACATGTCCCAATCAACGTGGACTACCATCGGAGTATATGTCCAAGGACACATAATATGATTCCACATTATTTCCCTGCCACTTGCAGGCGCATGCGATCCACCGGCATGGCCATGTCACTTCTTCCCCCCCCCGATCTGAGAGATGTGGAGCAAAAGAGGTGGTGTGTCACATTTTTGCCGATAGTTCCAGCCATTGTTTGTGAAGGCAATTAGGCAACTTTCACCAACACTCTCCTTGTGAGTCTCGCCTATTTAATTGCTTTAACAAAAGGTCATTCGGGATGGGTCATAAGAAAAAATGGTCATTTGCGATAGTTCATGAAGCAGATCAAGAAGGTACCACATCCCCGTGCTATTTTAGGTGCATATATGTTTCGATGATGCACTTATAAACTTGCACTGTAGTTTGCTAGCAGCAAAAAGGGAATTTTGAGGTCTAGAAGCAGTTAAGAATATAATCAAGTCCGATAGTTCATTGTCTTCTTTTGAATGAGTGATGCGCATGCGAGAAACGAGAGCGTCAGGCCACTCTCGCTTTGCGTACAGCAATCTGAGAGTAGGATGACCGCTTAACGATTTGCCTTGACGAAATGTTGTATCAGTGAGACTTCACCCGCAAAATCAGAAAATAATTCTGAAAATACTACAATGGAATAAAATGGCTGCCAAACCTGTTTGGAGTAAAGGCATGTTAAGAAGATATGGTCCCTTGTTTCGATATTGCTGTAACGCAAAGAGCAACGATTTGCAATATGGAAACCTCTAGATGACACATTATCCATAGCGAGGAGGAAATTATTAGGAGCAAGCCAAGGGAAAAAGGAATGCCAATTGATTCTATGCTTATATCAAACCAAGTCGAACCAAGAGACTGGAAGGGATCGCTCCCTAATTTGGTTCTAAGCTGACTTGAAAGTCATTTTACCAACAGAAGATTTCCAACCTTACGAGTCATCTCCAGGACACAGGGAAGGCAGTTTGTGTAAGTAATCTTAATTAACATACAACATCATCATTAGTAATAGAGCATACCTAAATCCATAGCAAAACGATGAGGAGAGGTTTCTCTCCCTTGCCCTAATCTTTCTGACGATCTCCTTCTTTAGATGGAATTTCTATCGTCTGGTTATTCATCGTGGGCGGAGAGAGGACCAACTCCTCTATTTATACTTAAGTAACCGCGTCCATCAAGTGGTTATTACTTTCATACCCTTAACCAATTAGAATTAGGATAATTAGTCTTGTAATTTCATTAGTTATCATGTGGGACCACTTAAGGGTAATTAGGGAATTACTTACATTCTCCCACTTGGTCCGAATGATAATTATCATAATAATAACAAGACAACATAAGATGCACAAGATTATCCATTCAGATTAGTCACATAAGACTATAATTAAACAAACTACTAATACGAGTCATGACGGTTCTATGCCTTTAGACAACACGGTTCCATCCATGTACCACAATATTAAATAATATATTTAATATAGTATTTAAAAGAGGAAATCATAAGAGTCCACTTAATGTCTCTACAAATTGAGACTAGTCCTGTCATAAATATTTATTCATTCACATCGATGCATAATATGGACAGGAAAAACAGAAACACGTTTATTGATATCAAAGTGTAATAGAGCAGAAACATCATCATACGTAAAGCACGATTCATACCATTATGGATTAGTCTCAAGACCCATTCTATTGGCATGTTCGATAAAGGTTTTTGGAGGTAATCCTTTCGTTAATGGATCGGCAATCATAAGGTTAATACTAATTTGCTCTATAAGCACTCTTTGTTTCTGAACTTCTTCTTTAACAACAAGAAACTTTAATTCCATGTGCTTTGCTCCTTTAGAGTACTTGTCGTTTTTTGAGAAGATAACTGCTGCGGAGTTATCACAATAAATTTTCAGCGGCCGACCAATAGTGTCAACAATACCAAGCCCTGAAATAAAATTCCGCAACCATAAAGCTTGAAGTGTGGCTTCATAGCATGCCACAAATTCAGCCTCCATAGTGGATGAAGCAATGATAGATTCTTTTCCACTTTTCCATGATATGGCTCCTCCAGCAAGCATAAATAAGTAGCCAAATGTGGACTTTCGATCATCAACACATCCGGCAAAATCAGAATCTGAGTAGCCAATAACCTCAAGATTCTCAGACCTCCTATATATGAGCATGTGATCTTTTATTCCTTGCAAGTACCTCATTACTTTCTTTGCAGCTTTCCAGTGATCCAATCCAGGATCTTTTTGATATCTTCCTAGCATACCAGTAGCAAAACTGATATCTGGCCTTGTACAGGTTTGTGCATACATTAAACTTCCAACTGCAGACAAATATGGAATTCCCTCCATCTCTTTCCGTTCCCATTCATTCTTTGGACATTGCATAAGGCTTAATTTATCCCCTTTCTGAATGGGAACTGGGCTTGACGAGCACTTTTCCATTCCAAATCTCTCTAAAATCTTTTCTATATAGGCTTTTTGAGACAAACCCAACATTCCACGTGAACGATCCCGGAATACTTCTATTCCAATCACGTATTTTGCCTCACCCATATCTTTCATTTTGAAATTTTTAGAGAGAAAGTCTTTGGTTTTATACATTAATCCAAGGTTATTGCTTGCAATTAATAAATCATCGACATACAAAATCAAGAATATGAATTTACTCCCACTGACCTTTAGATAAATACACCGATCAACGGTGTTTTCTTTAAATCCAAAGGAAGTAATGGTATCATTAAACTTAAGGTACCATTGTCGGGAAGCTTGTTTAAGTCCATAAATTGATTTCTTAAGTTTGCAAGCCAAATGCTCTTTTCCTTCAATGGAGAATCCTTCAGGTTGATCCATATAAACTTCCTCATCTAAACTTCCATTCAAGAAAGCTGTTTTCACATCCATTTGGTGGAGCTCTAAATCATAATGAGCAACCAATGCTAAAATAATTCTGAGTGAGTCTTTTTTGGATACAGGAGAGAAGGTCTCTTTATAATCAAAGCCTTCTTTTTGAGTAAATCCTTTGGCTATAAGTCTAGCTTTATATCGTTCTATAGTACCCTTTGAGTCACGTTTAGTCTTAAATATCCATTTGCAACCCACTTTCTTGTATCCTTCGGGCAATTCAACGAGTTCCCAGACTTCATTTTGGGCCATTGAATTTAACTCATCATTCATGGCTTCAATCCATTTTTCAGAATTAATACATTCTATGGCTTGTGAAAATGAAACCGGATCATTAGATATCCCAATATCATAATCAGATTCTTGTAGATAAACCATATAATCATTAGAAATAGCTGGCTTTCTGATCCTTTCAGATCTTCTTAAGGCTATTTGTGGTTCTTCTACTACTTCCTCATTGATGACAGTATCATTATGGAGTGTTGAAGGAACAATAAGTTGTGGCTCATTAATTTGTTGTTCTTGAATGACAGGACATACATCAATCATGGAAACAACAATTTGTTTAGAAGTTATAGGTAATGGGACATGCACCCTAACTTCTTTAATTGCCACATTTTGTGTTGTAGCACTCCCACTGATTTCACCATTTTCCAAGAATCTGGCATTACCGGTCTCAACAATTCTTGTACTATAGTTAGGACAGTAAAACCTATACCCTTTGGATTTTTCAGGGTAACCAATAAAGTAACTACTGATTGTTCTTGAGTCCAATTTCTTTTCATGTGGATTATAAATTCTCACTTCTGCTGGTCAACCCCAAACATGCAGGTGTTTTAAACTGGGTTTCCTTCCAGTGCATAACTCAAATGGAGTCTTTGGAACTGCCTTACTAGGAACCTTATTTAACAAATAAACAGCAGTTTTAAGTGCATACATCCACATAGATAAGGGTAAAGTGGAATTACTCATCATACTCCTAACAATATCCATAAGAGTACGATTCCGCCTTTCAGCCACACCATTCTGCTGAGGCGTTCCAGGCATAGTGTATTGAGCACATATACCTTTGCTTTCAAGAAGTTTAGCAAATAGGCCTGGGTGTTGCCCTAATTCATCATATCGCCCATAGTATTCACCACCTCTATCAGACTTTATGATTTTCACCTTTCTGTCTAATTGCCTTTCAACCTCAGTAATGTACACCTCAACGGCGTTCACTGCTTGAGATTTATCATTTAATAAATAGACATAACCATAACGTGAAAAATCATCTATAAAGGTGATAAAATACTTTTCTCTACCAAAAGATGGAGCATCAAAGGGCCCACAAATATCTGTATGGACAATTTCAAGAGGTTCCTTACTCCTTGTGGCACATTTCTTTGTGTGTTTGGTTTGTTTGCCTTTAATACAATCCACACACATTGAGATTAGTAAAATCAAGATTACGAAGAATCTCATCTTTTACTAATCTCTCAATTCTTTCTCGGGAAATGTGTCCCAACCTTCTATGCCACAAGTTTGAGGAATTTTCATTAATAAAGCTACGTTTAGCACCAACACAAGTATGTAGTGAAAGTAGTGAAGCAACAAAGTAATCATCAAGATTAAGTCTATATAAGCCATCACATAAAATACCAGAACCAACACAAGAAGCATTCTTAAATAGACTAAAATGCTTATTCCCAAACTTAAATGTGTATCCATCAACATCAAGTTTCGACAAAGAAACTAAATTTCAAGAAACTGCAGGAACATAAAGAGTTTCAAATAAATCTAAATGATGTCCACTATCGAGGAACAGCCGATAAGTGCCTATGGCTTCAATGGGAACTTTATCCCGATTTCCCATGAACAAGAATTTCTCCTTTAGGTTTGTGGCTTGGGTTCTAAGAAATACCTGCAAAGTGTTAGAAACATGAGTGGTAGCTCCAGAATCTACCCACCAAGTATTAGAAGGAACTTCAGTAAGGTTAGATTCAAAAACATAAGTTGAATCAATACCTTTCTTTTGGAACCAGTCTTTCATTTTCTGGCAATCTTTCTGAAGGTGGCCAAACTTTCTACAGAAGTAGCACTTTATGCCCCTTTCCTTCTGATGATGGTTGTCTTTCTAGGTTGCATTATTCTTTTTAGGAGCCTTCCCTTTAGAGCTTTTAAACTTTCGCTGCTTACCTTTAACCTCTTGAGAAACCATGTGGATTGAGTTCTGTTCCAGTGCCTTAAGCCTTGACTCCTCTTGTACAAGCATATTGGCCAATTCATTTACATTCCATTTATCTTTCATGGTATTGTAATTAATTTGAAATGGCCCATACTGAGGAGGTATTTAAAATGAACTGGACAAGAAAGAACTCATCCACTGACATCCCCAATGATTTAAGTTGTGCTGCCAAATTTGTCATCTCAAGAACGTGCTCATGCATACCACGAGAACCATCATACTTCATCGTGGTTAGCTTAGCCATAAGAGTGCCTGCAAGTGACTTATCTGCAGACTTAAACGTTCTTCAACTTTAGTGAGAAATTCTTTGGCACTTTTAGTTGGAGAGAGTGTGGTCTTAATATTGTTTGCAATTGTCATTCGCATAAACATAAGGCTCAACCTGTTTGACCTTTCCCATGCATTAAATAATGCCTTATCTTCAGTGCTGCTAGTTGCAGTAATTGCAACAGGTTTTTCAGTTCTAAGAGTGACATCAAGGTCCAAAACACCAAGGTTGAATTGGACTTGCTCTTTCCAATCTGAAAAATTAAGGCCATGGAGCATGGGAATGGAAGAAGCATGGGAATGCAGGGAAATAGGAATTGATGCTGCAATTAAATAATCATGCTCAATACATTAGGCTATGAATTAGACATAATCAAGCACATGGATAACACATACATAAGGAACAACATAACTTTGATCTACCTTTGGGAATAATCTAATGTTATGTTATTCAACAATTATGGTGTTCCCTACCACCTGTAAGAATTATTAGTCAGGTGCACACATTAAGTCAGTTCGCTACCTTTGGGTATGCGTCACCTACCACTATACACGCCCTAATAATCCTGTTCAATTCAATAATCACTAGAAGATTGTTGCACCTTTGGGCCAGCCATAATATCTAGGAATCAATGAATTGCCATTTATAAAAGTTATTCTCATCACTAACACTAGGGAATGTGTTAGGACACAATAATTGACTCATTTCTATTGACATTCCAGTTAGGCTACTTTGGTGACAAACAAATTGTAACTTAATATAGAAATAAAGTCATGAGAAAAAACCTTTGCTTACGCATGTATATAATACAAGAACATTCATTCATCATCATCATCATCAAAATGCATAAGATTATTCATAAATAATACATAAAAATGCATAGCGGAAGCATTATGATCACCCGACATAAACCACTTAAGGCCTCTTTCAATTTTTATTTTTTTTAAATAGAACAGTGAACCAGAATTAAACATTAAAATAGGGTCGGTTCGGTTCATAACTTAAATATAAAGGTTTCGGTCGATAATCTGAACCGGGCTTTAAGTGAACCAATCCGGTTCACTTCATGAGGTGGTCCGGTTTAGTGGGTCATCCTCTTCGATGAGGATGCCCTAATCACTTTAGGGCAACGAGCGGCGGCATGGCGTGGCTGCCACTGCCGCCTTCTTCCTTCGGCAGCCAAAAGCTCGATTATTCTTCTCCTCCAACGCAGCTGACCCGCCTGTTGTTCCCTTTCCTCATCGACGGCAGTGATGGCGATCGGAACCCACGGCGATGAGCGATAGCATGGCGTCACTGCTGTCGCCTCTTTCTCCAGTCATGGCCGGCCGATGCGTGGCCGGTGTTAGGTGAGTTCGCGATCGCCTTCTTCCTTTTTCAGCGGCCAAAAGGCCGCTGCTTTTTCTTTCTGCAATCGCTGGTATCAACCCCATGAATGGCGGCGACATCAACCGATCGCCGCTGCCTTCTTTCCTTTCACAGTCCGCCGCCGCCTTCGCGGCGGCGAAAAGACTTTTTTTTATGTGTTCCGATCTGTCGCCGGCAGTCATCATCGCAGTTGCCATGGCGGCCGAAAGGGCCGCCCTTTCATCGACTTTCACGCTATGCCGGCGACGGCCAAAAGCCGCCTTTTTTTTATTCGTTCTGACGCAACCGTGGTGGTGGTGGCGGTCGGCGTGCGACGATCTTCATAAGCGTCATTCACGGTACGTCGCCGCTACGGGGCGCCTCTATGGCGTCCGAAAAGGCCTTTCCTTAACGGCAAGGCCGATGATGGCCAAAAGCCGTTTCTGTCATGACGGCGGTCGCCGGCATGCCGGGCAGTCCGTTCGCGTCCGAGACGGCCATGGCGGCAAACGAAAAGGCAAATACAAAAGTGTCGTCGCCATGGCCGTCGGCCTACATCCGGCCGTCGACCATGTTAATTGGCTCCGATACCAATTGTAAGTAATCTTAATTAACATATAACATCATCATTAGTAATAGAGCATACCTGAATCCATAGCAAAATGATGAGGAGAGGTTTCTCTCCCTTGCCCTAATCTTTCTGACGATCTCCTTCTTTAGATAGAATTTCTATCGTCCGGTTATTCATCGTGGGCGGAGAGAGGACCAACTCCTCTATTTATACTTAAGTAACCACGTCCATCAAGTGGTTATTACTTTCATACCCTTAACCAATTAGAATTAGGATAATTAGTCTGTAATTTTATTAGTTATCATGTGGGACCACTTAAGGGTAATTAGAGAATTACTTACAGCTTGTTCAAGTTGAGGAAATGAAGAACTTCTATACATCAAGAATTATCCCCATTGAGAAGCCAAGCTCCATCACAGAATGATGTAATTATATTGTCATCGAGGTCATCCCCCCATGGATCCAGTCATGTGTAAGTGCCAACACCATTTCCCAGCTTTATTTTGCAATGACAAAGCATGAACTGGCACATATCAATGATTGAATGGCAAGCATATGAGCATGTGGAGTAGAATCCCAAATTGGATCCTTTGATAAGTAATAACCATGAACCCACATCCACCAAAGGGGTTCTTGAGAAACCGCCAAAAAAGGTTAGCAAGCCACCCTTATTACAATCCTTGATGCTTCTAACACCCAGGCCACCTTCTTAATTTAGGGGGGCAAGTAATTTTCCGCCAAGCAATGTTATGAAAAGATGTGGAGGAAGTGCCTTACTAAAGAAAAGATAAGGAGAGAAAATGCTTTCAAGGTGAGGAATGGCTCCCCCACATGGCAAGAGATTGATGTCTCCCCTACGTGGTTGTCGACTTTGCTGTAGTATCTTCTTCATCTTCTGCAAGAGGCAAAGGTGCGAAATGTGGTCGTTGTCTGGTCTCGTTTGTTTGGGGGCCATTTTTCTTTGAGAAGAGTTGGGTTGGGCAATGAAGGGGAAGTGCAAGGGAGCATAATTTATACCGGACGCTCAAATGCTTGTAAAACTATGCAATTTTTGTTGATTGTAAAATGTATTTTTTTAGCAACATCATGTGAAATGTAACTTGCTTTTATGAGTTTATGTTGTAATGCAGTTTGTTAGAAAAAAAAAGGATTATGTTGAGGGAATTAGCATCTGAAACTTCCAATTCATGTATTTTTCTACAACTTCCAATTTATTTTGGTCTAACTGCCCTTTTGTCCTCTTGCCCTTGGGGTTTCTCCATTGGACAGGATCTCCTTAAACCATAGAGTGAAAATGATGGCTTATGCATCAATGCAGTAACATTCAAGAATGATGGCAAGCAAATTGTCTGGGGCATCCTATCAGCAAGTTAAGCACACAACTGCAAAAGTTGTCAAAAAAATAGCCAAAGGTCCCCCCCCCCCCCATCTCTTCTGGTCAAAACAAAATAAGAAGCATGCAGGTCCGTGGTCCACACACTCAAATTCCCAAGGGAACCCCACACCAATAAGCGTACAAGAAGAGCTCTGACCACTATATGAATCAACTTGTCCGGATATGGAGTTGATGTTGTATAAATATGCAATTAGAGATACCCAACTATAGCCAAGCAAGGGAATAACCTTTTATTGCCCCATTTCCCAACAAGAAGACCATTCATCTTCTTAGAAATCGTGAGTTATGACAGTGGGAGCAATCATCAATGCCATGCCATGGACTCACCCTGCAGGCCCAGCCAAGGGGAATTGAAAAACCAGAGAGACTTTGACATTCTCTGCAACTTCTGCACGTGACTCAGTACGCGTGAGCGCCTCATGAATCGAAAGAATTCACTATTCTTCCTGTGATCTCCTCCAGTACTTCCACTGAGACCACAACATCAATCTTGTTCTTCATCTAGTCTGGTAAGAGCAAATGAGAGGAAGAAGAAAAGAACCAGTCCTCTTCCATCTCTTCAGACTCTTCTCCTTGGTGACCATTGTCTTCATCATTCCTTTGGCTTCATCTGATGGTCAGTTCTCTCTCCCTATCTCTCCTTTCAATCTTCTCATTGGTTTCATCGAAACTATTTCATTCTTTTTTTATCATATGGGTCAATCTGCTAAGTTCTGTTACATTCTTATATTTTGTTGCAGATACTGGCCCCTGGTATGACTACTCTGCTTACACAGAGGTTGGTCTTAATTAGTTCAAATGCCATCATGTTTTTTACACTTTTCTATCCACCCAAGTTCTGAAAAAACTGGCAAAAATGTAGCTAAATTCTCTTTTGGTGAACTAGTGCAAAGACTACCCAGAAGCCCCGCTCTACAATGGGGGTATCCTGAAGGAGTTGGGACAGGAAACTCGAAGCGGTAGGAGCCTCAACAACACAGATTGGGTGGAGTCACCGGCGTTTGTGCTGGACAACGTCACTGGGAATTCCATGTATAGTTTCTCTGGTGAGACCAAAATGTCCATAAACTCTTCTTCTAGCGTGTTGTATTAAACGTTAGCATATTACATACCGTGAGAGTCAGGGAGAAGGATCACGGGATTATGGACTCTCTAGCATGCACATGACTGCATGAGTGTGAAAGAGTACTGGCGTTATGTTGAACTTTTCAGTGCCTCTCTTTTGGCATCTCATGGGACTGGGTTAGCTGGTTCATGAACCTTTCATGAGCCAGAGAGTACTGAAAGAGTTACCATCCACAAGGAACAAAAGCCTTGTTTCTGAAAGCAACTAAACAAGGCTGTTAAGAATAAAAAATAGAGAAACAGATGAAATGAGATTTATAAGAACGTAATAAATGTGGTTTCATCCCGTGGCTGTATACCCGTGACATATTTTCTGCAATGATTTCCTTAGGATGAAGTGATTATGAATATGCCTCGCTACCTCTAGATTTGTTGTTACTCGATCATTGAATACTGATTAGAGTCATTACATTCTTATGGGCCGTTTGGTTCATGAAAAATCTAAAACATCTACAGTGAAAAATCCACTTTTAACTTGAAAAATCCTAAAATCTACAGTGAAAGTAGATTTTTCAATATAGATATTTTGGATTTTTCACAAACCAAACAGCCCCTTAAACCAATATAATTTTATTAAACTAAAAAATAGATAGCCCAAACTACAGGGTGCGTATGTTGTGTGGGTCGTGGACATGCCAGAGAGAACTTGGCGGCGGGAAAGAGTCTCGTGCCAGAGGGAAGGGACTCGGATCATCCTTCTTTAAAAAAAAACCATACTGGTCATTATCATATATGAAGCACTCGGAATAGGAATCAATCACATTTACATTTTGAAGTTTGGTTTTCTTTTTCTTTTATTTGGGCATTAAAACAAAACAAGTTTGATTATCTCGTGGGATTAGCTAATATGCTATCTATTTTTATGATTTGCTTATTTCAATATATAACGTTAATATTGTTGGACTAATTAATAAGGTTTTTTTTTTGAGCAGGTTGGGTGAAGATCAGAGGTTCAGATACTGCTCAAATAACAGCTAAATTATCATCAAATGGTTCTAGTAAGTGTATTGGTACAGTTACAGCCAAGAGTGGATGTTGGTCATTCCTCAAAGGCGGATTTATTTCGGAATCACCTTCTTCCTCTGCAGTCATATTTTTTCAGGTAATTAATCCCCTCAACCTTCAAACTTTCTTGGTTGAAAAGTTAAATCATAGATCATGGTAAAAAAATTTCATCTGCAGAGTAACAACGACAACATCAAAATTTCTGTTAGCAGCCCTTCCCTCCAACCATTCACAGATCAGCAATGGGGAATGCATCAGCATGACGTAATAAGGACTGTAAGTATTTTACTAATCATTTTCAAATTCATTTGGGCCCTGTTTGGTTTCAAAAGAAGAAGCAACTTTTAAGAGAATCCGACTTCCAAAGGAGATTTTCCAAAAGAAGTGATTCTTGACTTCATTGACTTTTTTGGATGATATATTTTATAATTTTGTAAATAAGACAGGGACACATAATAGTTTCATGTTTATTTACAAAATATATCATCGGACCTTAAATTCTTCTTTAAAAGCCGATTCTTCCCTACCAAACACTCTACTTCTTCCCTAAAATCTTACTTTCCCACTTCAAAAAACTGTCACCAAACAGGCCCTTGGTTTTGATTCTTCTAGTGGGATTGACATGAATAATTATTCAGTGCACTGCCATGTGGGTTTTGCGCATACATGATATGAGCCATCGATCTCCAAGATCGACGGTGCATACAGTGGGAGTGTGTGCTTCAGCTGTTAGTGGAAAAGAGATGGAGTGCACATTCCCTAGAACATCTCGTGCGTGGCACACTGGGTGCACTGTATAATTTATCCATAGTGACACTTACGAATGTGGATAAACAGTTTCCAACCTTACCTGCCTACCCGACCCGATAATGGGGTTGCAGTTCCCGGACCGCTTCCACTAGCTAACATGAATTGCTTTGGGGCAGAAAAGAAAACGAGGGGTGACCATCCATGTATCGGACGCACAAGGGCAACGGATACCCGGAGCGTCCGTCGTTGTCGAGCAGATATCCAAGGACTTCCCGTTTGGATCCGCTATATCGAAGACCATAATCGGTAACACTCCTTATCAGGTAACCATTCTATTAATCGGATCTACGATCGGACCTCGTGCAGAGCTGTCCATCAAATTTAAACCAAATAAATTTGTTGATCAGAGACTTAGCCCGAATTGATCAACACGGACATTGCACTAACTAGTACAGTACATCTTTAAGTTCAGCTATGTTTTATGAACTAGCTTTACTAAATCTCTTTTGATGCTCAACAGAAATGGTTTGTGGACCGGTTTAATGCTGCAGTGTTTGAGAACGAACTCAAATGGTATGTGACCGAGAAGAAATTGGGCCAGCTCAACTACACATTAGCCGACGAGATGCTTGAATTTGTTCGGTCTAACCTCCTCCTTGTCCGTGGTCACAACATCTTCTGGGAGGAGCCGGCTAGCACGCCGTCCTGGGTCCGCAACCTTACCGATGATGCGCTGAGGTCGGCCGTCACCTCCCGCATTCAAAGCCTGATGTCGCGGTATAGTAACGAGTTCGTGCACTGGGACGTAAGTAACGAGATGTTGCACTATGACTTCTATGAGCAGCGGCTAGGGCCAAATGCATCGCTGGAGTTTTTCCGAACTGCGCAATCAGCCGACCCACGGGCAACATTGTTCATGAACGAGTTCAATGTTGTCGAAACATGTGCGGACCCTAATTCAACCGTGGACACCTATGTGGAGAGGCTAACGGAGCTTAAGCAAGGTGGGGCCATCTTAGAAGGGATTGGGCTGGAGGGGCACTTCACCAAGCCCAACATCCCGTTCATGAGAGCTACTTTGGACAAACTTGCAACTCTACAGCTCCCAATCTGGCTAACCGAGATTGATATTAGCAATACTCTTGACCATCAAACTCAGGTATGCCCATGTCCAAAACACCACATTTCACCTGTAAGAGTCCAACTTAGGTCTATAACAAAATAATATCATTATATTTAATCACATCATGTTATAACTAATTAGTAATACAACAGTGTTCTAATTAAGCTAATACTCCCTCCATCCATAATTATTATTGATGTAAGGTTTTTCACAATAAACTAATTTTAGTTTATTTAAAAAAAATTATGTTAATATAATTCCAGATGGAGGGAGTAGTAAATTATTGTACAAAAACTGATTTTACCATGCTTAATGAACCCAATGCTCAGGCTGTTTATCTTGAAGAGGTACTAAGGGAAGGGTTCTCACACCCTGCTGTTAGTGGGATCATGTTGTGGACAGCTCTAGACCCGAATGGGTGTTACCAGATGTGCCTGACGGACAACAATCTGAACAATCTACCGGCCGGAGATGTGGTGGACAAGCTTGTCAAGGAATGGGAGACAGGGGAGACCATAGGCCAGACAGATACGCATGGGGCTTACAGCTTCGATGGGTTTCTAGGGGAATACAAGGTGACTGCAATGTATAATAGTCAATATGCCAGTTCAACATTTGCTCTTTGCAGAGGGGACGAGACTAGGCATGTTAATCTTCAAATACCAGGGATTAATATGGGTTGAGGTGGAGGGATTATGTGAATAAATTTGCATGGTTAACACTTATAACATAAATGTAAAGAGGCATATGTATGATTTAGGGTAATGAACTTAGAATATATCAACACAGACACCTAATATGTGTGCCCTCATTTTTATCAAAAGAATCATATAATTGAGTGAAACTTCTCTAGTTCTTTGTTAGGGCCGTGCCATTGTAATTCAGGATGGCGTGAATTGTTTTTTTTCTTCTTCTTCATTTGGGCATCAGCGGTTAGCTTGATTGACATTGTAAAGTTGAGATACAAAAAAAAAGGAACATTGGTAACTGAATTGTGATATCTACATCATAAGTCCTGAGTTTCATCCCTCACTCCATTGGCTACTCACCCGTAATTATATCTCAATTTACCAGTGGATATGATGGGTGAGCCTTGTACTTGACCAAGGGGTTTCGTGGGATACAATGCTTCTAAGGGAGTCACCCTTCCCCTTTGAGTTGGGTCCTAAAGGCTCGGATGCCACTTGTTATAAAAAAGAATAGTTGTCCTCTTCTCCAACTAGGGAGCTCTTTACATATTACCTGGTGCCAACTTCTATTTTCTCATATTATCCGGAATCTCTTCTTTTCTTTTATATGACCTGAAAATTATCCAAACTACCCTTCTTCCCAAATGGGCACCAGGTAATATGGAAAAAACTCCCTTCTTCCCTCAGATGTAACTTAAGTCTTCATTCTTCCCAAAATTAACGATTTACTAAAGCATCCAGTTGGGGAAGAAGACATTCCGGCGAAGGTTCGTCAATCATCGCGGTTCAAATCACCGTTGGCACTGTCCAACCCAGAAAAATAAAATTTCATGCTAGAAAATAACAAAATCAACGGCAAAGACGAGAAAAATGAAGAGATTTTGATGTAAGAGCAGCGGGGAAGCCCGCTCAACTACAAAAATTAAGATATACATGTAAAGAAACACATATAAAGATCACCCATTGGTGTTTGATCGCTCCTAGACATGAAATAAGATGATAAAAATGGGAAAAAAAGTGAAATACTTGTCGGCCGAGCGATAAATTCAATTTATATATCTTTCTGTGATCTTAATGAAATAGAAGAGAAGGAAAAATAAGGAAGAACGCAAAAAAAAATGGACAAAAATGGATAAAAAAATGAACGAGTTATGATATTTTGAAAATTGCCCATTTATCGTGTTGTCGACGATTCAACATTTTTTTTTACGTTCTTCCTTATTTTTTTTTCTCTTCCACCTCATGAAGATATATTATGATGAAAAAATAAGAAAAAATAATAGAAAAAATGGAAGCTTTTCGACGTCCGGAGCTTCGCTGAAAAGCTTTCATTTTTTCTTTCCTCTTATTTTTTCATACTTTTTCATCCTAATATATCTTAATGAGATGTAAGAGGAGAAAAAATAAGGAAGAATAAAAAAAAGGGCAAAAACGGATAAAAAAATGAGCAAGTTATGACATTTTGAAAATTGCCCATTTATCGTGTTGTCGACGACCCGACTTGGAATCGACAACACGATAAATAGGCAATTTTTAAAATGTCATAACTTGTTCTTTTTTTTAATCTATTTTTGCCTTTTTTTTGCGTTCTTCTTTATTTTTCCTTCTTTTCTACTTCATGAAGATATATTAGGATGAAAAAAATAAGAAGAAATAAGAAAGTGGAAGCTTTTTGACGTCTGAAGTTTCGCCGAAAAGCTTCCACTTTCTTCTTTCTCCTTATTTTTTCTTATTCTTTCAACCAAATATATCTTCATGATGTGGAAGAGAAGGAAAAATAAGAAAGAACGAAAAAAAATGGGTAAAAATGGATAAAAAACGAGCGAGTTATGACATTTTGAAAATTACCCATTTATCGTGTTGTCGACGACACGATTTGATTCAAGTCGTGTACTATTTGATATGACTTGAATCCAAATCGTGTCAAATAGTACACGAATTGAATCAAGTTGTGTCGTCGACAACACGATAAATGGGTAATTTTTAAAATGTCATAACTCGCTCGTTTTTTATCTGTTTTTGCCCATTTTTTTCGTTCTTCCTTATTTTTCCTTCTCCTCCACCTCATGAAGATATATTAGGTTGAAGAAATAAGAAAAAATAAAGAGAAAGAAGAAAGTGGAAGCCTTTCGACGTTCGGAGCTTCGCCAAAAAGCTTCCATTTTTTCTTTACTCTCATTTTTTCTTACTTTTTCATCCTAATATATCTTAATGAGACAAAAGAGGAGAAAAAATAAAGAAGAATAAAAAAATAGGCAAAATGGATAAAAAAGAGCAAGTTATGACATTTTGAAAATTGCCTAATTATCGTGTTGTCGACGACACGGCTTCAAGAAAAAAGAAGAACGTGGAAGTTTTTTGACATCCGGAGCTTCACTGGAAAACTTCTATTTTTTCTTTCTTCTTATGTTTTCTTATTTTTTCATCTAATATATCTTAATGAGATGAAAGATGAGGAAAAATAAAGAAGAACGTAAAAAAAGGGCAAAAACGGATAAAAAACGAGCGAGTTATGACATTTTGAAAATTGCCCATTTATCATGTTGTCGAGGACATGATTTGATTCAAGTCGTGTACTATTTGACACGACTTGGATTGAAGTCGTGTACTATTTGACACGATCGTGTACTATTTGACACGACTTAGATTGAAGTCGTGTCGTCGACAACACGTGAAATGGGCAATGTTCAAAATGTCATAACTCGCTCATTTTTTTATCCGTTTTTGCCCTTTTTTTGTATTTTTTCATTATTTTTCATCCTCTTCTACTTCATTAGGATTAAATAAAGATATATAAATTGAACTTGTCGCTCGCCGACGAGTATTTCACGCCCCATTTTTATCCTCTTATTTAATGTCCACGAGCGGTCGAGCACCAATGAGTGGCCTTTATATATGTTTATGTACATATAGATCTCAATTTTTGTAGTTGGACAGGCTTCCCCACTGATCTTACATCAAAATCCCTTCATCATAGATTTTTTCTTGTCTTTTCCGCTGATTTTATAATTTTTCGGGATTAAATTTTATTTTTTTCTGGGTTGGATGGCGCCGGCGGTGATTTGAACCGCGATGATGGACGGACCTTCACCGGAATCACTGCCTTTGCTTCCTAAAACCAAGCTGAGGTGATCATGTCGTCTTCAAGAGAACCCTTCGAATACAAAAATCACGAAAAACGTAAAAAAAGAGCATTTTCGGTACTTTAGGTGTTGATTCCAGGTCATATGGGATTTCACAGGAAAAACCATGTAATATGGGAAAATGAAAGTTAGCGCTAGGTAATATGGAAAGAACTCCCAGCTAGGGGTGTGTTTGGTAGCGGCTTTCCACAGTGGATTCTTTAAGAAATTCTCTTCTTTCTGCTCTAGTTGTTTGGTAAGCTTAATTCTTTAAATAGTTAGATTTGTAGTGAGGTTAACTTTTCACCATGGATTTAGTGGAAACTTGACTTTCTAGAGTTTCTCCTCATGACCACTCATTAGCATGGAATGCCGGCTCACCGATATATCAGCGATATTTGGAACCAGTATATCAGTATTTTTTTTGCGGTACCACACTTTTTTCAATGTGTTTTGCGGTAGGAAACACATGAAAAATTATGTTAATGCTCCCTATCAACTCGAGGAAAACAAGATGTTTTTATTTTTTCAATGTGCAACCTAACAATAAAATACACCCAAGAGATAAGAAATTAAAAAATTATGCTTCTTCCACTCCATGAACTTGTTACCAAACGCACCCTAGGTGTGTGAATTTTCTCATTCGGGCTCGGGGGAGTTCTTATGGTCAAGAAAGAAAAAACCATTTTTATCTCAAGAAAAAGATAATTTGTAAAATTTCTCATCCCCCCAAAAGAAAAGAATTTTGAGCCCCATGGGCCTGCTCCATGGCCCAAACTGATACCCAGCTACTGGTAGCAGACGGGCGATTCAAGGGGAAGTAACCCGCGCCAAAGAAACGAATGTCATGTCGGAGCAACAGAAAATGGCGGAGAAAGAAGTCCCTTCGCCGGCTTCTCTCCGGTGGTCCATCCTCCGCCGAGTCCTCCTCTCGTCTCCTCCTCCTCCTTCATCCGGTAAATCCTTCCGCATCTCTTCTTCTCGCCGAGGCCTGATAAATTTCGCTTGGTCAATTTTGATACATTTGTTCAATCAAACTTGGGATTATGTTAGGACGTCAGATTTTCTTTAAAATTTCAATTTTTCAGCTCCCATTGTACACCGCATTGTTATTTTTTGATCCCTTAATTGCTTTACAATCTGGATTAGTTGTTTTATTTTTTAAGAAAACAAAGACGATGGTTTTACTTATGCAGATGATTCAGATGCAAGGCGTATCGATTTGATATCTAGGAGGACTTCACGTGGATTTAACTTGGTCCCGTGGGAGGTTGTTGATGGGTCTTCCTTTGGAGTTTTGCGGAAAGATGTGGGAGGCGATAGAGATATTTATTTGTCGTATCAATTGCCTGTGGAAGGAAGTCAAAGCCTTGTTTTGGTGTGAGTTTGCAGCTCATTTACGCATTTTCTTCTCTGAAAGTATTTAATGAATGAACCTTGATAGCAATTGTTATTCCATTAATGATGAAAATGTGGTGGCTAGCTCTGAAATGAATTTTTACTTTAGAATGGGAAGTTTGGCAGGCTACTACCCAAAGAAGTTTTTACTCTCGGACCCCGTTTGCAGATGTATGGGTACTGTTATCAGAGGGATTGCCATCTAGTTGTATAGCATTTTAACTTTCATTGTTTTGTTGCAATTACTTAAGCTTGAAAATGCTCACTTTCACCTTGCAGTCAAAGAGCCGAGAACAGTGTGAACCTCAATGATATTGAGATCTCTAATAGGCAAAATATTGACAACACGGGGCTTGTCTGTAAGTTTTGTGATGCACATTGGATTTTTTTCATTTCTGTTCGACTTGATGTATGTATTTTCTATATTTTTACTTGTTGCAATGTATATATTAACAGAGAAATCCGGAATAGGTTTAATCAAGGTTTTTAAAACCAGACCGGGCATTGAACCGTTTTGATGCCTGATCCGGTTTAACCGCGGTTGGACCGGTATAGACCAGTTATATATATATATATATATATATATATATATATATATATATATATATATATATATATTTTGTAAATAGAAAATGTACAACATACCTTAACGCAGGTGGTTAGAGTGTCTTATTTTGGCCGTAATGTTTCTCCTTCGAATCCCGCCGAAAGCAACATGATTTTTTCAAGAATTTAGTAAAAAACTTAGATATGAATATATAAAAATGGGCATATATGTCAATGAAAGTGATCTAGACAAGCTGGTTAAGATGTTGAGGAGTTAATATCTGAGAGAGTTCGAATTCCCACTTAAAATACATGTTTATTTTTTAGAAAAATGGTATGGCAGTGAACCGGATCTGGTTACGGTTCGGCGGTTCATCGGCTGAACTGGCCGGTTTCTAATGAACCCGGCTAACACACCGGACCGTCCCAAACCGGACTGCCGGGACCGCTTTTTCAACCGGTTCCGGTTCTCTGTGGTAGGACCGCCCAGTCCGGTCCACTTTTGAAAACCATGGGTTTAATTCCTTCATAGTTTTGTTTTTATACACAATTTTCTGCTGCAGTTTCTGCAATATGTACATTCCGAGGATTATATCTACCAATTTGGACTTTCATGTAATTTACATTTGTAATCTTCATGTACTCCTTTTTTAGGTCAATGGCCATCAGAAGATGTTCTTGCCTACTTTTGTTTGAACAATGCAGATATGTTCAGGTATATAGATATTTTTTTATGCTTTTTATCGGATAAAATTTAATAACATGTTGAGTGGAACTATCCACACTAACTTCAAAGAGTTTTATGTTCTTTTTTCTTTCCTGTGTTTTGGTGGGGTTTAGTGGTTGGAGATGTTCTTTTTTTCCTGTGTTTTGGTGGGGTTTAGTAGTTGGAGATGTGTGTGCGCTAAATAGGTCGTCTTGTCATACCAAGCCAAAAAAGTTAGACTTTCATCGTTTGCTTACTTCAAATACCTAATTTGGAATCATTACTGCTTTTGATTATTATAAAACACCCTATATCTGCTAAAGAGATGCACTTGTTATCTTTTGCTATTTTTGATGTTAACTGTGTGTGATTCTCTTCAACTAATTAGGATCTACAGTATCTCATGGTGAAGAACTAATGGTTAATTGCTACCAATGATATTAAACCAATTCAAATGGCGATAACTTACAAGATTTTTAGTGTTTGATTGTCATTGTTCTTCATATAATATCAATGTTGTGTAAAATTAATTTCTAAGATACCAAATGAAACTTTTTTTCCACAATGCCAGAAGTTGCGGTCTCAACAGAAAGCATGGCGAATCTTAGATTGCTGCGTTTCTGTAATTTTGGAAGATAACACAAGCTGCATTGCGATTAAAATGTCATTCTCAGTGGAATATTGTTCATCACCCTAATCAGTCTTATTTTAATTATTTGGGTTAGCAATGTGCATTTTGCTCTGCTGTTCCTCTTTATTTGGGTTGTCAATGCATTTCGTTCGATAGCATTAAACTGCTTACCCTCATTACTTCCATTTTCCCAAAAGGAGGGAGAGAAAGACAAAGCTAAATCGTGGATCTTCTCCTTTTCATATTTATAAATCCTTTTCGACAATAATTTCCGAGTTGGCAGCTTTTCTGCCTAGCATACACATCCCATTTAGGTATAACTCTTATTGTTGGCAAACTTTCCTGTTATTCTTAGCTTCCTTTAGTTGTACATGTAGGTCCAAAAGAGTTCTTGAGCTTGGATCTGGCTATGGGTTGGCAGGATTAGCAATTGCAGCCTGCACAGATGCCATTGAAGTTGTAATATCGGATGGGAATTGTCAAGTTGTTGATTGTATCCTTCACATCTCATTGTGTAAGCTTCTTTTACTATAAATTGTGCTGTAAAATAGAGAATGCCAGTAGATAATATATCGCCATTCAGTAGCTTGCTCGGAAGTAAACTTAGTTGCTATTTACTGCACCTAAATCTTTTCATGCATATATAGACTGCACTGGCATCTTTTTGTGCCTTCTTCCAATGCTTGATAGTCATGTGTTTACAACATTTCTGTGCCAAAAATGAGGGTTCCCATACTTTCCTCAATTTGAAGCGAGACCCAGATAACAGGAAAGCTGTGTGATCATGACGATGATGGCCAATCTTCGTCAGATAACTGTGTTGTTGCATAGCCTGGTGGATTGCTCAAGAACGGATCCAGCATGAATTTTTGCATGTAATTCATTCTTTCACTAATACAGTCTCATCTTTGTGATTTTTTTATCAGCTTGATCGATGATTTAAAATTTATGTTGCCAACTAAAGAGAGCTGGATAAGCTATAGAAATGATATATATGTATGAATTAGATGTGGCCATAGGATGCTCTTCCCGATTGCTCATTTTGATCTGCACAGTTCACCGCTCAATATTTGTATACACTTAACATTCAGATATTCAGCGTAATAGCCATGCCAATGATAAAGTATTTGGTAATACGAAGGTCATGCCATTGGCCCTGCACTGGGATGGAATAGAAGCTTCAACAATCACTAAGGCTTTTGACGTTATCATTGCTAGTGACTGGTAATTTCTCTCTTTCCAAATAGCAGTCTGATTCTTCAATGTGCATACTCCATGGTTTTTTATCTGACTACAATCCATTATAGTTTGAGCAAGTTATTATGCATTATCATTTAGAGTGAAAGTTGAGAAAATAAATGAGCCATTGGTATGCCTCTCACGTCCAGTTTCTGGATTCATTATTAACTCTCAATAATTAATTACTTTTTTGTAGGTGCTTAAACAAAATGATACTAGTTCCCCTGTGCAATTAATTTCTGCAATTCTTTTTCTTTGTCAATTTTTTTGTTAAACTCCCTTAGGGTGTGTTTGGCAACCTGGAATTGGAATTTGACTTTGGATTTCAAATCCAAGGTATCCAATTCTATAGAATCTAATTCCATGGAATCCAAATTCCATGTTTGGATGTGGCCTTTAGATTCAAAATCCTTGGATTCTGACCTTGAAAAATTGGATTTGGAATCCACATATCCAGAATCCATTGTTTGGATGCTCTAACCTGGATTTGAATTTTGATGCCACAATATAAAGTGGTCGGCTACTTAAAAAAATCTGTTTTCTCAAAAGCTTTGATCCCACCATTTAATACAAATCACCATTTTTTCCATATTGAGCTATTCATATGAGAGAGGGAGTATTAGGCAAATAAGTTTTTAGCATTCCATTATCAGAGACCAACCTTTCATACATCCAAGTAGAACACAAATGTCACCTCCAAATGACTTTCATATCCCCTTTGACAATGAGGAGTCATAGCCAAAACTCTACTCAATTAGATTGCACAACCATTTAGTACAGAATGCTCTGGCAGATCCAAAGAAATATGGAATACTCTCGAAAGTTCTTCTCACCATGTTCAAAAATTCAAATAAACTGACACCCATACGATTGAAAACTATTGAAATAAACTGATTTGCGAATGTAGCTAGTGCTTTATCCTAATGCAAAAAAATCCTCGATTGCAAGTTCCATGAGTGCATCTTCTTGCCATTCCATCCTGAATATTTGCAGAAACAATTTGTTACAATATGCATTCCTACTCTTCCAATTTTAACACTACCGATACATGAATTTTTCAGTAAAATGATCGGAAAAAGAATTACTGGTACATGTAAAAATCTTGAAGAGCAGCAATTTGATCCTCTTGTAAAATCCTCGACCTATATTAAAATCTGTTCAAGGACAAGTGTCAACATCTAAAACCTAGCTTTTGGGCTTTATCTCACATCGGATGTAGAAGGGGCTAGTGGTTAGTTTATAAGTGTGAGGGAAAGCCTCACCCTTCAAGCTAGCTTTTGGGGTGAGAGAGGCCTAAGACCACCCAACACTTGTTTGGAAAATTACACATTTTCCCTCTTTTGAGTTAGCTAAGAAACACAATCAAATACACACTTCTCCACACTCACAATGATATAAACGAGTCTTCTACACCTCCTTGATGTAGGATGCACAAATTACCATACTCACAAAGCAAGATTAACAAAGAAATATTTCATTGAACACTTGAGAGACACAAATTTAATGTGGTTCACCGCCAATGCAATAACTATGTCCACGAGGTCTACAGACTAAATCCACTACTATTAACTTTGGATACACTCTACTTAGTAGAAATGACATTAATATTCAAGAGTAAAGACCCTCTTATAAGCTAGGGAGAAATCTCACCTTTAGGTGGAATACACAAAGAATAGAGATAGAAGGATTATCACAAATTACTTATAATTTATCTTCTCTTTCAGAAGATGAATGCCTTGTATTTCAAAAGTCTCTTCCTTTCCTTCTCTTTCTTCTTCCAAGAAACCCCCTTTCTTGATTTTCAAAGCTCCTTCAAAGTTATAGTATTTTTCTCCTCTATTATCTTTCTAGAAAAACCCTCATTTAAGAAGAAACCCTTCTTTGCTTTAGCAACTTACACTTAACCTCAAAGCGAGTCAAGTAGTTGGCCTCTCTTCATGAGAGGGAGGCCCAAGCAACTATGGGCCTCACATGAGGAGGGAAAAAGCCCAATAGAGGGAAGTCGACTGATTAGATGTCGAGCTCCTGATACCCTCATAGGTCGAATCCTCGACCCGAGGAATCAAAATGACGCCGTCGACCCAGTTATTTTAATTCCAATTCCTCTCTCGATGGCAGATTTGGTCCCAAATCCAAATCCCTGGAACACATAGAACCCCAAACAACGAATTTGGATTTGGGGGTCAAAATCCAAATCCACCCACCTCAAATCCGGGTTGCCAAACACACCATTATATGCAATTAAGCGAACACAGATTTACAGTGCAGATGATTGCCTATTAATTTAGAATAGAAATGAGGCATATCTTTATTTTTTGGTAACTAAATGTGACATCTTAAGAGAACTGAAATGCATAGTTTTCATCTGAATATTTCATACTGAACGTGTGTAGAGATATTTTGATCTCGAATTAGTTTCATGGAGAATTGGTTGATAATTATGTATATTCGAGCTGCCTCGAGTTTGGCAAAAGCATGATTTGCAATCTTGTGATCTCGCTGAGATTTCTATCTCAGATAGATAATCAAGAATCAAGAGAGTCAGAGATCTTGGAGAGATTCTGACAAACTGAGAATCGAAGACATTGATCCTCTTTGGTTGTGTGCTAGGAATGTTTGATTTCCTTGGAGTGCTATGAATGTTTTGCCCTATGCTCTTGCTTCATCCCCTAGAGCTTGCAACTGTTTATATTTCCCTGTCCGAGTCCCTTCCTAGGGTGGTATAGCAGATCAAATCTTGTCAGTGGGAAAAGTGAAGTTAATTTCTGGTGGTCTTTCCTAATTATATGAAAAGATAGAAAAGAGATAAGAAAAAGGATTACTGTCTGATTGGTAGTAACGTCATTATCATGGTTATTACCTATATAGTGTGCCTATTCTCCTTCTCCAATTCTCTACCTCTGCCTGCAGCACCTTTTTTAAGGAATATCATGAAGGCCTTGCACTTACAGTTAAATCTTTGCTAAAACATTCACCAACATCGGAAGCCTTGTTCTTCTGCCCCAGAAGAGGTGATTCCCTGGACAAATTCTTGAAGAAAATTGAAGAGGTTGGATTGCATTCCAGTGTAACTGAAAAATATGACAATAAAGTGTGGGATCTTCACATGAAATTTCTCAATGGCGTTGATTCCTCGTGGCCCAACTACGATAAGGATCATTGCTACCCTTTAATGGTTAGAATCACTCTATGAACAAGTTGCTGTGGCTGTATCTAGCCTTAATACACACAACTTTATTCGTGTTATTCTTCTTTGCCTTTGGATTCATAGAGCATATACAGATTCAGGTCTTTTTTGCTTTGTCCATGTTTGATATTCCCACCGTTCAATGAAGTCTGTCAGCATTTGAAAAAATAGAGGTCCATCATTACATGGCTGACCTTGCTCCCTCTCGATGAAAGGAGGGGTGGCTCTTTTTTGTACTGGCATTAAGAGTCCAATAAGTTTTACAGGCCGATCATTACATGGCTGATTTTTGGCAAATGCAGACAGGCTTCATTGAACGGAATAACTACTAAAAAAATTGTCATTCTGTGACTTGAAAAAAAGTCAGTCATATATCACGATCAGATCCCAATATAGTCATTGCTATGATTATCATTTAAACTTGGCTGAAAGCATATTGACCGGGCAGGTTAGATGTGCCGGAAGCAAAATTGAGGACGTGGGCCCCTCAACATTTACACTCTATATACATGACAGCCTGCTCAATAAACAAAGGAGTAGACTCCACCCAAACTATGCTCTCAGAAGCAAATCTTCCCATTCTCGCCAACACATGAGCCACCCCATTCCCTGATCTGCGCACATGCGAGAAGACCACCCATTCAAAAGTCTGGATGAGAGCGAGCGCTTCTTTGATCTCCACACTGAACCACGATGGGCACCAATGATTTTCTTGGAAGGCATTGATGACTGAAGAACTATCACCTTCCGTTAAAATGCGAGATGCCCCAATCTCCCTAGCCAACTTCAACGCCATTCCGGCAGCAAATGCATCTGCTTCATCCACGCTTACTCAGGCCACTCATAGACAAGGAGCAAGTAATAACATCTCCTCTACCATCCTGAATACAGGCCCCCAAACCACACATCATCTCCTCTTCCTGAAAAGAAGCTTCAAAATTTACCTTCAGAAAATCCTTAGGGAGAGACTTCCATTTAACATCATACTCATTCAATTGCTCCTCAAGATTTTTTGCTTTGAATCTCTTGAAGGATTCCACCAACGAACTGGCCACCCGCCCTCGGTTCCTATTATTCAACACCGACCACGCCAAGGGAAGGAAATCCTCCATGTTTATGCCACTCTCCACAGCCTGCCCAAACCAGTCCAGAGGATGTTGTTGGTATCTCAAATCTTGCTCTGCATGTTAAATGATAATCGGTTCTCAACTGGATCTTTTCTAATCTTTTCATTTTTTGCAGAGGATGTGTGTCGGCCCATCCTTGAGCTAGAAGCTACATTATAATGTGCTTTGCTCGTCATATGAAATTATTGTCGTTAGGTGACTGCAACATTTGACACTGCCGAGTCCGGACGATTCCTCTAAAAGTCCTAAGATCTGATTAATTGTAAATGGTGAGTGGAGAGTGGACGATGAAGCTCCACCGAAAGTGGCATTTCTGATGGTTAGAAGCCTTTGAAAAAGAGGAAGCCCAATAGAGAAGAATCTAACAAGTGGGTGTGGAGTTTAAAGCTAATTGATGAACCGAAAACAAAAAGGATGGGATAAGAGGCCCTTGGGACCCACGACAGCCACACACGATTGGATTGGTATTGAAAGTCGTATGTAATTGAGGCCAACGGGCCCCCACACACGATACTTCAGCCGCTCTACATGTGGTATAGAGCATGAGAAGGTTTACATGAGGCCGCCTTTGGGCACCGTCAGATGAAGATTTGATGGCTGAAGATTACTTGGGCTCATGCTGGCTCATGCAAGTAGCATGAGACAAGTCTCATTTTAACTTTTGCCATATAGCATTGATGTAGAATAATAATGAAAAAAATGAAACAAACGTCCATCTCATTACAAAGTTAGTTTGGCTGTTTGTACCGGTCACCAGCAAATGTGATTTGTATGGGAATCCTAATCTATAACCCTTTTTGAAGGGCTGTTTGGTTCAATTTGACATTGCCAATAATTTATATTGGCTTATTGCATTTCTTAATCACCACACAGAGAAAGGGTTATTTGCATTATTGTCCAGTTGGGAGAAAATGAGCAGAAAACTTCAAAAATATGCATGTCGGCTGGAAGGTCATCTCAATGAGAAATTGTTGGGTACAATCGGTAGCCCATGTTACCTTTTATGCCATGTTTACGGATCCATTGATTTTCAAGCCCATTGATTTTTAAGATGGACGGCACATACTTCCAATTGTTTGACACCAATTTATTCGAGCACATATTTATAGTGTGTGCACCGTCAATGACGGCTCCCTAGTGCCTTAGAGTATTGAGCCGATTTGTACCCACTAATTTCTCCATCCGAAGATGAAGCTTCGTATTATAGAGCACTTATCCTGTACTTAGGTAGGACTAGCTCGGGGACGGTCTGTAGTTTGTCTTCCATGCAGAACGTAATTTCACATCACTCAGACAATGAAACAGGATCCAAAGGAAGCTTGATGTGGTAGGGCCTCTGCTATAGAATGCACTTTCAATAGATTCAAGCACTAATCTGCTGGTTTCAAATGCATCATTATATTGTTGTCTAACGAGTTATATCCTTGCATACTGCATATATCCTTACATGGGACATGATGGGATATTATTTCTGTCGCATCAACATCAAATATGATTTTTTAGAGTGCCCACTCCTTTCACCTCCAAATCTCTTCCCCCTTTCGGATGGTGTTGAGTGATGAATCAAAGCTTTACTAAAAAGTTCATTATTCGAATGAACTGTGCAAAGGAGCCTCAATGGATGAAAACATATCTTCGGGAGGAAGTGATTTGCTTTCCATGGTGTGAGAATGATTTGTTTTCTACAGGATCTAATATGATGTATCTTATCTACACACCGACGCTTTTGGTGTTGCAGGTCCACACACTGGTACAGTGAGGCCATTGAACCAAATAAATTATTGGGTGCTCCCTGCAGTCCATGCCACTTTTACTCCCACTTAACAAGGGTAGTAATTTCCACGGCATGCCAAGAGTAAATAATCACTCCCTCATTAGGCATGCCCCTACCTGATTATAAGTTGGACTATTAATTTTATTTTTGTTTTCAGATGCAACATTTGTAACTTGTTTTTTATTGGCGCAATTGATGTAATTCTTTGCTCATTCAGAGCTACATGTAAAAGTTTTTTTTACAAGATGAAAGTGTCTAAAAGACTAAAACTATCTTAGAAATGAGTAACCGGTTTGCTGTCCTAGATGGAAATGTCTAGAAACTGTCGTCCATGAAAGACGTAGGAGAGAAAGGACCAGCTGGGCACCAGCCTACAAGAGAAGGAGCATGACCATGACAGCACTGGAAAATATGAATGTAGCTGGATGGGGCAATGTGACCTTTCTTCTTGCATCTGAAATAACCAGGCCTGCAAGGAATGAAGGGTTCTGTCTTCCAAGTGCGACACCTTCTACTCCTGCCCCAGTTGGATCTGTACTTGGTGAATCTTTGGAGGACTTCTGACTGTCATGCAACACAAAGAGAAAGAAAGAACCGTTAGTGTAGATTAATTCCCTTCTAGAATCTTTTGATTGCTCGTTGTTCAAGCGTATTTTAGAAAAAGTAGCCCCATATCTAATAGAAGTAACTAAAAACTGAAAGGTGATTAAAGAACAAGTTTAACACGATTACTAAATCAAACTACTAGGGGGTATCAACCTTAATTATATAGGCATGTATGAATTCATCATTTATATCCATAATTGCACAAGCAACATAAATAAATAGTATATCTGAAAAAAGAAGCAAAGCAAAATGATTAAAACCCAAAATATTAACTCCATTAGTCGCCCACCTGGGATAATCTCGATTTACACCGTGCTTGTGAAGTGTAGGCCTTGCATCTTGGCAATGGGTTATGGTGCTCTAATAGGCTGCAGGTTGCCTTATCCCTTATAGCTAAGTCCTAAGGACTCGGACACCTCTTGTTATCAAACTAAGTAATAAGAAAAAATATTATGTTACGTTATACTCCCTCCGTCCGGAAGGTGGTAATAATTCCGGACGTAGGGAGTAGAAGGATTAAGCATCATATGTGCACATGCATATACTCTCTGGTCGAATAAAAATGGAAATGCCAAATTGAGAATTGATCTCCCAAGAAAAGAGTTAATATAAAAACAGATTTGAACAAAAAGGTATTAAAAAAATAGTGATTAGCATTAGAAATCATGATTTTCAAAGTGTATAGCACAAATACCTTGTGGATCCTGGGCAGAAGGTAATTTGATAATCAGCCCCTGTACATGTAAATGTACTCGTAGCATCATCATACGCGTAGCTATACGACCTGGGGCAGGCCGCTTTGAACATCTCCGAATACTTGGACGGCCGGCAGGTCGCCGGCGATGAAAACTCCCCGCTGCAGCAGTACTCCGGCCGACCGAACGCCTCGCAGGCGCTCCTACATGCCTCCCTGTCCCCGACCCTCAGCTCCGGCGGGCACTGCCGGTTGAGATCGGCGACGCATCCGGTGGTGGTACACTCTCCGGCACCGGGCTTGCCGTCGGATGCAGCTACCGCCACCGGGAGGTTGTACCCGTCCACTAGGCTCACGTCGTAGAAGTCTCGGCCATCGTCGGATCCGAGAGTGAATTCGGCGAGGGTGGCCGGTGGGGTGGCTCCGGCACCGTTGCACTCCAATTGGCCGGAACCACAGTCGCCGGTGGAACATGAGCCTTTGCCGGAGGAGTCGAAGTTGCATCCGGTTCGGCCCCAGAAGCGGCCGGACCAGCCGGCGGGGGCCTGGAAGGAGTGGGAGCCGCCGCTGCGGAGCTCGAAGCCGGTGGTCCCCAGCGTCTGGCTGCCGGCATTGGACAGAATTCCGGGCCAGACCGTGTAGTCACAGCTGTTAATGAAGGTGAACGTAGCCCCTGAGATGCCTATTCACATAATTCAGTTATCAAAATCTGCTAATTCATATAAACTCTATAAACTGTAAAGTGTTGTAGCTCAAACTTGTCAGCACAAACTCGTCACAAAATTTGTAAATTTGACCAATGTTTAGCATTTACTACCAAAAGTAATTAAAACCCATAATTTAGTTTTAGACAAAACAAGAGAATTAGATGTTAAGGCAATGCTTTGATTTTAGTGTTCAAGTTATACCTCTGAAGTTGAAGAAAAGAATGCAAACGAGGATACGAGAAGAGAAACAGATATGGTTGGCCATATTTGTGCAGACTTTCTTATCTCTTCATTTGTCTTGAGAAGTCGCCAGCTATTGTGTTTGGCTCTTTTGCATATGATGAGTTTCTTCTCTGAGCAGTGAGAACTAACAGAATAGATTCACTTGCAGAAAGCTGGGAAGCGAAGAGAAGAAGGATCAGTAAGTGGCCAAGAACATGGGAGGTTGGGCGGGGGAGAGGCCCCGCTTCACACCACCCATATATTATAAGACATGAATTGCCAACTACAATGGTTATTGCACAATTTCCTGTTACATAATTTCTTAGTACAGAAGAAAAAGTTATTGCATAAATTATGGAGTATCTTTTGTACTATGTAAGATCCTAGCATTAGGTGCATTCCATATAATCATTTCAGGAAATGAGTATCTCTTTTTAGCGGTTAAAAATGCCGGTGAGTGCTTACCACTAGAAAAGAATATTGAAAAGAAAGTTTAGTGAAATTCTTATGGGTCTCTTCCAACTTGACTAGAACTGTTCCTTTCTTTCTCTCACTATCATGCAAATTCCTGAATATCTACTGTCTGATTTGTACCAAACTTAGCAGGTTTTAAATATCGGATATGCGACTGGGCTTATTGCATCGAATTTAGGGTGCGTTTGGCAACCGCTTTTGCTTTTTTAAAAAACGGCTTTTTAACAAAATCGCTTTTGTTAATAAAAAGCTAAATCGTAACTCGTATGGTAATGCCCACTCTTAAAGCGCTTTTGTCAAAATCCGCCCCTAAATCTTGTTTGGATAGGGCAAATTTTAGAAAAAAATAAACTGCTCTTGTGACGCTTTTACCCCTAATGAGAAAGATTGAATCTTGACCTAAGAAGCACGGATACAAAACAATGACATGGTACGGACACGGCGACACGCCATTTTTTCCAACAAGTAGGATATGACACGGCTAATAAAAAATATTTATTACTCCCTCCATCCAAATTACTATGTATATTTAACAAAAACCTTATTTTTATTGGGCTTTGACCTTCATATAAAAGTCACGTGACCTAAGGACAGAATGACAACGTGGAAGGGGACGAGCTCTCGGCGAAGGGGACGAGCTAACAGAAGTAGAGAAAAAAAAAGCTCCACGCCAAAAACAAAAGACGAAGGACATACAGGAATTTCGGGATGCTCGAGGGTAAATGCAGTCATTTTTTCACCCTGAAGGATAATTCAGATCATAAAAGCCGCTTTTGTAAAAAATCTCCTCAGGAGGAGATTTTCTAAAAAGCGGCTTTAGCACCAGTTTTCGAGTAAAAGCCGCTTTTGGCGGCTGAAAATCGCTTTTTCTAAAAACCTGCCTTCCATACAGGATTTTGTACAAAAGCCGCTTTATCTACCTAAAAAGCGGCTTTTGGGAGGCAAAATCTGCCTCCCAAACGCACCCTTAGTTTGATTTATGGGAATGAGGACACTTTTTCCCAACATTTTGACGGTATCTAGATGTTGATGTCTTATGACATAATAATACTCGTATCAAAGTTTTAATAAAGATATATTTGACAGAAAAACATGAATTTGCTTGTTATGTTTGTAAATGTATATGTCAAGCTAGATGTTAATTTTAACAACTGGGATTCTTCTAAAAGGCAAATTGGTTTAGGGGCTCATTGGTAGAAATGAGGAAAGTAATTGGTAGCAGAAGGGAAGATTTATCATTGAAAAGGATTGTAATTGGAAGTGAATGGACACAACAAAAACTGCATTCAATGAAGAGATAGGTAGATCATAGATGGCAGTTGAGACACGCCCAGTGGGAAGGAGCTCGGACTTTGATCACACCTACAGCCACGGCTATAAACTGTTGTAGAACATCTTTGGATGAGTAGTCTCCATATCCACGGTCCGTGTATAGTGGGGTGGGTGGGCTAAAACCGGTGTGATGAACTAGTCATTGATCAGCATCTTTACTACCTAGTAATGGGGGTGCTAAGTGAGAAATTATCCGGTGGAACGGTTCCACCATGTGACCTGTACATAGGCCCATTCAGATTGACACATAGACTAGTCCTACAATATCTCTAGCTAAAAAACGGGTGGTAAGGACGACCATTTTTACTATGCTAATTTTACCCTTCAATGCTCCTTCTGTTTGGATATTTTATAGGGGAAAAATTGTCAAGAACGCAAGCTTCCCTTCCCTCAAACCGGAACGCAAGCAAAACCAACGACAGATCCCATGGAAGAATTTCAAGAGTCACGGCTTCAAAAAGTTGAAGCGTCCAATGGCTATACAATCAGTTTCATAACTGATCGGATATTATTGCACAACATAATGGGTATTTGGGATGACTATAAATCCAGAACTGATCATTTCTCGTCTCTTCAAAACACAGGTATGCACTATGCAGCAACTTAAGGTGTGTTCTTCTTTCTTTTGTCTTTTTGTTTTTCCTTATTAGATTACACGATTTTGATTCTTCTGGCTATGCATTAGTTGTGGTTTTTTCTTCCAGTCTCCAGCGGTGGATCCCTTAAATCATGATGGCCTTTCAAAAAATGCGCTAGAAAACCACAAGTATCTTTTTCGTTTGGCAACAACGTTCATAATATGCCCTTTGGATTTGGAGAAGTTGTATACGAACTAAGAGAACTTTCTTTCTGGATACTTATTTGGTACGAAATTTTTTAGTGATGTAGTTATGACACCAAGCTGGCATGCTAGCGTGGTGTCGGTCACCAATCAGACCAATCAGACTCACGCTAGCATGCCAGCCTGGTGTCGTAATTACACCGAAAATTTTCTCCTTTGGTAGAGCTTCTGATTTGGAGAATCTTCTTTCAAAGGTCAAGAAAAATATTATCCTCAATCTCTATCAAACAACGTTTTACACCAACATAGACATACACCCGTGAGTCGTGATATGGAAGGCGTTTGTCGGACAGTGAAAGATTTTTTTTTATGAGAGTGACAGATTTAAGTTGTCACATGGTTAACTTTGTCATTGTTCAACAAAAAGCAGTCACGGTGTATGTCTGCACTGGTGTACAGTTTTTTTTTTATAATTAAAATTTTATTAAGAAAGAAAATAAAAAAGAGTACAATGGAAGGGAAAGAACAAACAACTCCTCAACCCAAGGAGAGCTAAAATGAAGACCCCCCTAAAGAATCCCAAAGCCAAAGAAGGCTTAAAAGACAAAAGGCAAACATTTGTACACACCGATCCAGCGCTGTAGAGATGCACTCAACGAGTCTAGGCGCTTGTTGCGCTCAAGGAGTTCGCTCGTCCCATAGGGAGTTCAGGAAGGAACAATGTGTGAGACAAGTGTCCTTAAAGTGGAAGGTATTGAGGATCTCCTTAGCTTTATAAATGAGGTTTTGGCCCAAAATAAAAGTCTCAAGCTTTGTATCTTCAAATATTTGTTTGTTCCTCTCTTCCCAGATCATTGTAACGAAGCAAGTAAAACCAGCTTGGATGACATAACCAGCATGCTTGTTATTTTTGACAAATTGCGTCAGCCAATCGAGTTCTATGGAGTGGCTCCCAATTGTATGGAAGATGTTGCACTTTAGTAGATATATGCGCTTATTAGTTACATAAAAAGTTTCTCACAAGCTTCTTACTATTCATCTACAAGCTAAGCTGGTAGATGAGTTGTGAGATGCTTTTCAGACACTTAACCATCAAGTTAAGCTAAATGTAGCAAATAATATGGCAATGCATTTTTTCCAAATGTTGCTATCAGTATGGAATGGAAGGGGTAAGAAACAAGATAGAACAAGACAATCTATGGTTTCATGTAATTAAGTAATGGCATCAAATCGCTATTAAATGTATCTATCAAATGGCTATTATATGTCTATGAGCTTTTTATATATGATCTGGCGCCAACTTTGGGTTTCTCATATTACCCGGAATCTCTTTCTTTCTTCCATATGACCCAAAAAATACCCAAAATACCCTTAGGTTTAGGTATAAGCACCCACACTCTGCGTTTTTCCATATTACCCAGAATATGAGGAGAAGAACGCGCGTTCAGTCGGAGAAGAAAGCGTTCCATCCGGTATCTCCGTCCATATCATCGCCGGCGCCGGCGCCGTCCAAATCGGAAAAGGCAATCTTCGCGCCAAAAAGGGGAAAAACGAGCGGGATAAAGGGATTTAGATGTAATAGTAGCGGGAAAGCTCACCCAACTACAAAAATTAAGATCTACATATAAAGAAACACATATAAAGGTCACCCATTGGTGTTCGATCACTCATGGACATCAAATAAAAGGATAAAAATAGGTAAAAGCGTGAAATACTCGTCGGTGACTGACAAGTTCAAATGATATATCTTTCTGTGATCTTAATGAGGTGGAAGATGAGGAAAAATAAGGAAGAACGCAAAAAAATGGACAAAAACGGATAAAAAATGAGCGAGTTATGACATTTTTAAGAATACAGTAAAATCGTGTTGCAGACAACACGACTTGAACTTTAGTCGTGTATTCAACTGCAACACGATTTACTGCATTTTTAAAAATGTCATAACTCGCTCATTTTTATCCATTTTTGCCCATTTTTTTGTGTTCTTCTTTACTTTTCCTCCTCTTCCACCTCATGAAGGTATATTATGACGAACAAGTAAGAAAAAATAAGAAGAAAGAGGAAGTGGAAGCTTTTCAATGTCCAGAGCTTTGCCCAAAATCTTCTACTTTCTTCTTATTTTTTCTTACTTGCGCATCATAATATATCTTCATGAGGTAGAAAAGGAGGAAAAGCAAGGAAGAACGCAAAAAAATGGGCAAAAACGGATAAAAAATGAGCGAGGTCTGCAACACGACTTTACTGCATTCTTAAAAATGTCATAACTCATTCATTTTTTATCCATTTTTTCCCTTTTTTTGCGTTCTTTCTTGCTTTTCCTCCTCTTCCACCTCATGAAGATATATTATGACGAGCAAGTAAGAAAAAATAAGAAGAAAGAAGAAAGTGGAAGTTTTTTTATGAAGCTCCGGATGTCGGAAAGCTTCCACTTTCCTCTTTCTTCTTATTTTGTTCCTACTTATTCGTCATAATATATCTTCATGAGGTGGAAGAGGAGGAAAAACGTAAAAAAAAATGGGCAAAAATGGATAAAAAATGAGCGAGTTATGATATTTTTAAGAATGCAGTAAAATCGTGTTGCAGTCAACACGACTTGAACTTTAGTCGTGTTGACTGCAACACGATTTTACTGCATTTTTAAAATGGTCATAACTCGCTCATTTTTTATCCGGTTTTGCCCATTTTTTTGCGTTCTTCCTTACTTTTCCTCCTCTTCTACTTCATGAAGGTATATTATGACAAACGAGTAAGAAAAAATAAGAAGAAAGAGGAAGCTTTCCGACGTCTGAAGCTTTGCCCAAAATCTTCCACTTTCTTCTTTCTTCTTATTTTTTCTTACTTGCGCATCATAATATATCTTCATGAAGTTGAAGAGGAGGAAAAGCAAGGAAGAACGCAAAAAAATGGGTAAAAAATGAGCGAGTTATCACATTTTTAAGAATGCAGTAAAATCATGTTGTCTGCAACATGATTTTACTGCATTCTTAAAAATGTCATAACTCGCTCATTTTTTATCTATTTTTGCCCATTTTTTTGTGTTCTTCCTTGTTTTTCCTCCTCTTCGACCTCATGAAGATATATTATGATGAACAAGTAGGAAAAAAATAAGAAGAAAGAGAAAAGTGGAAGCTTTTCGACGTCCGGAGCTTCGCCCAAAAGCCTCCACTTTCATCTTTCTTCTTATTTTGTTCCTACTTATTCGTCATAATATATCTTCATGAGGTGGAAGAGGAGGAAAATCAATAAATAACGCAAAAAAAATGTGCAAAAAACGGATACAAAATGAGCGAGTTATGACATTTTTAAGAATGTAGTAAAATCGTGTTGCAGACAACACGATTTTACTGCATTCTTAAAAATGTCTTAACTCGCTCATTTTTTATCGTTTTTTTTCCATTTTTTTTTTGCGTTCTTCCCTGCTTTTCCTCCTCTTCCACCTCATGAAGATATATTATGACGAATAAGTAGGAACAAAATAAGAAGAAAGAGGAAAGTGGAAGCTTTCCGACGTCCGGAGCTTTGCCCAAAAGCTTTCACTTTCCTCTTTCTTTTTATTTTTTCTTACTTGCTCGTCATAATATATCTTTATGACGTGGAAGAGGAGGAAATGCAGTAAAATCATGTTGTCTGCATTTTTCCTCCTCTTCATGAGGTGGAAGAGGAGGAAAATCAAGAAAGAACGCAAAAAAAAAGTGCAAAAACGGATAAAAAATGAGCGAGTTATGACATTTTTAAGAATGCAGCATAACTCGCTCATTTTTTATCCCTTTTTGCCAAAATTTTTTTGTTCTTCCTTGTTTTTCCTCCTCTTCGACCTCATGAAGATATATTATGATAAACAAGTAGGAAAAAAATAAGAAGAAAGAAGGAAGTGGAAGTTTTTCGATGTCCGGAGCTTTGCCCAAAAGTTTTTACTTTCTTCTTTCTTCTTATTTTTTCTTACTTGCTCGTTATAATATACCTTCATGAGGTTGAAGAGGAGGAAAATTAAGGAAGAACGCAAAAAAATGGGCAAAAACGGATAAGAAATGAGGGAGTTATGACATTTTTAAGAATGTAGTAAAATTGTGTTGCAGACAACACGACTTGGATTTTAGTCGTGTCGTCGAATACATGACTAATGTTCAAGTCGTGTTGTGTGCAACACAATTTTACTGCATTCTTAAAAATGTCATAACTTACTCATTTTTTATCCATTTTTGCCCATTTTTTGCGTTCTTCCTTATTTTTCCTCATTTTCTACCTCATTAGGATCACCGAAAGATATATAAATTGAACTTGTCGCTCGCCGACGAGTATTTCACGTTTTTGCTCATTTTTATTCTTTTATTTGATGTCTATGAGCGGTCGAGCACTAATGGGCGGCTTTTATATGTGTTTTTTTTTTACATGTAAATCTTAATTTAAGTAGTTGGGAGGGCTTTTCCGCTGATCTTACATCAAAATCCCTTCATCATAGATTTTTTTCGTCTTTCTCACTGTTTTTACAGTTTTTCGGCATGAAATTTTATTTTTTTCCGGGTTAGACGGCAGCGACGATGGTTTAAACCGCGATGATGGACAGACCTTTGCCGGAATATCTTCTTCCCCAACTTGATGCTCCCGTAGATCGTTAATTTTGGGAAGAATGAAGCATTTTGGATACAAAAGGTATAAAAAATATAAAAGAAGGGCATTTTAGGTATTTTAAGTGCCGATTCCAAGGTCATATGAGATTTCACAGGAAAAATCAGGCATATGAGAAAACCATAGTTGGCGCCAGGTAATATGTAAAAAGCTCCATGTCTCTACTACACAAGATGTAGGACTTCAGAAGTTTAACATCATGCCATAAGGTGATTTTACCATGATAAGACGTAATAAAAACGTTCCCACTATCTTTTTTCTTATGATTCTCCACTATCCTAAGAAACAAATGACGCTAATTTTTCGTAGGAGGTATGGCCTACTTGTCCTATATAACCATTTGTATTTTCCAATCTAACAAAGGTTGACATGATTGGTCAATCGTCATGTTCATGTTAAGAACTGCTAGTAACATGGTCGTTATAGCTCTTAGGTTCCGTTTGATAAGTCTGATCATCTGGCTGATTCAGTAGAAGCCACTTTGTTTGGGGCTTTTCAACCCATTTGCTAACGCTAACTGTCTCAGTTGGCCGCCTTTTAAGCCTGAGTCATTCAGCATTTGTTCGTGGGCTAGCTCATCAATCATATTCAGATTTATCAACCAGGTTCTTAAGTCTAAAAGAAAGAGCAATGCCACTTAAGAATTAACACTTCGATGGAAAAAAAAAAAGAACGAACGAACGAACTAGTAACTCCTAGTGCGTTTACACTGCTAAAACAAACTCTTTTTTTATCCTAAGAATTACAATCTGTTCAAAACTGAGCAAATGTCTATTTTCCAAATGGGCAGTGATAACCCTACATCAGATTCGTACACATTTCCATACACAGCTGATGTGTATGGAAATGTGTAGAAAATCTGATGTACAAATATCGTTTCTCTTTCCAAATTGGAAGTCTAGAAGTTTTTTGTAGCCCTGAAAAAAATAAAAATAAATGCTTTTGGTACGTACACGTTTAGAAATTAGAGCATGGGAAGCCTTATCTTTAAGACTATAATGGTACCGATTTTGGTTGGCGATATGGTAGTTGTCTGACGTGACAGGAACATCTTATCTGAAACAGCTCATGCTGTTGCAAACATGAATAAGTTAATAATTAATCATGTGCTGCCCTGTTTAGTCACATTGTCTTCCTAAAACAGACGGACTTGAAATTTTAGGTGATCAACAAGTAATTAAGAAGCTTAAACATATTTTTTTTTTATGTTAGCTCAAACATATTCCCTCCGTTTCAAAATACTGTGTATATTTGAAAAAATTCCCATTTTTATTGGACCATGAAGCCCACAAGGAAGTCGCATGACTTCTTCTCCCTTGTATCCCGTCCAACTCATATGATCGTTCATAAATAAAGTTCTAGTCAATCCTTCTTAGTCTCCTCTAATTTGGAAAATAGGAAGTCACGTGATTTGGCAAAATGAATACGATATTTTGGAATAATAATATTTCCAAATGTATGTAGTATTTTGGAACAGAGGGAGTATAATTTAAGGCATATATAGCCGCTACGTTGCATACAGTTGGAGTGTTGGTGTTTAATTGCTACCTGGGCTATATACAAAGAGGAACAAGTCATTTATTTTGTGCTTGTACTTTCAATAAAAGAGAAACATAACGTGGACGCCAGCCCAAAGATTAAGAATGGAATTTTATTTTGTTTGATTTCATTCCCCTGTATGGCCCGACAAATTGCTAAATTTCTACTCCATACGTATATATCTACACACTCAAATCGGCACTAGCAAAAATACAATGAAAACAGAAGAAGAAAAAGAATGAATCTCATCCAAGACATTTCCTCTCAAATCATGAAATAGTGGATCCTTATTAGGTTATGCACGGTCGTTTAGTAAGGACACATATCATGTCCCTAACATTTGTCACACATGTTTATGGGTATGTCTGAAAGTTGATTGATAAAAGCTTAGTTCATGCTCCAAAATCATATGCATGGGCAACTGCGCAAGCTCACCTATACTTATCATCCAGAATACTGTTGTGCGAATGGGTACCATCTTTGGTATAATCTGACATTATGGAGGAGGACTCAGATCTGGACTTCCTTGAGGTAGCAACATTAAAAGGAACCAAAATATATCCCTTTGCTTACACGTTTTGAAAATGATTAGTGTTATACTCAAAAGTCTTAATTGCCGAGGATGCTACATGTCATCCTATGATGTCTGTATAGACCTAACATAGCGACTAATTGAAGCCCTCAGGCAGGTGGTTTGTGGGGTGTGTGACCATTATGTTATTAATCTTACTTACTGTTACTGTCTTAAGGATGAGATATGTGTATCTTTGCAAAGACGAAAAATCGTTAGAAGAAATTGATGATTGAATCAAGCGAAACACTTTGTCCTTGAGACAGAATGCGCCCTCCCTACGGTGCTTAGGACTCGTGGACGTCTGCCTCCCAGGATAAGACGATCAACCATGTACTGTAGGAGCACTCCAAACAGCACGAGCAGCGAACCATAAATGTGTATGCTTTCACAGGAGAGAAGAGAAAGGAGGAAGATGAAGTGCATGTCAAAAAACCGTACAGAAAACCCATTTTTTCAAGCTTTATAGAAATCCCATTGCCATTGAAACCCTTTCACGTTAAACGGACGCGTCCGGCTATTAACGGTCATAAAAATAAATCGAACCCGTTTTGGTTGAACCAAAATAAATTAGAAAACCAAACCAATTGAATTTGTCCCAAAATAATATTATCTTGTTGACCCAACCCGACCCGACCGGCCGCGCGTGCGAACCGAACTAAGCCGGTCGGACAGACGGACGATGGCGGCACGCGCGCACGCGTGTGTATGGGTTAGCCCACCTAGGTGCATGTGTCCGACATCTCTCTCCCCCACAAAAGTGGGGTGGCCCTTGGGCAACTTCAAAGGCCAAACTTGGACCTTATATACCATCCACAATACCTCCTTGGTGTGGATGTGGGACTATTTATCCTTCACCTAATTCACTCATTCATATCAAAAGTAAGTGGGTTTTAATATGGGTTATTATACCCACTTCTAACAATCCCCCACATGAATGAGAATTAGCTGGATAACTATGCAAAACAATGCAGAAAACTTGTGAAAGCAAATATTGAGAAGAATGCGATGTCTTGAATTGTTCAGCCTCTTCGTCTGCTCTATCAAGTGCAATGAATTCTAATTCCATGGTGGATCTTGCAATGCATGTTTCTTTAGAATATTTCCAAGACACTATTGCAACTTCAATAGTAAATACATATCCACTTATGGATTTGGAGTCTCTTGTATCAGATATCCAATTTGCATCACAGTACCCCTCTAGTACTGCTGGATATCTAGTATAGTGCAGTCCATAGTCCAAGGTATATATTAGATATCTAAGAATCCTGACTAGAGCCTTCCAGTGGTCTTCCCCTGGGTTGCTATTGTATCTACCCAGTTTACTTACTGAATATGCAATGTCCGGTCTTGTACAATTCATGAGGTACATGAGACTTCCAATAATTTGAGAATATTGGAGTTGTGATATGCTCTCACCCTTGTTTTTGTTTAAATACAATGTCACATCCACAAGTGTTCTCGCTGGACGATTATCATTCTCATTAAATTTGTATAGGATTTTTGTAATGTAATGAGATTGAGATAACACATATCCATCTGATGTTTTAGTAATTTTCATCCCTAGTATAACATCTGCAACACCTATATCCTTCATGTCAAACTGTTTCTTTAACATCCTCTTATTAGCTTTAATGATATTATCATTGCTACCAATAATGAGCATATCATCCACATAGAGGCATACAATAACGTAGCCTTCAGGTCTAGCTTTGACATAAACATATTTATCGCATTCATTGATTTTGAATCTATTTGACATCATCATTTTGTCAAATTTTTCATGCCATTGCTTAGGTGCTTATTTAAGCCCATAAAGAAATTTAACAAGTCTGCACACTTTGTTTTCTTAACCCGGTACGACAAACCCTTCAGGTTGTTGCATATATATTTCCTCATTCAAGTCACTATTCAATAATGCTGTTTTTACATCCATTTAATTTATTTCAAGATTAAATAATGCAACCATAGCGATTAACATCCTAATGGAAGTTATTCTTGTGACTGGTGAATATGTATCAAAATAATCTTAACCTTCCTTTTGCTTGTATCTTTTGATAACAAGTCTTGCTTTATATTTGTTAATTGATCCATCAGCCTTCATCTTCCTCTTGAATATCCACTTGTATCCGAGAGGTTTACTCCCTGGAGGTAGATCTACCAACTCCCAAGTGTGATTTTGCATAATGGATTCAATTTTACTATTTACAGCCTCCTTCCAATATTGTGCTTCAGGAGAGGACATGGCTTCCTTAAAGCTTTGAGGCTCATTTTCTAACAAATAAGTTGGAAAATCTGGACCAAAGGATTTTGATGTTCTAGCACGTTTACTATGTCTAGGTTCATCATCTTCTCTCTCTTGGTCATCACTAGTGTCTTTTGTAACATCCAAAGTTCTTTTAAGAGAACTTTCATTTTGTGTAGAATTTCAAGGAAAAATATTTTCAAAAAATGAAGCATTCCTTGATTCAATCACAGTATTGACATTTACATCATGAATATCCAATTTATGAACAAGAAAACGATATACACTGCAATTATTGGCATAACCAATGAATACACAATCAATGGTCTTTGGTCCAATTTTAATCCTCTTGGGATTAGGGACCGCCACTTTTACTAGACACCCCCACAATTTTAAGAAGTTGTAGGAAGGCTTTCGACCTTTCCATAATTCATACGGTGTCTGCAAGGTTTTCTTATGAGGTATTTTGTTGAGAATATAATTGGATGAAAGCAAAACTTTCCCCACATGTTCTGAGGTAATCCAGAACTGATTAACATGGCATTCATCATTTCTTTTAAAGTTCTATTTTTCCGTTCAGCAACTCCATTTTGCTGTGGTGAACAGAATTCACCAAAAGGTGATTCATATTCCCCACCTCTATCACTTCTTAAAACTTTTATTTTCTTACCAAGTTGATTCTCAACCTATGTTTTATATAATATAAACATGTTTATTGCCTCATCTTTACTTCTCAGCAAGTATACATAATAATAACGAGTGCAATCGTTAATAAATGTAATAAAGTATTTTTTACCTCCTCTTGTTTGAACAAGTTTTAAGTCATAGATATCGCTGTGAATTAACTCAAGAGGTTCAGTACATCTCTCAATACTTTGGAATGATTTCCTTGTTAATTTAGATTCCACACAAGTTTCGCATTTATGATTAAAGTCAATATTAAATTTAGTCAGATATTTCATATTAATCAATCTTCGTAAAGCATCATAATTAACATGTCCTAATCTACCATGCTACATATCATATGACTCAAATCATATATAAAAGAAAGAAGAATTCTCAATCATAATATTTCTACTATCCATAGTGGAATTAACATGCAATTCAAAAACATTGCTACCTATCACATGACAAGCAATGATAATTTGTTTCAATTTCATGAAAAGGATATTTGATGAAGTTAGATTGCATACATATATCACTTTCCATGCATATCAATATCACACCAAGGAACAACTTTAAATATTGCATGTCATGCTTGTTCCCGATCTTAACATGCCACTTGATTCAAAAGCCACCCGCCTAACGAGAGCATTTGAAATACTCAAATCATTTGAACATAGTGGTTTTCCTTCAAGTGTATTAAATCAAGCCTTTTTATACTATAAACTCAGACCAAGTAAATAACCCAAAACTGGGAAACAGAACGTAGGAGTTCCACTTACCTGGACTGGAATTTGATACACTGAACCGGACCTTTTGGAAGAAATTAAACCCAAACCTTATAACTCGAACCAGGAAAAAAAACATTGAACCAGATCGGTCTTCTTCTCCAACAGCATGATGGCCGTTCTGAGTGAAGCGACGCCTCCGTCCAAATCCAAGCTCTGCACCGCCAGGCCGCCACCATTCGGAAAAGGGACTCGACGGAGTGAATCACCTTCCAGTGGCCTCTTCTGACTTTGCGCGTCGGAGTTCTGCCAAATTGCCCAAAAAAACTCTACCTTTCTTGGGCTTCTGAAACGACGCTAGAGGGTGCATCCCAGCCTCTCGCCGGGCTCAATCAGCCCAACCATGGCTGCCGTGTGCGAAAGTGCAGAGGTAGCTCTGACGAAGGCAGCAAAGGTGTCACCTTTCTCCGTCAAGGTCGGCCTCGCCCAGATGCTCCGCGAAGGCGTCATCTTGGAGGCGATCGGCGTAGCCGATGGACTGGGGTTCATCTGGTTCGACGAGCTGCCCAGGCCAGACGTGGCTGGGACTGGGTCGGGGCTGCCACACCGGGTGTCCCAGGACGCTTCCCGCTTCGGGCCGAGGACCGCGATGAGGCTGGCGCATGTGCTGTTGTAGCTGGGGATCGTGCCACAGAACGTGATGAGGGTCTGGGCTCAGGCGATGCGGAAGACTCCCTCGACGGCATTCATTTTCTCTGCCACAACGCCGAACATGAGCTATATTGGTCGGTCTTGCAAGGAGTCTCAAGCATTCCTTTGACAGAGAGTCTTCTTCCCTCTGTCTTACTTCATTCCTTTGCACAAATATTTTAACCCTCGGTTCTTCATTGTACGACAAGACAACAGAAACCACAATAGCCAAACATTACACAGTACAGTAAGTACAAGATAATAGTAACAAATTCTGTCTTAAGATTGTTATTAATCTTACTTACTGCTACTGTCTTAAGGATAAGATATGTGTACCTTTGCAAAGACGAAAAATCGTTAGAAGAAATTGATGATCGAATCAAACGAAATACTTTGTCCTTAAGACAGAATGCGCCCTCCCTATGGTGCTTAGGACTCCAAATAGCACGAGCAGCGAACCACAAATGTGTATGCTTTCATAGGAGAGAGGAGAAAGGAGGAAGATGAAGTGCATGTCAAAAAACTGTACAAAAAACCCATTTTTTTAAGCTTTATAGAAATCCCGTTGTTGTTGAAACCTTTTCCCGTTAACAGACGCATCCGTCCGTTAACGGTCATAAAAATAAACCGGACCCGTTTTGGTTGAACCAAAATAAATTAGAAAATCAAACTAATTGAATTTGTCCCAAAATAATATTATCTTGTTGACCCAACCCGACCCGGCCGGCCGCGCGTACAAACCGAACTGAGCTGCAGCCAGGGACAGACGGCGGCGGCAGCGCGCGCGTGTGTGGGTTAGCCCACCTAGGTGCATGGGTCCAACAACTCTCTCCCCCACAAAAGTGGGGTGCCCCTTTGGCCTAACTTCAAAGGCCAAACTTGAACATTATATACTATCCACAACACTTCCTTGTGTGGATGTAGGACTATTCATCCTTCACCCAATTCACTCATTCATATCAAAAGTAAGTGGGTTTTAATATGGGTTATTATACCCAATTCTAACACCTTAACGATTAAATTTTTTTTTAAAGAAAAACTTAACGACTAATTATCAATTTTCCAATTAGACTTGAATTACTCCCTCCAGTCACTTTTAATAGATATAGTTTTCTCAAATGAACTAGATTTTCAGTTCATATGAAAAAAACTTCATCTATTAACGGTGACCAGAGGGAGTATTTGTTAGCCGATCTGCCCCTTAGTTGCGTTAGGTGTGAGTCTTACCTATACCCAAAAACATCAATAATGCAGAACTGCAACAATTGCTTTCGTATCTGTTATAGCTCCAATGTTGTAAACAGCGAATTTGATAGTATGGTATATTGGTATAGGGGAATTATAATTGTTAACAAGGTTGCTTATTTATGTAGAGATGGTGTATGGTACCTGATTTGGTTATGGACAGAAAAAATTAGCAAGGAGGTAGTACCAGCGAGGTTGTTGTATAAGAGAAACTACTTTGTACGGATCCGCACTTATAATTATTGTTGTCACATTTCTCAAAAGAAGTGAACAAATATCCACACTGATTAAAAAAACAAAAAAAATTATCCACGCGGTTTATATTTTATAAAGCTCACTTTTCAAACCTAATAACTTTCAGCCAGTTGCTCGGTCAAATCTCCGGATATTGACACTCTCCCATTAAGAAAAATTAAGGAAATAAAATTACCCAGTAATGCACGCTCAGATGCTTATCTTGTTTAGCCAAAAAAAAAGAGAGAGGGAAGAAGGGTTATGCTAACCTTCATAACAATAAAATAATTCCAACTACCTGTGTTTCAAACATACACTCCATGTTTTTGTATAAAAAAAACATACACTCCATGTTTACTTACTCCCTCTGGTCACTTGTAATAAATATAATTTTTTTTAATAAATTTAGTTCATTTGAAGAAAATTGTATTTATTAAAAGTGACCGGAGGGAGTACTTTTTTAGGAGCCTAGATTATAAAGTGTTCTCTCACTACTCACAAATTAGGCTAAGTAATTGACCAATAAACTATTAGACACCACTTTCATGCATGTTGAGCGCAAAAACTAGAAATTTTTCAGCTTGCTCGTAGCCAGTTAGCTAAAGATCAATTCAGCAGCCTGTGAAGATACGTACAGTTCAAATCGAGTTCACACAAAATGTCCTAGCTGAATGTATGACTAGGGAAGACCATACGTGATCTTTGCTGTATAACAAAAGAGAAGCCACAAGTGTATATATAAAAAAAAGTTCCATCTTTGCTCAAGCAACAGCCGGCAAGATGCAGTGCAAGCTCTAATTAAAAGGCTTATGAAGCATGACATCGAATATTCCTTCTTAGTTGTTTAAATGCTTATATCCTTGTTGTTTGTCACTTAATTGTGGCAAGGCAAGTAGTAAACTACCAATCGAGCACGCCCAAAATACTTAGTGGTAATCACGTTCGGTAGTGTTTTAGTGTTTTTGTTTGGTCTAAAAATTGGGATTAAGGCAAAGCCAGCATCACTAGGTGACAAAGGTGCCGGCCACAAAGCATGCCAACTGAACAGACTCTCATGCTGATTAATCTTCTTCTTGATGGGTCCTTTGAGACAATGGATGCTACCCCACCTACATTACTCAGGGCCTGGGGATAAGATATGAAAAGGAAGTTCCGGTTACTAAAAGCCACTCTAAGCTCTTCCAATGGTATGAAGTATGAACAATGGGGACGTCCACATGCATCTTTCTTTCCATATAACACACGTATTTCTTTACCAAAAAACAAAAGGAAGAAGTTAACGTGTTCAACCCCAGGTACGATACCCATTAAGCTCAAAAGAGGTCTCAGATCTTGATTTAATTGACGTACTCTTAACCTCATACAGAAGTTAAATACACTCGTGTTGCCGTGCGCTTTTTTTTTCTTTAGCAAGTTTTCCTTTTCCTTTATTTCTTCAACCGCTCAATTGCCTGGAGGAGGTAGAGGCAGATTATGAGAAGACAAAAATGGATTTGCTAGGCAACATTGTGTCTTTGTTGCACGTTTACATATTTATAGTTTAGGCTATCATATATATCTTGTTTGTCATGATGCATCACACTGCACAACTTTTGATCCATTACATGGTAATTTTTCACGTGTTGTAGAGAATAAGTTGAGGATCTCTATAATACTTACAGGTCTCAATAGATGAAATTCATTTGTTTGGAAGCATTAATTGATTAAGTGATGGATGATAGAAAAAATATATCCATCCAGTACCTGATACCTATTTCCTTGAAACTACTATTAATGAAAACCTATAAGAAATACACAGTATTAAGTAATCATTCTCCTTTTGCTTTCATATAGCTCGAGTTGAAAGACCCAATAAATCTAATTCTCGTTACTACAGTTAAAATAAGAGCATATAGTGACTACATCTTAGAGGAAAAAGAAGTCTCCTTCAACTGGTGGGACGGCATTGTTCTCTCTGTTAAATGGCATATCATCACATACGACAATACTACATAACAGAATAAACAAATAAATTAAGCCTCCTCCACTGACAGAGTTTGCTGGGCAAGTCTTTGTAAAAATCGAATGAGAGACTTCCTTGCAAATTTTGATGCAGTTGAATCAACAACTTCCCCACTTTCCTCAACATTATGTGCTTCTTGTGTCAAATGTACCCTCCGGACAAGCTTACGAAGATCCTGCAGTTCCATCAAGACCCACCTAATAGGTAAATAAAATGCCAAGTAAAACCAACGATCTTGTTTATTTTTCTCTACCACAATTAAATAGGTTATCTCGCACCATTTCAGCAAGTAAAATGCCACTAATCAGTATGAGCGTTTCTAATTGTGGTTCATGGGTTTGTTCTGGCTTTTCACTTGAGCCATTCTGCAACCTAATTCAATACTGTATGTGAGGAACCACCTATTTGTGCGCTCATACATGGCCGTTTTACCAAGGGCTATGTTAGAAAGCACTTCAAACACAGTAAAGTTATCGACAGGCACAAAATTCTGAAGCAAACCACAAATCAAAGACATCATTCCATATATGTGGTTTGAAATCCAGAAATCGTTCTTCTTGTTTTAGCATAGAAATTTTACTAGATCAATGTATGACTTAGAAGTAAGAAAGATTGCAAAGGACCGGCAATACTGGCACTGAATGTGCCTAGCTTCTTCTGTAGATTTTCATAACATATGCATATTTACCTGTCGATCATACTCAACAGTGTGAATTGAATACACTTCACTTGTAATAGACGAATCCCTATCAATCAAGCCATCAAACCACCTTGCTGCAACTTCAACATATTCAGCAGACACCTAGTGGAAAACAAAAAGTTTGAAGTGTTTAAATATTCAATGCCCTGAAATTATATGGAATATTAGCATGACAAGTTCACAACCCTTCATATAGTACTTGGAAGGATAAAAAAAGTCGAGCTCATAACCTCATACCATATAATTCAGTTCCAACTCATATATAATGAAGTAGAACACGTAGATACTATATCCTCCCTCCTTCGGGATTTATTATCTCCATAGTTAGTTCAAAAACCAGACGGAGGGAGTACTAAGCATAATTTTCTTTAAAGAAGATTTCCATAGAACCACTGAGGCCATTTTATTTATAGACAGGACCTAATTAGAGGACCACAAACCATCGTCTTGCAGACAAAATGACACGAATAGCTGACTCAATAGAAACAAGAGTTAACACTATTTGTAACATCTATACCGAGAAGGTAGTGAGCACAACCCAAATTCATAAACCAAAGTACACATATATTTTTGCATGGGTAGATGGTGTAAAATTATCCAACTGAAAGCCTCAACTTCGCTGCAATTGAATTGTACAAGTGCAAAGGAAAAACTGTAGGTGGCATACACCAGAAACTTGGCAATCGGCCCTCTAAATAAAGTTTAATCTTGTTCGTTATACCTCTTCATCAGAATCAGTTTCTTCTCCATCTTCCTCGTTCTCCTCAACAGTCCGATTTTTTTCACCAGCCAAACTTTGCAATTTTGTAGTGTCACCATCTTTTGATGCATGAATTAAAGCATCCATCAGTTCAGGTTGCACATCCCGTAATAATCTTCCTAACATGCAATGTAATGGTCACCAACTGAACGAACTGAATATTATAGCAAGCGAAGTATTATTAAACAACCAGTAACATGAACATACATCCAAGGTCCAATTTTGCTAACACAAGGCAACTATAAGGATCCAGAACTGCAACAATAACTCTGGGATTTCTGTATAGTTTCTATATTTTACATCTGTAGAAACTAAGTTCATGTCATTAGCAACTGAGAACTGTTACGCAAGCTAAGATTGGTTGAGGAAGAATGCAGTTACCATTCTCTATTTTTGAAGTAAGATTGATATATCTTGAAGACTGAAAATCACATGATTAGAACATGAAAGCTAGAAATAGGGAAAAAATAGAAAATAAATTGCAATCTCTTTTTTTATAACGAAATAAATTGCAATATCCCAAGTGCCAAATTTTGATGCCATCAAATGACGGACATTGGCACCTAAAAAATTAGCAATGTCCCAAGTACCAATTTCTTAAGCCATCACATGCTGAGCATGCACAAGGTGCCTAATATGTTGCAATGAACTCATCAGGTTTAGGTCTACAATTATTTAGACCAGATATAGGTCAAAGATACGTGTCCTGAAGGAAAAGAAAAAGAAAAAAGCAAAAAAATGTAACATTGAATTATCAAGGGGCCAAAAGTCTCAGATCATGCGTACAGATAGCCACCATCTGCCTACCACTAATGAAAAGTGCCCTCTATGTGTTTGTGTCATGTTAATCATCATAATACTTATTAACATATCCTTATTTTCAAATTCGAGGAAAATGATTTGACAGTTAATATAAGGGTTGCTAACAATCTAGTTTCTGCTACAATTATAATGAGAGGAAGAACTGTAGAACTGCCAGTCACGTGAAGACAAGGAAGATGTTGGTAGCTATCACTCATGAACATTCAATCAAAAGTTGAAATCAATGTCAGGTACAAATTCATTCTCTGTAGTTACCATCTTCATCAGTGGATTTCTTTTATGCAACTGCATGGATTGAAGTATAGAGTTGCTTTCTAACAATGTGACAGATACTTTTCACATATGCTGACAGCGGTGAAGTCAATTATTTTTATCGTATGCCCATAAATATGTAAAAAGATATAAAACCTCAAAAAAAGGTGCCAATTATCTCTCAAAGAAGAAACTGATCAACAGATTAAGTACTGTTCTCCGGATTTCATTTGATCTGGAGTACAACATACCCAAAAAATCCTTGAGACACATAAAAATGTCATCTTCTACACTACCATTCTTTCAACCTGCAGAGCCATTATTCAAAAGTTTAGTGGCTTCAACGGATAATCATTCCTTTGAATATTAACTTGTGCATCACATCCTTTTCGCTGTAATTTAGAATGCATTCACTCCGAGTCAAAAGACTCACTCCAATAGGTTATATATATTTCTGAAATTCCTTAACCAATAATATATCCAAATAAGTGGAATTCTGTAGTAGCATTTCCAAGTTAAAAACAAACATTCTCAAAATTGGATAAAGTTCTTCAACTGATTCTAGTTCAAGTCGCAACAAATCAAAACAGGGAACCAACCTATATAGTTGAACTGCCGCCGCTTTCCTTCTCGAACATCAGGGCCCAATCTCTGAACAAGAAAAGAATAAGACAAAAAAATCATAAATTTGGAACTTCAAATCCAAATAACAAAAGCTGAAACAAAAATCAATTTGTTCTCTTAAAAAAAATTAGTACCTTGACAAGCATGAGAGCATCGTACACCTCCTGATCAAGCGCCGCCACCCTGAAACCCAATGTAACACCAAATTCAAACTTTATTCCATCTTACTTGGGAAAATACAATCAAAGTTTTATGAAGTAACCTCATTTATGTCTACTTCGATCATAAAAGATATATTAATTTCAAAATGGACATTTCTACCAATATTACACTGAAAGAGCTGTCCGGAATCAGAACTAACATTTGATTTTCCAAAACGAACTGATTTTAGTTCATGAAGACATTGCACCTGAGAATTCGCTTGATCTGGGGAACAGAGAAGCTAGCAAGGTCCATGCCCCACCGCACGGCGCGCCGAGCCTCCCGCTTCCGCTCATTTCGGCTCTTCTTATCCATTCCCTGGGCGTCGCGATCGTAGTCGGAGTACCCCCCGAGGTCAGGGGCCACGAAGGCGTCGGGCAGCCGCAGGCCGCCGGGCCGGAAATCCACCGAACGGCGGAAGAGGGGGGGCACGGACGCAGAGAGGTGACGCCGCGGAGCTCCGCAGAAGAGGCCAAAGATGGCGGCGGGAAGCAGCCGAGCGCCCAGCGGCGCGGCCACCTGCGCCATCCCTCTCCCCTGACCGGATGAGAGTTGGACACTCGGGGAAGGCGGGATAAGCAGTAGAAGGGTATTTTCGTGTTTCGAAGCAAAATTTTGTGATGTGGGACACGTAGCACATTAGCACAGGTAATGTGAGGGCCGTTAATTTTGCCCGATAGCCCGACCCGCAAAAGAGCGGGTACGGGCTTGGATTTTGAGGCCACGGGTAGGGCTCGGGCATCAAATGGCATCCTGTGGGTCGGGTAGGGTTGGGCCCGGGCCTGGCTAGAAAAAGCCCGAAAGCCCAACCCTACCCGAAAGCCCGTCAGGACTCCTCAATCCCCCGTATAAAAAAAATAGAGATGAGTTTACATGAGATCGTTCTCATATAAGGAGCATGAGGCCAATCTTTATTGCCATTAGATTCCGATCGGAGGGTAGATATCAAATCAGTGGGTAGGTGAGTGTGTCACATCAAGGAGTGGGTGAGATCATTATGGATATTTGTAGCCGTCAGATCAAGATCTAATGGCTACGATTCAAAGTGGCCTCATATAAGCAATATGAGAGCGATCTCATTTAAACTTTTCCCAAAAAAAAAACCTAAAAGCCCTACCCATCACCCCGACCGCCGGCCGCCGCCGCTTCGAACCCCCGTCTCCCCTATCTCTCTCTGACGGTCGCTTCGAACCCCTGTCTCCCTCCGACCAGCGCTTCGAATTCCCGTCTCCCTCCGACGACGTCGCTTCGAACCCCCGTCTTCCCCGACCGCCGCTCTGAGCTACCGTCTCCCCCTCGTCGGCCGTCTCATCCGACTGCTGCTCTGATCTGCCGTCTCTCCCTCGACCACCGGTCTGAGCTGCCGTCTCTCCCTTGACCACCGGTCTGAGCTGTCGTCTCTCCCTCGTCGGCCATCTCCTTCGACGGCTTCCTCGTCAGCCTTCTCCTCTAACCGCCGTCTACTCTATCGGTGACAGTGACATCTCTATTCTCTACTATATCATCTGTTGTGTGTTTATATTTGTCATCTATTTGGATTTGTCATCTGTTGGAATTTAATCATCTATTAGCAATATATAATTTTGTTATTTACTTACTAATTGCCTATAATCTGTTTGAATTTAGTCATCTGTTATCAGCTTGTTGGTCGAATTTAGTAAAGTAGATATATCTCACCACGGTAACGAATCTTTGTCCTTCCCACATCTATCACCAGCTGCACAGGTTAGTTCTTCCAATCCCTGCACCTCTTCTACACCCCCCACTGTTTCAACATCAATCAATTCTTCCACACAAGAAGCCTCTTCAACTCTCACCCTCACACCTATTGTACCCCAAACCCCTAGCTCTACAACTCCCCATTCAGAATTAGGAGCATCTAATGAGCAAACTAGAAGAAAAAAGCGTAGTAGGGGTCGATCATTTGTTTAGGATCATTTCTAGAGGAAACCTTTGATGAAAATGAGAAAAGAGTCGAGGCAATTTGCAATTATTGCAAGAATACCTTTGTGGGATTGGGAACCGATGGCACAACTCATCTTTCAAGGCACTTTGATAGTTGTCCAAGAGGACCAAACATGGATCCTAAATAGCCACTCCTTACTACTGCTTTTGGTAAAGTCTCTACTTTTAAATTCGATAAAAAAACTTGTAGGGAAGCTCTTGCAAGAGCAATTATAATGCATGAATACCCTTTTAATATTGTCACGCATAAGGATTTTATTCATTTTTGTCAAGTTATGCAGCCTCAGTTCAAAATGGTTTATAGGAACACAATTAAAATGGATTGCCAAAAAATTTATACAAAAGAGAAAGCTGCATTGATGAATGTTTTCCAAAACCTTTCTTCTACAATTGGTATTACTTCTGATTTGTGGACTTCAAAATCAAAGGTTCAATTATATTTGTGTTACCGCGCATTATATTGATAGGGCTTGACATCTACGAAAGAAGATTATTATTTTTACTAGAATTCTATCCCGCCATACTGGACTGACAATTTGTAATGCTATTAAAGCCACTCTAGTAAAGTGGAAATTGATTGTAAAGTATCTACTATTACTTTAGATAATGCAACAAACAATGATGTTACTCAAAGAAATCTCATAAAGGACCTTAAAGATAAGGGGTCTCTTCAGTTATAAGGCTCTCTTTTTCATATACGTTGTGCTGCCCATATGTTAAATCTTATTGTGCAAGTTGGACTGAAAGAAATTTTAGATGTAATTGTTCATGGTGTGAGTCTGTAAAATATGTGACGGCCTCCCCTTCCCATCATCAAAAATTTGCTGAGCTGATAACTGAATTAGGAATTAATGTGGGAAAGGGTGTTAGCTTAGATATTACCACTAGATGGAATTCTACATATCTAATGTTAGAGTCTGTTTTGTCATATTGTGATGTGTTTAAAAGATTAAAGGAGGAAGATTCATCTTATAAACATAAACCTTCTGATGATGAGCGGGAAAATGCTGCCACTGTTTGTAAGTTTTTGAAGCAGTTCTATGATGTAACAAAATTATTTTGTAGTGTTGATTATTCTGCAATTCATCTATTTTTGAAAGAAATATCTACAATAAAAAAGGTTATACATGGAGGTACAATTTCTATAGAGTATTTTCTTAGTTCTATGTATTTTTTGAAGTAAATTTGATGAATATTGGAGTGATATACCTGTTACGTATGACATTGTTTTGATATTGGATCCTAGATACAAGAGGAAGTTGTTGAAATTTTATTTGGCCCAGCTCCATGGAAGAGAGTTGGGGGCACTATGTTTTGAAAGGAGTATAACTTTGATGCAATTGTTGTTTGATCAAACAAGAATAAAATATCTCCAGTTGTGGATAGGGCCTCAATTGAGGTTGTCATTCCTTCAAATAATGAAGAAGAAATTCAGCAATGGTCGAAAGAAGAAGGATATGCTGCAAACAATAACAACGACAAATCTGAGCTGGTGTTGTACTTTGGAGGGAGCCTAGAAAACAGGGACACTGACTTAGACATTCTTTCTTGGTGAAAAGTTAACTCAGCCAAGTTTCCAATATTGGTTGCAATGGCTCAAGACATTTTGGTTGTTCTTATTAGTACTGTTGCTTCAGAGTCCACGCTTAGCACTGGTGGGCGTATTCTTGACCAATACAGAAGTTCTCTCTTGCATGAGACAGTTGAATGTTTAATTTGTACTCAGGATTGGTTACGTGGCAAGATGGTTGTTGGCAGTTTCGATGATTTGGATGATGAATTTAATAGTGACAAGAGTAAAATAATCGGAATCAAAATAGCAGATAGCTAAGGTATGTTTTTTTATTTTTATGTTCAAAGGTTTTCTAAAATTGGTATTTCAAATTAGCTTTTAAATTTTTTATTTTTTATTAAATTTAGTTTTCAAAAAAAAATTTAACTCCGTCGTTGCCGATCCCAAGCCCGAATGAGAAAGGAGGAGGGGAACCTTTATTTAATAGTGCTAAATAGAGTGAGAGGAATGTTGTCGATTGGTTGCCTCAAATAGAGGATCCTGTCCGTCTGCGTGTCGCACCACACAGCCCCAAAACAAAACAAAGAAAGAGGGGTGAGTATAAAACTCAATAGTGGTTTTGTATAATTGACAATAATCAGAAATCACAAGGCATCATAACATAGCTGAAAATCCATAATCGACATGATTATTCCATTATCTAGTCATGCATGTACAACACATAAACCTGCATAACCATATCACATTCACATGCTATCATATCATGCATTCATAACACATAATCCTGCAACATGATATCTCATCCACATACTTCCATCCAATCAGGCATTCATATCTCATAAATTCACCCTGCATATCCAAAGTAACCAACACATGGTATAATCATGCATTCATATCTCATAAATTCACCCTGCATGTCCAATGTAACCAAAACATGATACAATCATGTATAACATCGCAATAAGCATATATCATCACAACGGTGAATGCCTCCATCAAGAAGCAACACAATCTGCCATAAAGGCATGACACAATCAAGGCCCGAAGGCGTATCATGGTCCAGTTCCTACATAGGAACAAGGTGGTGGTCAATCCCAACGTGCTGCTCGCCCTGGACAATCCTAGCCAAGGATGCCCGAATCTCAAATAGAGAAACTAGAGCAGGTGTGTTCGCCCTGGGTAGTCTCCTGCGGTGGGGGAGAGCCCGAATCTCATCCTGAGAAACTAGAACACGTAGTAGCTGGTGCACAAGAGCCTACCACCCGGGTGCTCAGTGTCCAGTTTTTGACCTCTCAACTCCGCAAGGCGAGTCCATCCCTCACCCCCACATATCTCAATCAAACTCAACCCGGGGAGTGAACCTGTTCTAGGAGGGAACGAAATCGAAAACATGTCCTTTCGGACCAACCAAGTTTCGATTAACCCATCGATCGATTAATCCGGCATACAATCTCACATATTGCATACAATCGATCAATTCCGTTTAAACAACGATAAAACTTTATCCATGAAGTCCGATACATGATGCATGCTATCATGGTACATCCGTGAGCAATCCTACGTGGGTTCCAATACATGGAACGTGCTCCCAATCCATCCCCTCATCCATCATAATCAAGGCATATATCAACTATAATATCATGATAAACTCCCAAATATGTGTGTGTTCATGCACATTCTAATCACATGGCAATATGCTCTGACATAACCTCATAAGACATTAAATACATTCTTAAATCCCATTTCAAATCACAATTCTCAATAAAACCATACTTGACATAAAAGAGCACATCTCATAGTTCATAATATCATAACTTTACCGGAAACGTGCTTATTCACAAGGATTTCACCATGATATAATTTCAATATCAACATGTGTCATTATCAACATGTGCAATAATATCACATACCCTACTTAGCTTAATCCATCCATGTAGAGTTGAAGGCTTACTCCTACAAGCATGCTCTTTTACCATACAATAAACTATAACATGATCACCTCAATTATTCATAAGCAATATGATCTACACATGAATGATGTATTTTATAAACCATTTAACCTATATTTATGTTGGTGTTTGATTAGAATTAGGGGTACTTTAATGTAGTTTTTGGTTTTTATAAGAAAACAAGAGTAAGATGTAATAATGGGGTAAAAAGTAACTCTAATATTTGAATCTTCTTAACTTCGTGCACAGATATCAGATTAGATCGATTCAAAGTTCATTTTAAAGTTCACGAAGTCAGCTTTCCAACGCCACCAACTATGCTCAAATCCAAGTTCGGAGTAAAAAGTTATACTCATTTGAAAATCGGGCTGTAAATCAAAACCGAGAAAATGATCGCGGGTCATCTCTCCCATTTTCAAATTTTCAAAAACCGAGACTCAATTAACACATCTTGAAAGCTTAATACATGTCTCAAACATTAATAAAAACCCATCAAACATTCCAGAACATATCTACATATCATTCTAAGATGAAACCCTAAGAAATCATAGCAAAAGATTAACATTTATTAAACCCACCATTAGAGCCATAAACAAGAACACCCATTTAAGTAAAAACCATTAAAACAAGTCATTCACTACCCAAAACTGAAATTGAAGAACCCATTACCTTGATTTGATGAGAGAAACCTTGAACCACCTTGAATACCTTTCAAACAAAATGATTTTATATTAATACTCTATTAATCATTATTAAGCTTTGAAAACCAAATGCTAAACCTTAAATCTAGGGCCTTTTAAAAACATAGACATATGATTTTGAAGATTAGGCTTAGTAGATAAGTATAAAACAACAATTTTTATGCTTTCAAAATGGATTAAAACATTGAATGAATCAAGATTAAGAAATGATTAAAAGATTTTTAAAGAAAATAACAAAGATTAAGCTAAATACCTTTAATCCCTTCCTCTTTAAGCAAGGGAAAAGAGGCTCCTAATTCTCCCAGCCAAGCCTTTTTCCCAAATTGGGAAAGGGCACAGCACTTTCCTTTTATAGAAAAATTTGGGGTAGCCCTAATTAAAGTTTGGGGTAAAAATAAGGTTTTTGGCTAAAATTGGATAATTTGGTAATTTTAATCCGAAATTAAGTCCAGAAAATTCTGAAAATTTTTGTAATGACTTTCTGTAATGTCTGGGGAATTTTGGTCAAAAAAACCTAATTTTTGACGGCGAGGCCCACCGTGGTCCCGTCAAACCCTAATTTTCGGAAAATTAGTGAAAAATCTAAAAAATTCCAAAAATTCAGGTTTTATTTAAAATCACTTGAAACTAATTATTGTGAAATCAGTTTTGATTAAAACCATTGTAAATTCATTTATTTTTGAAAACAACCGAGTTAAATCGGAAATCACTTAAACCGCACAATTAACCAATGACTACTATTAAAACAAACCGGTTCAAAGGTTAGGGTCCTTACATGTTTGTTATAATTTTTTTTATTATGCTTATTGTTTATTTTGATACTAAGACTAACCTAAAATGTGTTTTAAAAAATATAAAAATTGTTGTATTTAAATATGTCTGTCGTCTCCTTTTGAGATTAAATCGTGTATAGTTTACAATATATCATACTTGCGTTCTTTTAGGCTCTCTAAAAACCCGAAGCCCGACCCTAGCCCAACCAGCCCGACTAGGGTTAGGGTCGGGCAAAGGTCAGGGTTAAGTTTGTTAGGGCTAGGGCTAGGGCCAACCTCTGGCCCGCAAAAGCCCGACCCATTGACAACCCTAAATGTGATGGGGTCTCATCTCTTGGTGCAATTGTAGAGTTTTTGCTGTGTTTGTGGTAGATATTTTATTGAAAAAAGGAAGAAGGAACTGTTTCACCTCGTAAACTTTGAATCCGATTAGATCGTTTGAATTCTCGTAGGGGTGATTCATCGCGTATTGTAATCGTAAAATTTTCATTGACAATTTTGATTAAGCAAATTGTGCGACAATTTCGCACAACTCCGGCAAGTAAGGCTTTGTCATTGACAGTTTCAGAGTTGTGTTTTTTTTGAATTCTTTACAAGGCCCTTCGTTATCACATTATCCATTGCCTGCTCATACACTCAATGGGTGATTAAAGATTAGAGTAAGAATTTGGTACGTGGGGAAAAGGATACAAACTTGGAAGTAAGTATTTTGGTTGGGAGAGAGAATGGAAACTTATGCGATCCTTGCCTGACCTCATCAATGAAATCCATGGACACTCGCTCATGTACATGAGCGCCATAGAGACACTCGAGCTAACGTTGTCTTTTGTTCACGAGTGCAAGACATCGTCTTCAGTTCACCACTGCCAAATCTCCAAAGCTCATCTTCACCCTGAAATTCTTTCAACAAGGCTGGGGAAGGCAGGGCAAAAAGACTACTTAGGGCATTCATAACGGAAGCTGTTACAGTCTCTTACATTGACACGTGCTCTCTTTTTCTACCCTTCAAAGATTATGTAGAGGAGTGGAAGAAGAATAAAAAAAGCAAAAAGATAACGATCCCCAACAATTGTTTTTTCAATTTCCCCAACTTCTAACTTTCTTCTCTTTCCTCTCCTCGGCTATGTTTACACTTTGGGCGTAGGAAGTCAATTTCTCAGAACAAATACCATGTAACGCTACAGAAGAAATGGATTAACTTGACACTACTCATCTTTACTATAAAATTGTTTCACACTCACGATTTCTAATTCTAGTCAAACGGTTATGTCATTTTCATTGCAGTCATCTACCTCAAAAAGGAGAGCCATGTAGACTGCAGAAGATCCAATACTCCACCGTCATCGGAAACATCCACCACCAACGGCTATTGACGACAGTGGCCAGCAGCAGCCTCCAACTTTTTATTGTGCATCAAAGAGGAGTTCGATTGAGTCCTAATGATGGTGGAGTCTGAGCAGACTCTCGGAGAAGGCATGGTTTTAGAATAACAGGAATGAAGGAAATGTACCGTGGTGGAGTAGTGAATAAAAACCTTTTGTCCGCATCCAAATAAATGGGTGTTTGAAAAGATACGCAACAAATAGAATTCCCTTTGAGGTCTTCCATTGTGGAAACAAACGCTTGAACAAACCACTCATGCAGCTCGTGACAAGCAGGAAAAATCACATAGGGCACATAACCCTTAAGAAACAACACAACCATTGTGTTCAAACAGAACGGCTTATATATATATGGATAGCCACACTACCGTGATCCCAGAAGTGGTAATAATTAGATGAATAAAGGGCTTGCCTGTCAACCATCTAGCTCGACAATTATGAGCCTTGCTTACCAATCAAAAGGGTCAGTAGGCAAATTAAATAGTAAAAGACCCTGTTGCAATCCCCATTAGCAGAGCGCGATCTACTGTTAACTACAGTTCTCATTATTGGAACATACCTATAAGCACTACACCTAATTGACCCGACGTATGATACATTTAAGTAGGAACATAGCATCATCTAGTCTATTCAAAGGAACCTCGAAAGGCAAGCCACCCGGGTAAGGAGTTAAGGGCATCTTTAAAAGCCACTTTTCCGGAGAATCTCCTCTCAAGGAAGGTTAGGAAAAGCACTTTTCTTGCCGCGCGTGGGGACATTAAAGAGAAAAAAGCCGATTCTTAACCCAAACAGCAAGCCCTAAATCATGGACGAGAAAAAGCAACCTCGTCTACCATCAACAATTATTTATAGTTCATGCATGCTCTGCTCCCCCACATCTACCTTAGCACAATTAATCGCGGAGCCCAAAGCAAAACGCACATTAACCATCAACAAGCCACAGCGTCGAATCACACAAACCACTCACCAGCAAAATCAGCAATAAAATAAGTCAATCATCTACACATCCAACCATTAGTATTAACGCGCTAGATTTATCGAAACAGATGAAATGGATACCAATAAGCAATAAGAGTCCATATAGTATGAACCATTCATTGATCACAAACACCATATTGTATGCAAGAAGAACAAACTTGTAGCAATCTGTTTTTGTCAGACGAACTTTTTCCCATTCAGCCCACCCAAAATCCATCAAGCCACGGACCATCAGACATACCCACAACAACAAATACGAACAAAAGACACAGCAAAATCCCATATCCGAAATCTTAAAGAGGTAAACCTGAAGGTGAAGAGTATTACTAGCATATTACGACAACGGAGGAAAACCACCTTGCAAAACACCCCATCAGATGCACGCCGAGGAACCCGATCCCCGATCCTTCTTCATAAAACGGGTGGATCTTGCAAGCCCCAAAATTAGAAAACACCCTTCAGATTTCTCCCTTCATAGGCATCAATTACCGGAGTTCCGGGGACATTCCCTAGCAAAATGGCCCGCCTCCCCACAAACAAAGCATTCATTTCCACCACCACCACCTCCACCAAACCTCCCGCGGCCGCCGCCGCCGCCGCCTCCCCCGCCACCTCGGCCACCCTGGCTACAATCCCTCGCCATATGCCCCACCTCCCCGCAGGAAAAGCAAGCCCCAGGCCCACCCCCCTCGCTCCTCCCCCCGCCCCTCTCGCTCCTCCCATTAAAACCATACCCCCCACCCCCCGCGTCCTCCGCCGCCACCGTAGCGGTCGCCTCTCCCACCATATCCACCTCCACCTCCACCTCCATATCCACCGCCTCCAAACCCTCCACCACCACCGCCTCCGCCACCGGATCCGCCGCGGCGATCGCCCACAACGAACGACCCATCAGGGCCGGTGACGTCAACGGCCTTGGTGCGGCCGTCGGGGGAGTGCTCGACGGAGAACTCGACCGTCTCGCCCTCGCCGAGTGAGCGGAAGCCCTCGGACTTGATGGAGGACTGGTGGACGAATAGGTCCTCACCACCGTCGTCCGGCGTGATGAAGCCGTAGCCCTTTTGACCGTTGAACCAACGGACCACCCCCTGCCGCCTGCCGCCGTCTTCCATCTCCGCCATCTCTTACTAACAAGACCCAACAAACCCTAATTTCCTCGATCCGGAATTCTCGAGCTCGCGGTTCCCATTCAGCTTATATAGAGGCCGGGGCCCAGGTTTTGCGCCGCGTGCGATGTTCGGCAGTTGGACTCACGCGCACTTGGCTTCACGCGACTCTCATGTCCCGGGTTATGAGCTTTGCGTTGACATCGCGTGGACTGAGTATGCGTAGATAGTTCCTAGGACTGACGATGGATATTTTGAGGGGAATCGGACGGATGGGAGAAGGGAGGAGGGGGAAGGATGACCGTCGGATGGGGGTTAGGGTTTGGGGAGGGGAGGTTTTGCCTGGATGCCGCGGAGGGGGTCAAATAGTCAACGCATTGGGGGAGAGGTGGGTCAAAGCATCTGTTAACTGGATGGATGAGAAAGAAATAAAGGCTCTTCTGATTGGTGTGACGTAAAAGTAGTTTGGGTTCTGGTGACGGAGATTAATGACTAATTCCTGGTTATTGTTACTAATCACTTTTGGGTATGTTTGAAGGGAAAAAAATAAACTGAAAATGATTATTATTTTTTTGGCACAACTGGAAGGATTACCCAGGGCAAAAGAAACTGCAAAGGATTAGCTTGACAATTTATAGTTCATTAAATGCTAGCACCTTTTTTTACTGCGGCATTAAATATTGCCAACATCCTGTTATGATCATACGTCTATTAGGATTAGGATTAGCCTACTCCTATGTCAATTAGGACTATAGCTTAGGGTCTATCCTATGCCAACTAGGATTATGGCTTAAGAGCCTATAAATATGTAAAGGGGTCTTCCCTAATAGATTACCAAATCAATGATCAATGACATAGCTTATTTTCTAGTTTAGTTATTAGTTTTTCTTAGTCTTAATCCTATTTTTCTCCCCTTTCTTCTACGATGGATTCCTATGTAGATGACGTTCTACATCATTGGTATCGGAGCATTCGTTCCTACGGACCATTACACGTGCAACATGTCATACAATCACTTAAAGCCAAGTGGAAGCGAGAAGATGAAAAGAGGTACGCATACCAGAAGCGACGATATGAAGAGACGCATGCCCAATGGCAACTCAGGCAGGAACCTGTCCCGGTTCCGAACACTGCTGTCGCTGCTGCTGTTGTAGACACTCCACTGCCATCGCAACCTCCTGTGCTTCCACCGTGGAATTATGAAGACAACTTGGCAAAGTTGAAGCAAGACATCGATGATATTTTCGACGAGCAACGAATGGCACTCCAGAAAATTTTCACATCGCCAGTTCATCTGTTGCCGACTACACCCGAACCTGCTGCAGAAGTCCAGTCCATCCTCCTCCTTTCCACGTCAGCAGACGTCGATGGCACTATTGCAACAACACCCGGAGGAATCCTTTCGGCCATGATAACGGTAACATCTGGCCTACCTGCCCTAAAGTTGCAGCCTTCTTCGAGTGGCTCTGCTGTCGACCCCAGTGGGAGTATGGTGGCTACAGATCTAGGACCGTCAGATCCGCCGCCGCCTCCGCCGAAGCCACCTCCATTGAAGGTGGTCTCTGTCCGGCCTCCACCGCCACTAAAGGCCCCGCCTTTAGGCTGCCCAGCTTATCTCCGACAGCGCGCTTCAACTTCCGTCGCCTCCGCCCATCGCCACAGCCCATTGTGCGGCCTTGGGTACCATCGCCGCTGCCGGGTGGTTTCCACCACCGCTGTTGTGCTGCCGCCGCCGCATGGGCCTCCGCCTCCACTGACTTTGCCTTCTGCGATTTCGACTCCTCCACCCTCCGTCCGGCCGGAACCGCCACCCTCTACTTACACCTCCGCCGCCGTTGTGCTGCCGCCATCGCAGCCATGGTATTCCCAGCCGGATCTGCCTCCGCCTCCGCCGAAGCCGCCTCCTGCTCAAAGCCGCGGAGAAGACGTCGTCGTTACCTCCTACCTCCGCCTGCGATTAGGCCTCCGACCACCACTGACGCTGTTTTCCTTCCCCGACAGACCGCCCACCCCACCCCGTCCTCTCTGGTTTGAGGATTGATTTGACGAAGACGAACCAGCATCTTTTGTTGGGGGTTGGTCCACAAGTGGACCAGACCGGAATGGTTCCACAACTTCCCTTGGGCTGGATCCAACCTATTGGTACAGGTTACAAACCTCGTTCCAATTTGGTTCAAGTTATATACCTTGGGATGGTTCAGCCACCATTAAAAAAAAATCTGGTGGGTTTTGTCTGGCCGTTCAAGGTTTTCTTGATGGTATACTCTACGCCAAACTGGATCCACTCAATTATGAATCTAAGTGCTTACAATTCGTCTACAAGAGCTTTCGTGGATTTTCATGGTTCTAACGCATTTCAATGTCGTTGAGTTTTTCGCATTCCTACGTTCGCTGGAAAACAGACAAGAACACCTCGAGGACGAGGTGATGCGGAAGCGTTGGTAGAATGTTATGATCCTATGTCTATTAGGATTAGGATTAGCCTACTCCTATCTCAATTAGGACTATAGCTTAGGGTCTATCCTATGCCAACTAGGATTATGGCTTAAGAGCCTATAAATATGTAAAAGGGTCTTCCCTAATAGATTACCAAATCAATGATCAATGACATAGCTTATTTTCTAGTTTAGTTATTAGTCTTTCTTAGTCTTAATCCTACTTTTCTCCCCTTTCTTCTACGATGGATTCCTATGTAGATGACGTTCTACATCACATCCTCGCCAAAAAAAGAATAAAGTGATCATTTTCAGCACCTAAAATTTTTTAGTGACGCCCACTTTTATAAGTAAGGTTAGAAAATAATCATTTTTATAGCACGCTTAGTAACACATATTTTGACAACGGACAAAAAATCTCACTACCATTTTATTAAGTTCAATCTCGCAGTAGGGATCCACCATTATATATTTGACAATAGGATTCGATCGTTACATTGGAGTACTAATGACAAGATTGTAAATGAGAATAGTGTAGTGTTATTTAGCAATTATCACAAAAATTTAGGCTAATCTAAGCATGTGGTGTTAGGAAGCACGGATACGAATATGGTGACACAATAGAGACATGGGGATACGACATTTTTCTAAAAAGTAGATACGTTACTGCTAATAAAAATTATTTATATAATTTTTAAATATATATTTTATTATTATAGCACAACATTTTTTCCTTTCAAACCTTGTAAATATTTTTAAATATATATTCTATTATTGTAGCATCATTGTCTTCCGGTGCCTCAGCTCCAGCAACCACAACCGTTGCACCCTCATCTCCCGTCGTTGGCTCGTTGTGGAGGGCCAGTCACGACAGTGGCTCTCAATCGACACTCGCGCCGACCATTGGAGTTGTGTTTGGAAACATGTTCATTTTTTTATTCCTGATATGCGTAAGATACGCATGCAGCCATGTCGCTGCCGTATCCGTATTCGATACATATTAGATATGACTTTCTAGATGTGGTGTTACTAAGAAAAAATGGGGTACTAACACGTTTGACCCAAAAAATATTGGCAGCTTCCAATTGGAAAGGGGGTTTGAAATTTTAGGAATAAGAATTTTAGAGGGAAAAAAGGTCAAATGTACACACCTCCTGTCGTTTACACTACCATGTTTTGAAACCAATACACCCCTTCGATACCAAATTCTATGTAGTAAAAAAAAACTTCTCTCTATGTTTGTAGCAAAAAATATAATTCTCTTTATGTTACATATTAATAATCACATTTGAAAATTTCTTGTCTAACATTAATTGTCCCATTTATTATATTTTTTTTTCTTCTTATTAGTGGATGGAATAAAAATTTAGTTGTAAAGCTTCCTTAAATATCATCTTTCTCAGATGGACGGAAGCAGTAAGGATGAGGAGTTCATTATCCCACGGTTTAGCCAGTCCACACCCCCTATACAGCAATTTAATTATGTTCCCAATCATCCCTTCTTACCGTATTCACCCCCTGTACAGCAGTTTAATTACGTTCCTAATCATCCCTTCTTATCGTATTCAAGTATTTATTCGTTTGTTAGGCACATATCAATTTCTTGAACTGATTAGTTTGTTTAGTTACTTTTAAATTAGAAATTTAGTTTCTTGCGTCTAGATAGTGATCGAGGGTTTTCTGTGTATTCCATTTCAATGTCTTTTTTGCTCTGATATTTGTTTTTATAGGTAAAACTCGCGCATCTTCTAACTACCAATGGGATTTGATTCTTGGACCTATAAGAAATCCAACCAGCCCATCTATTAACTAGAAAGTACATACATTGAGTATTTTAGAAATATCTGTACCATGATTGGACACTCTCCAAGACAGTTTAGCTGGTTGAGTTCAACAAAACAACAAATATAAAAAGAAGGATGAAGTTCCCCACAGTCAAGCCAGCTTACCCCACCGGCAATGGTGTAGCTCATGTTTATTCAAAAAGGTTTTGCTCTTGCTTCTAGTTTGGAGTCAGTGGCTTTAGGCGCGGATGCAGGAATTTTTGTCAATGGGGTCATAAGTAAGGGGTATAAATGGGGTTCGGATGTCCGTGTCTGTCCGTCTATTCGTTTTACTGTCTAAACGGAGGTCAGAGAAGAGGACGACAGCCTTCTGGCCACTTGCATAAGGGAAATTGGCTGTTGTATCAAATGCTATGCAGAATGCTGGTTGAAGAGTCTTCACCTTAGCTTAGATTGCAATTAGCAAGAAACTCTATCCAGAATGTAAAAAAAAAATTCCACCTGACCTAACTCTTGGATCAATGAATTTTTCCAATGGGGTCACTTAGTAAGCCCACCTTTTTTCCTTGCCCAACCCAATAGATTTTTTAATAGGGGTAATGAAAAAATCTCAAACCCTCTGACCCCATTGGCTCTAATGTGGATCCGTCCCTGCCGGCAATGGTGTAGCTCATGCTCTCGCTAGGCGAGCTATTTCATTCCCGGAACCATGTGAATAGTTGGGAGTCCCACCTCTTTTTCTTCATTTTCCTATTTCTTTTGATTGTATTTGTTCGAATGGGTAGTCCCCTTTTGTTTGGGTGTTACCATGTCTCTCAAATAAAAAAAAAAGCCAGCTTACCCCACCTATATCTATCGCCTGAAAATTCACGGACGGTGGACTTCCACTGCCCTGTGAACGAGTGGGCTGGCTCAAACGTGGGGTAATGAACTAGTCATCAAGAAAGAAAAAAACAACTTTTCCCTTATACATTATACTCCCTCCATCCAATTTTACCTCTATGGATTAGAAAATCAAAATGAACTAACCAGATAATAGCTCACCACAGTTCATTTTGGTTTTTTAATGTAACACACAAAAAATTAGTAAGTATTTTAAAACCTAAATTTGACCCTCTTAATATTTGATTTGGTCGTACTTTGCCTCGTGGAAATTAAAATTGGTGAGAAGAGCTTTCCAACGCCACCTATTATACACGATTTGGAGTTCGGAGTAAAAATATATGAGAAATTGAATTTTGATTGAACGTGACTGCGATTGATCGGCTCTTATGGCGATCGATCGCCATAAGAGCCGATCGATCGGCAAGCTTGAACCGATCGATGCCTTATCAAAACGATCAATCATAGTTACTGTGATTTGTGAATGTTGTGTTTCGCGTAAAGTGATCGATCGGCAGTAATAGCGATCGATCGGCTGTAGTGTGGTAGTGTAAAACAGTGCATACGACGATCGATTGCCATATAGCCGATCGATCGCCGGTTGCGGTTTTGTGTTTTCAAGCGTATTTTTGGGGTGCATTTACTTGGGAAAGATACCAAATCCCAATTGGACTTATTTTGCACGTCTCTAGGAGGATTGTGAAGCCTTCCCATTGATTGAAAGTGTCCATGATTTGGAAGATTAGTTTAAGATTGGATTCTCCTCCAACTCTATATAAACACTAGAGAATTGGCTTGTGCTAACCCTAGAACGTCCAGAGACTTTTCCCTTCTCCTTCCCACGTTCACCCATCTCCTTGGAGGCTTGTTCTTGTGGGAGTTTGCGAGAGCTTGGAGCGGGAGCTTTGGAAGGAGCGGAAGAGACGAGTAACGCGTAGAAAGGTGAGATCTTTGGAGGATTAAGTAGGATGGTTTTTCCCCTCTTCTCTCTTTTGATTATATATGCTTTTGACAAGTGTTTTTATTCAACACCTTAGTCATTGTTTGGATTCTTGCGAGATGAATGAGTTATGTCTTTAATTCTATGCGTAGTGCATCACAAATCATATGTGCATTCATGTGTCACTTCTAGATGGGAATTCGCATATAAAGTTTAATGCTTTATTAATTTTTCAGAGAGTAGAAGTTCTGACATTGTTTGGTTAATGATGATTCACGTTGAGTTTGTGCCTTTAAGGTGTGTCTTACATTAATTGTCTTGTTTAGGGTGTATTAATGTTTACAAACTATATTATATATAGAAGAACACAAGAAAGGAGTGAACTTTAGTAATTCCAAATAATTCTAGGTTCTGTAATTGGTCTAGGAGGGGAGTATATAGTTTGTTAATGATGTATTATCATTTATAATGTGCTGTTAAGTAAGATAATCAAGTTCAATTAAGAATCTTAATCTCGGCTGGAACTGTTTCTGTGCTGACAGTCAATGGTAAATAATTCATAACTAATTCAAATAAAATCGGAAAAATATAAAATCAGTGGAGTTAGAAACTAGACTCACGAGGGTATTATCAGTAAAAATTTCAGAGGTTAGGTCTTACTGTACAGAGCACAGTAGCCGTCAGAAGAGGACTATTGTGCAGGAGACAGTGAGCATAATTTGAGAGAAAATACTAAGTATACAAATAACATCATGTAATATGACATGATAAAATATGTTAATAACAGTAATTGGACTATATACTTATGGTATATCACAATAAGAATTGGGTTAGATGTAATTCAATTATGAGGGATAATCCTTTGAACAAGTGATTCATAACTATCTATTTTAAAAAGCGTTGTTGTCGGTTTGATATTCTACTTGGAATTCAAGTCATCTAAAATTCTCTGATTTCTTATCTCTGATATTGGTATTATAAACTCTAATGCGGATGAGGAATTCCTATCTAGAGTTGAGCATGAAAGGTATGTATTGATTGTATGTTACTCTTTGTGTGAGTTGTCTTGTTATTCTATGCTACTCTAATGAGTGAGTTATGTGTTGACCAAAGACTCTGATGCTTCTATCCATACTCCTTGAGAGAGTCTATTCTGGTAAGAGATACCTTATGATCTTAGAGTGTTGAGACCTCTATTCCTTTGAGATATTGCTCATATTGATTACATGATTGTTTCTTCTACCGCACCGGAGACCTTGCGAGACTCCCCCCTTGGTGGTTTCATAGTATGCTCAAATAAGCCATTGCTAGATCTTGCGAGGTCACTTATAATTATGAAATTATAATTTCATACTGCCCGAAGGGAGGCACTATACGTACGTTAGATTGTGGACATTACGGAAGGTCCTCAGTCTCCGCCCATCGTGTCCGTAAGCACTGGTGGGGCCAGCATCCTAGACGCATGGCAGGGTTCCAAAGAGAGAACCCCTAGGGTGGTTCTGGTATATTTTAGTCACTTGCGAGCGACCAGGTTAGCGAGCAGAAATTGTAACTCCTTTCACTTTCGATGTCTGGAGCCTTTGATATGATTATTATCCCCTCCTTACTCATATGTGTAGTAGGAGCCTTATTGATGTTTTTCCTATACTTGCGAGTTGGAATTGTTGTTGACTAACCTTGCAGGTGTATAGACCTCGGTTAAGTTCAGACGTTGTGGAATGTCTATGACTTTTGTTATTCTTATTCTCTTCTTACTGCTTGTTTTCATTCAGTGGATTTTTACATCCTACTGAGTGTTTCTATGAAATACTCATGCATCCTCTGATGCAGGCGCAAATGAAAAGTGAGATCAGGAAGTGCAGTAGTGGAATGGCGGATTGAAGGCGCCGAGAAGAGATTAAAGATTATTTAGTTATTTATTTTTGCTTTTGCTTTTATTGATGTTTATGACATTATTCGCAATTGTTTGCCATAGACTTATAGGTTTATTTTATTTGACTTTCTTAAATGGATCATTATTAAGTAAATTCATTTCATAGTATTCATTGATGTCTATTATTGTATTACACTGATTGCGGGCATAATCGGTTACACGTCCTTTTGAGATGATTGTAATTGGTTTGGAAATCGACTGTTCGGTTGCGTGCTCAGGATCTCTACCTCGAATTGTATCTCATTAGTTGGCTTCCGCACTCCGATCGAGGTATGGGATCTCGGGGCGTGACATTTAACCAAACATGTAATATTGAACGGTGGGAGTACTTATTTACATCAAATATTGTTAAAGTTGCCAATGAAGTCTTCTTACACTGTTGTGAGCTCTACTTTGCCCCTTCAATGGCCTAGTCAGTGTTTCATGTGGACTTTGCGAAGGATGGGCATTGGATAAATCATAAAAAACCATCCGAGGCAGGTGTGAGCATCACATACTATTAACAAACATTAACACTCAGGCAGATGTGAGTAATGTTCCCCATAGACAAAGGAAGCAATTATTACTCCATCCAACGAAGCGCGTTGTATTTGAAAATGAATTAAAACCGTTGGACTCTAAGGCCTGCACAAAAAAACAAAGTTTTTCTCCCCCTTTCCGTGTTTTTGATCTTGATAGAGCAAGTCAGCCATGCGATGTTGGACCAGTGTTTTTAAAAATGTAGACAGGCTTCACTGGACGGAGTAACAAACTTATAAACTCGAGATTGATTACCAGCTATCCTAGACAGGCGCAGCAAAGCGCAAGGGAGTGGCTGAGGGAAGATTGTTAAAATATGAACTAAAAAAGATGGTATTTTCGTCCTCGTCTAAAAAGTGCCCATTTTCGAAAATTGACATAAGCAAAGGAATTTTCAAAAACTTCACCCCTTTGACTATGATTTTACAATAGAAATTAGAACCCCTTAATTTTATAACTTTCAAAACTCTATGTGAATAGCTATAAGGACAATTAATAATATGGTCTATGAAATGCAGGGAGTATAGTTTTCTTCCATAAAAAATGTTGAGTAATGCTCCATGTAGATAAAGGAAGCAAATATTAACAATCATTTAAACTCGAGAACGTTTACAAGCTATTCAAATCTGGACTAATGATTTTTCATATTGGCACTTTATGGCGTATAAGTTGGGAATTTCAACTACTTTGGTGGCCTTTATAAGGAATCAGCACAGAAACAGAAGATATAAAATCACTTATCTACACAACAGGGATGAACTTATATAAAGACATGCTCTGTTGAAAAAGAAAAATAAACTCTTCAAATGATCCTTAGTACACTTCCACGTTCCATTGCTCTGCCTTCTTCAATTGCCTCTTGTACTCAATCCAGTCAATCCCTGCAAAACCAGCAGTTTAACAGAAAACAAAGCCATTAACGATAAACTCAATCATTACCGAGATGCAGCATAAGATGACAACTTAATTGCATATAAGAGAGCTCATTATCACCATCTTTAGCAGCCAAAGAGACCATGATATCATCAATTCCCTTCTCCATTCCCTTCAGCCCACACATGTATACAAAGGTGTTATCTTTCTTGAGCAACTCCCACAACTCCTCTGCATATTGGGCCATTCTGGTCTGGATGTACATCTTCTCTCCCTTCTCATTTGTTTGCTCACGGCTCACAGCGAAATCCAGTCTGAAGTTCTCAGGTGCTTTCTCCTTCATCTTCTCAAATTCCTTTTAGCATAGACGCATAAAAGAATTTCAGTCTCAGCACAGCTATTATGGCAGGAATTAATCTAGTAAATTAAGCAATCACCTCTTTGTATAGCAAAGAGCTACTGGTAGGTACACCCAAGAAGAGCCATGCCAGTCCTTTGTACTGCAAAATTCAAAGTTATATCTAAGATATCAAAGAGATCTGCAATTTTTTTAAGTAATTTAAACAGTTCTATCTCATCAGAGAACTTTTAGCAAATTAGAACAATGGTTTCAACTGATGGATTGAAGCAAATTACCTCGTAGTCCTCATGCTTCTCGAAGAACATCTTCCACAAAAATGAACGGAAAGGAGCAATTCCAGTTCCGGTCGCAAGCTGTAATGAGAATCCAATAGCAAAGACTTAATTAAGCAATTCCTTAGAATGATACTGCTTACTTGTTTGTTGAAATCAATTAAAAAACTACTAACGTGCAAACACAAGTTAAGGTATGGTTCACGTAGTCAAAACTTATACTTTACCATGACAATTGTGGCAGTTGGGTCTTTTGGCATAAGCATCTCCTTGCCAACTGGTCCAGTGAGCTTCACTTCAGCCCCAGGTTTCAAGTCACCTGAATTCAGATAGACATTAGAACTCAAAAGATAACAAAAGGATCTCACATCTCAACAAATGCCATGTTTCAATATGTTTGGAATGTCATATTGAAACTTGCCGATAACCCTTGAAAATTTTACACGGATTAAGGAATAATTAGTAACACTTTAGATTAAAAAGTTGAGTAATCTTGTTGAAAATAGAGATAGTGCAAGTCCTTACAGAGGAAATTTGAGCAAACCCCTTTAACAATCTCCCCTTGGTCATTAGTGTATACAAGCCTCTTTACACATAAAGATACCTATATAAAAAAACAAAATCATATTCCATCCTGAATCAGTTCAAACCATAATTACTTGAAAAATCTGCTTGTAGAATTTTAAATTTCATGAAGATCAATGATTACAACTCAAACAGTATCTTCTACACTAAAAGTTTCTCTTTGATATACTAGAAGACGCACCCACTTCAATAATGAAGAAATGATATCTTAGACAAAAATAAAGCAAGAAAACTCTTGAAACTTACAGTTTTTGAGTCTCCAAAATCACCAAGAGCACTGCTTGCAATTGAGTAGAGTCTCAGCTTGTGGGGCTTCCCATTCTTATCCTCCCCATCTGCAATGACACCAATAGACTGCCCTTCTCTGTATGGAACTTCCCCTGCCATCCAAAGTTCAGATTTAAAAAAAAAATGCATGAAAAAGGGCAGCCCAGATCACAGAAAGCACAGTGAACTTGGTAAATAGCAGAGTTGAAGCCTACCTTCAGTGCTGAAAACCATGTGCCATGTCTCTCCAGGTGCATCATCTCCTGTGATCTTGGTGTTGAGCAAGCACCTGCCAATGTAAGGTGTCTTCGGCTTGTACTTGTTAACCACCACCCCTTCCTCGTTCTTCTTGGAAATCTTCTCTACCTTTGCAGGAGCCTGAGTTGTGACCTGGGCTCTGATAGGGCCCACCTTCCCTGCTGTAGACACATTCCTTGTATACAAACATGTCTGCATAAAGAACACAGTTGATCAACCAAAAGAAAAACACAAAAAAGGAAATCAATAAAATACAGTTATATGATAAGAAAGCCAATTCTGTGTCCTGCCTGTCACCTTATAGAAGCTGACTCTTTCTAAGGGAGCAATGGAGGTTCTTGTGTGGAGAGAAGATGATTTGGAAGAAGGAAGCGATACTGTAGCAGTGACTGCAGTGGCCATGTTTTTGGATATGGGAGGGAAGGAAAGAAGAAAAGCAGGAGTTTGTGAAGTGGAGGAAGATACTAGATGGGGGAGAGTGTTAGAAGGAAGTTGAAGTGGCAAACAGGGGCAAGAAGGGGAGGATTGGGAGATGAAATTGGGTGGAGGAGAATTGGAGGGGCTGCAGTGGTCATGGTTTCAAGTGTTCAGCTTCTGTTGGATAAGTCTACTTCTTAACTGCCATTTTCACCGACAAGAATCTCATGTAAAAACTAGAACATTTGTTTTGAACATCGACCCAAAGAAATGGGGTGAGAGTGGTTTTAAAAACCGAACCGGTGACCGATCCGGAATTCAACCGGGGGTTGACCCGGTTCAATAAAAAAATGAAAAAAAAGAGGGCCTGAGAGGGGGTGGCTCCCTCTGGCCGCCGCCGGAGGCAGAGGGCTCTGGTTCGAGGCGGGCCCTCGACGGGAGGCCCGCCTCGAATCAGAGCCCCCAGTAGGGGCTCCCGTCGAGGCAGAGCCCAGCCCCCCTGCCTGGGCTCTGCCTCGACGGGAGCCCCCGCCTCGAACCAAAGCCGCCAGTGGGGGCGAGGCGGGGCCGCCCCGACGAGGCAGACCCCCCCCCCCCCCCCCCCCCCCCCCCCCGGCACCGAAAATAGGTCCGACTTCGGTTAGACCGGGTCGGACCGGCCGGTCCGGTTTGATTTTTAAAACCATGACCTATTAGACTAGTCTTAAGGGGCCGTTTGGTGCGTGAAAAACCAGTACCATCTGGCTGAAAAAAATCCATGGTTAAGATTTTTGGGATAATCCACTAACCAGTTGAAACACCTCATGAGATACTACAAATAAGTGTTATAATGGCCCCAGAAAAATCAAGATGGATTCTATCCACTCCACTTTAAAATGGAGCCGTTGATGATGCACATGCTAGTTCGTGCATTACAAGAGGTACGTCATTGGAGCACACTGGTCTAGTGTATGTGCCGTCTATCTTAGCGATCAACGACTCCTTTAAAGGGGGGATTATCTTGGAAAATGTAAGTGGGAGGGCCAAATTTTTTTCCAGTGTATCATATTACAAGTAATGTGTTTGGTAATAACAAATTTGATTTAAAGGTGTCATTCATAAAATTATGTCATTTTAAATCACATGTAGATGAGATTTGCATTTCATATAGCAAGTCAGTCATAGGTAGTGTTTGAGAAAAGTGTGAATTTATGAGTGAGATTCAAATATTTAGTGTTTAAATGCATGATTTTGTAAATGATAGGGTCAAATGTATAATTTGCACTCATCCCTTTTCATCTTATAAACGAAATGGCGGGATTTAGGGCAAGATTTTGGTCAAAATCAAATCCCGCCCAAAAATATGCTGTCAAATGGTGGATTTGTCCAAATGATGCGATTCTATGAACCACATTGTCCAAATCCCTATTGCCAAATGCTATCATTTATACACCTATGACAACTTTTTTTTCTTATAACAAGGAGTGTCCGAGTCCTTAGGACCCAACTAGAAGGGTTAGGGCAACCGGTCTCTTAGGGTACTAAATTAAGGTGGCCACTTTCTACTGAAGGTTTTTTTTTTATAAAGTCTAATGAAGCTCTCTTGAGGAAAGTACATTCTTGAAATTTAAACAAGGAAATGCCCGAAGGATAATTTGTTGGAAAGTTGTTTGACAGAATTTTTTTTTCTTGGACATAAGCTACTTGTGAGCATAGTGACAAGTCGGCAATTCGGCTCATGGAAAGTTGTATCGGCGATATATGGCCGATATATCGATATCGGGCCTCAACCGATAAAATGATATGGTGTAATCTTGTTTTGAATTTTTTTTAAAAATACCACCGATATATCGGCGATACATAACTGATATATCGTATATCATTTTTTTAATATTAAAAAAATTCTTTTTTAAAAAAAAGAAAAAAATAACTTTCTTTTTGTTTCCCATCCGATGCCAAATGGTAGGATATGGGTTTAAAACGCGTACACATATTTTGAATTATATATATATATATATTTATGCATATTTTAAAATCTATATTTTGTCTAAAATAGTATTACTCATTTTAGAAGTTATATTGTGAAAATATATGGTAAAAACTAGTTTTCGACCACTGATATTCTTTTACACAATATCTCCTATATATCTCCGATATTTTGTCTCTTTGGTCGACCAATATTTTACCAATATCCGATATGGCATTCCTTGATTCGGCTCCAATTTAGCAGGGGGGTCAATTCAGAAAATTCGGGGACAAATCGACAGGAATTCGGCATACTAATTTTGTGTCCATATAACATAATGTTTTGTTATTGCCAAGTTTTGATATAAGAAGAGAAAATTTACTTAAGTGGGTACTTTTTGTATTATATGAAATGATGCTATACTTTAACATAATTCTTACACTTTTTCTTTTTACCAAGGTAAACATCTGTTTTTTGCGGCAAATAAATGTGCCATTTCATATATATAAAGTACCCACTTCTTACATCAAAACTTGGAGATAAAACTCCATCTTAATACTGGATATGATATTATTATGCCGAATTGCCGCCGAACTCTCGCGGAATTTCCCTGTTATGGAACCGAATTGACCCCTAGCTGAACTGGAGCTGAATTGCTGACTTGTCACTATGGTTGTAACTGTGGTCTAAATTCTTAAATGGACAACGAGAAGGAGAAAGCCCAACATAGGCTTTGTCGAGAAAAGTGGAACGAAAATGTTGTTCAATAATTCAACATTGTATTAAAAAATGTTAAATGGACTCATGTCTAAGACTTCAGCCCTTCAATAAGCCAAGATTTGCCCACTTGTACAAGTTCTTATTTTCTTTTTCATCGGTTGCTCATTATTACAAATTTCTAATCTTTCGAAAAAGTAGCTGGTGTGTAGGAACATCTTGGGGAGTGCTAACCTTGATGAGGAAGCAACACTACGCCGGAGGTCAGTATTGTAAGAAATTTTACCTTTGTAATGGTAAGAAGTAGGCTCACTTGACAAAATTCTCCACTATAACACTTGTACCTTCATCTAGTAATCTACCAGGACAAGATTTCTCTTTTCCATTGTTTATATGTCATCCCATCTGCTAATTTTACCATCTTACTTCCTAAAAAAATATAGATATATAGGGTGAAGGAAATAGTTAATATGCACAGGATCACACAAAACTCCGGTATGTGTGTTCCCCGACTGTAGCATGCAGATAAACAGTATCAGTTTGAACTCTGTTATGTTTTTTTCTTTGTTCTACCCTATTACCCTACTTCCGGAATTATTATTAACATTTGATTTTTCAAAGTAGGTCTAGAAGGATGGACTCGTTTGAGCCGGTAGAAAGAGTACGATTCAGATGCTCTGTGAGCCCCTCACATGTGAGAGGCAAATCACAAGTGCCCAAGCATTAAAAGTATTGGTTTTCTATATATTAAAAGCATCTCATAACCAATTCTTTTAGTAGCGTCCAGCCTTCTAGAACTCGGTTCTTCTCCTTGTTTAGGTTTGGAAGACTTGAAGGGTCAACTATTTTGCAATTTAAAAAACACAACTCATTCCACAAAGAGTGGCCAAGTTTTACTTTTCATTGCAACTAGGAAGCTCTCATGCCTCCAGTATGTATAACAACTAGCATGTCTTCCTCCTTCCCACCATATAGCGCAGCCACTACAGTATCTTCCACCATCAAAAGCCAATTAAATTTCAATGATTCGATATACCACTATAATAACCCGGTCTTCTCTAATCGTTCCTGTCATTTTCGGATGGTTCAGACTGGGATGGGCCAATTGGCTACCGACTTCGCGTGTGAACATTATAGAATAGTGGACATAGCAGGCCCACTCTCAATTTTTATCTACTTTTGTCATGCCGCTCACTGTTTGATGTTCAATACTAAAGTAGAACATGGTGAGACAGAGTATGGCTAAATTAATAAACTGTAATCCTACGAAGTACGGATACGGCAGCGACACGGCTGCCTGCGCATCCGTGCGAGTATCATTAAAAAATCGGAAAATTTTTTGACACAGCTGGATACATATCTAATACATGGTGGATTCGTTTTTGATACGGATCTATTTTTTTAATTTTGAATACGCGAATATGTGTACTCCTACCATTCTGCAAGAGTTGTTATTACCAACCACACTCAACCAAAGTATACTCTTCTCATCATCAATTTTTAAAATTTTTTATTATGTTCCAACCTAAAATAATAATATCTTAATTTTTTTAAATACTTTATTTGAGAATTTAATTTTTTCGTAAAGAGTACTATAATCATTTTGCCTTGTATTCAAAATAGCTCAATATTTTTAGGTGAACTATTGAAGATTATTAACTTTTTATTGACTTTTATAGTTGATTTTCCCTTAAATATCTTTTTTCATTCATCCCTTGTAATTATTTCTTGCATAAAAATTATGAATAAAAATTTAATTTTCAATCACAAGTTTGTAACTGTAACATTTACAAGGTTTTGAAGTAAAAAATGTGGTTCTACATTACCAAAAAATATATTTAAAAAATATATAAATAATTTTTTATTGGCCGTGTTGTATCCTACTTTTTAGAAAAATGTCATGTCTCCATGTCCGTATCGTGTCGTATCATATCGCTTTATCTATATCTGTGCTTCTTAGCTGTAATCAGGTTTCATTTTAATCAAACATATTACATCATTAATTATACATCAGAATCAAAAGAAGGCACCACTAATGGTAGCTTATTGAGGGTTAAGATCTATTGAAGTTATCATGAATTCTAAGAGTAGAACTTTATGTATCAAAACGAATAGAAAAAATAGTAGAACTGCAAGAGTTGGCATACAGTTGCATTAATATATGGAGTAAACATCTTGATAGCTATTGAAAAATAATTATCTCCACCGTGGTTCTAGTGCTTATAAATGATGTAATTTAGAAAGAGTTGGTAATGCTTTTAGAGTTGGTTTGCTTTTAATAGCAAACAAAATCACAGTGGAACTAATCTATTATATTGTTATTCAACCTTTTTATTGATCTGCCCACCTTCATAATTTGAAGACAAGGAAAAGAGGCAACGCTATTTCTCATAGCATAGTAGTGGAACTGGTTTTTCAATCACATGAAATCCTGTTTAAACAAACTTGTTGCAACCACCTACTATGGCTATGTTTCTCCATTTCATCCACAATTGTGAAGCATTGACAAATAAAGAGCACAAAGCTTTGTAAAAAGAGAACAGATTTGGCATATAATTGGTCTCATAATCAATGTCTTTCCGTTCTTCATTTACATGATTTATCAATTTCCACATATGATATTCTTAGATCTGGGTCCAATGTCTAAGTACCCATCCATTGACACTCGGATCTAGCAAATGACCGTAAGAGGCTCCCATGTCATATCATCTTCTTCCAAGTTAATCTCTTCTAAAGCTGGTAATCTTCCAAAGTTCCATCATCCTTTAGCTGAGACCCCGAGCGGCATCTCCGACCAAGTGGGCCAAAGTATGCAACAAAAACATCATCCAACGGCTCGCATCGCTCGGCCCCTTCCATCTACGGCCAAGGGCCATTGCCTCGCCCGGCCGGCCAATGTCGGGTTATGGGTTTTGTTAGCCCAGCAGATCGACCTATTCAAGTAATCGCTGCTCCAATTACCAATCTACCAACACTGGTCAGTCTCCCACGTGCGGCGGCCTCCGCACGGGTGTGCCGCCGGCGGCGCCCGCGGCCGGAGCCCGATGAGAAGGCCTCGGTCGTAGTCGGCGCGCTTGGCCGGGTCAGAGAGGGTGGAGTATGCATCGTGGACGCGCACGAACTCGCCGGCGTCGGCCGATCCCACCCGTGAGTCCGGGTGGCACGCCCGCGCCCGCTCACGGTACGCCGACTTCAGCTCCTGCTTCGTCGCCCCCAGCCGCAGGCCCAGCACGCCGTACAGCTTGTCCGCCTCGGCCGGCCTATCGTAGTAGGGGGCGGAAACGGCGGCGCGGATCGGAGCAATCCGGCGGGACTGGGCGGGGCCAAGGCGGCGGGTGAGGAAGGCGGCGGTGGAGGTGGGCGGCGCGGAGAGAAGAGCCATTTGATCTGATTTGGTTTCCTGTTTTGTTTTTCGAGCTTCTTGGTGGATTTGGCCTAAGGAAGGTCTTGGTGGGCCTTTTATAGAAGGAGGTTTTGGTGTGGGGCCCAGGAAGAAAGATGGGCTGAACCGCGGTTAAAGGTGAGGCCCACAAAAGGTTGGTCTTGTCCGGGATGTCGGATGAGGAGTCCGCGGTTTTCTGCTCCTCCTGCCTCGTTCCATACAGCCTGGATTCCCTTTTTTGTTTTTTTTTTAAGAAAGAAGGAAATACAATATGGAAATTTGACATCCAATTTTTGGTTTTACAAAAAGGCCAAAAGTTAATATACGCCTCAATTTATGCACATTGGAGTACGATGTGGTGGTTTGAGACGTTAGATCGAGATCTAGCAGTGTGAGTTAACAGAGGGGGGCGGGCGGGTGATTCAAGCTCGCTTACCTTGTTTACAAATGCACCATCATCCAATTGAAATCAGACAATTCATAATGCATTGTACTTGGAGAAAATTATTGGGTACCCCTAGTAAATCACATGGGAAATACTCCCATTGTATTGGATTTGAACCCAACAGTCTCTAGGATCAACAGCATAAATGAAGACTCTTGTTGAAGCGCACAACTTCTCCCTGTGCACCGTCGATCTTGAAGATTGATTGTTCTAATAGAAGGGGAGTAAAAATGAGGTAGTTTGGTGAGATGGGAGACTCTCTTAAAAAATACGAGTACAAGTTGCTGAATTTAGTATGTCAATTGTCAAGTAAGATTTTTTAGCCAAAAAAAACAAAGAAGTCAAGTAGGATTCTAGAGAAATGTAGCAAAATAGAAGTAGGATTCTAGAAAGGGTGGGCCCACTGGAGGAATGGAGGCGCCGCGGGATGGGTTGCCGAGGGCAGACCAGTATCAGCCGACGAAAGGAAAGAAAATTCAAGAGTTGGGCTGTGAAATGACCAAAATACCATCGCAAAGACAAACTGCGTGTGGCCTTTGTGTGTATGTGTACACATCATGATGTCAGACGAAGACTGATGATGAGCTTCTAGATAAATTTTTCTGTATAGATACGATACTACGGTAGCATAGCCTACCGTCCATCACCAATCAACCAGAGACACGTAACCCCTTATGTGTGGGCCTAGACTCGACCTGCAACCCCGTTGTGTATGAGCCCCGGCTAACAATCGAAATTAGGCCAAAGAGTTTCAGATAGTTTAGCCGGAGCCCACACACAAGGCTGTTGTGTCTCTTATTGATTGGTGATCAACACCTTGATATTCAACCTTCGGTCCGGAATGTATCTTACATCCTTAAGAATCAACTTATGACGCCTCCCGTGGTGGTCGTTCGACATAGGTAGCCTCCTCTAGTCGGATGCCCAAAAGATGGCATCTGTCCTCACATTTAATGACTCCAAATTGAAGACGAAAAGAGTTTTGTTCCTTCAAATAGTGGGGCCTACTATCATTTTCGTTCCCTCTTTCTCTGTTTGAGTATGAACAACGCCTCCATATTTCCACCATGGAATATGGAGACATGCACAGTGAAGGCTTAGACATTGAAAGGGGAGATCGGTGAAGATACTCGTATTGGTTCTCCTGTTATCAAGCAAGAGGCATCATTGATTGAGCTATTGGGAATCTACCATCTCATGAGGTGTTTCAGCTGGTTAGTGAATTATCCCAAAAGTCTTTAACCAACTGGATTTTTTCAGCTGGATGAAACTGATTTTTCACGCCCCAAACGGCCCTTGGGTCCTTGATGGTGCCTTGTCATATACCTGGCTGATAACTTGAATACCATTTTGTTCAATAAATTATACTTTCTTTTGACAATAATTTACAAAATGATACGGACACCATACACAACAAAATAGAATTCCCTTTTTTATTCAGTCGGTTTATTCTGTTCACAGAAAAAGAATATTGTTTTTTACATAATGAAGCAATTCGATTATTTCGTCTGACGATTATTTACAAGCTGCATCTGGGCTGCAGCTGCACTCTTCAAGCTAAATTCTCAGCTTCTGTAACAAAAAAATGGGAGGGGGAAGCAGATCGCAGGGCTCATTTTTCTCTCATCCATTAACCAACAACAATAAACTCATCTGGCATTACCCTGTTGGGCTTGCTAAAACCTCAACACCATCATTGCTGAACTGATAATTTTCATAAACTTGAAGCAACAGCTCTCTACATGGTACAACAGCTCCCAGTTTGATGCATGCCAAAAAAGCTCCCGAAAGCTTCCTGTGAAGACTATAAGCCTCATCGGGTGGTGGTGTCAGCCGGTGCTTCAGCATGGTTGCTCCAAGGGTCGACATGCTGTGGGTAATATTTGATTTGCGGAAATCATAGCCACCGGATGTCGCAAAAGGCATTCCCACTATGAATGCAGCTTGTGCATGTGCATCTAGCATGACATCAGATTCCATGCCCGTGAGGAAACCTAACCTTTGGGACATCTCAATTACTGTTTCCCTATCACAATTAGCACATGCAAGAACCTGCTCATACAAAAAAAAAAGGTAATTCATGTCAATTTTCAGCATATTCCTCCTTTAGGCGGAAGAGAGGAAGAATATTAGTATTCTACTCCCACTAATAGGAGGCTACCACAAGCAAAGGAGTTCACCATTCTTAGATAGTTATCAACAAAGGGCTGTGGGTAATCCCTAGCTGCTCCAAAATCAATGAGATTAATCATATTTGAATCCTCATCATACAAAAAGTTGCTCCAATTAGGATCTGTCTGAAAATTTGCAAAAGATACATGAATTAGTGAGCACATCATCAAAGAACGTACTTTTTGCAACCAGAGTGGACAACACAAAAAAGCATAAAGTAGAAGATGGGTAACTGAAGATATAACGGAAACCAATTTTTTTCCAAAAAGTCCGGAACACGAGGCATGATTCCTTGTCTTCCAGTATTAATACCATGTGGCAGTGAAAGTTTAAATCCAGTTTCTCAAGCTCCTTCACTAACAGCCTTAAGCACTATAGCTACCATAGTCAAAATAACAATAATAATGGTAATGAAAGTGATAATAATTGCAATAATAATAGTGATAATAATAATAATAACCATAATACGAGTAAGCATAAGCTCATCCCTCATATGTTAGGGTGGGAGACATACCCGTCCCTTTGGAGGAGCAAGAGGGAGAAGACAATGAATAGAACGGAACATAGCGCAGAGAACTCATCCAATTAATTCGTAACTTTCAAGACCGAGGTTTCGAAACCAAACCACATGATAATAATAATGATAACATTAGCAAATACCTCCTTCCGTTGCATATTGTTGGTCCTATTCAGTTTTCAAAATGAACTAATTTGAAAAACCAGGTAGGCCTATTAATATGGAAGGGATGGAGTATAATTATAACTATGATTGTATCATTATCATAATAAAAATTACAAGGAGATAACCAAGGGGCCCCAGATGAGCTATGCTCCGGAAATTTCAAGTCTGCATATAAGCCAGCATGAATATACATAACGCTCTATGAATGAGGAAGACAATTATACATACAGCAATTACATTTAGGAAACTGATAATCATTGTAGTGAAACTGCTCTAGTTTGATGGATGGAACAAACAAAAGTATTTACAAGTTTCATATTATCAACATTTGAAAGCCATTAAAAGTAGAAGACCGAAGAAAGAATGAAAGACCAATAAACTTAGGCGTACATCATGAAAAACTTCCTAGTGAAGCTTACCAAAAAAAGAAGAATACAAGAATAAGAACCTGCCTGCATGAAACGGAATACAAACAGCTCCTGCAGTGTAAGCTGAAGCAACTTCTTCCCAACATAATCACGAGTCTCCTTGCTTAATGTTGCGACCTTGTCGATAGGGACTCCTGAAGTAGACAAGGAGCACATCAGCAACCTTTCCAGCACTCTCATCTTTGATAGATTTATACAAGGTGCGAATGTAACACTTACCAGTGACAAGCTCTGTTGTTAAGACTCTTCTGCTTGAAATTTCATCAATGACCATAGGCACATAAAACCCATCTGCATCAGCCAAAAGTTCACGAAAACGCTTCTGATTTGATGCTTCCAGGTTGTAATCACATTCCCGAGACAGCTCCTCGTTTGCCACCTATAGTTACTAAACAATGTTCATATATTTCAATGTTTTTCTTAAAAACCACGCAAATCGTTTACATCTTAGTGTTGTTTTCAGGGATCCAAAGATATGGCAATTTCAGTTAGTTAACAGTCAAAATATAATGCAGAATCCGTGCCAGAACAGTGACAATTTAACACAAAGGTATTTTCTGCCATATTGCTCTAAGAGAGAAATGATTAGATATATAAGGTTGGTTTCATTAAAAATTTGAGAAATTTCACACAAAAAGGCACTTCCTAAAAAAAACCACTCTAAAAGATAATAAATTAATCGAAATTAGTGCAGCAGGAAGTAGAAGTACCTTTGCGTACTTTCAAGTCTACCACAAAAAAATCGAACCTTTTCTAAAACCACTCTTAAAATTAGGAGTATAGTAAGTTCTGAACATTATAACTCAACAAACATACTTGTTGTATCCACTATAAAGAAGCATTCTAATAATAGAAGTTTTCAAAATACCTATTCACTGAAACTAAAAATACATTATAACCAAGGTCATTTACAGTTCAACTAATAAGTACCTTCATAGCTCTGTCCAGAAAAAGTCCTTTTGGAATAAGATTTGTGTAATCTAGAAGACGCCTCACATTCTCAAGATCACTTTCAATGCTGTCTGCAACACCAGGATACTGTATTTTCATTGCTACTTCTAAACCATCCCTCATAACTGCCTTGTGGACCTGACATTGATGAACGCATTGACATTACAGCTACAGGAATTAGCATATAAAAATTTAAAAGAATGAATAAAACAACCTTCCAGAACAATTGTGAAGAAATGAAAAAACATCTCACACCATTATGCCGTTAATAAAATACAAGAGTAAAAATTGTTTCAAGGTTCACATATACAACAATATAACAATATAAGATCAGGCAACAAATAAAAATAGAACAGAGAAAATTATGCACAATTGTGAAACCTTGCAGTTATCTATGTGACTACCTGGCCAATGCTTGCAGCAGCCATTGGTTCATAATCAAAACTCATAAGCTTTGATGTCCAGTCAGGACCTAATTCAGCACTCAGAACCTCATTGAGCTGGCTCCGGGGCATAACATCTGCACCTTGACGAACAATCTCCAAAGCAGACAAAATCTAAAAGCAGATGGACACCACAATCAATCCAGTTCATCTCAATAAAGCACCACAATTTAAAATGGAAAATTGGCTGCGTACAACTATAACAGAGCTTATATGACCTTTATATAAATGCCCACTATAAGAGCTTATATGACCTTTATATAAATGCCCACTATAAGAAGCTTCACAAGCATGATTAACAATGTAAGCACATTATAAACAAACTACCGGAGCTGGAATAAGTGATTCATCCTGGATGCTCAACATCTGACCCAGCTTAAGTGCTGCACCTCGCATTCTACATAGTGCAAGGGCCAAACGTTCTGCATTCTGTTCAGATAAGAAAGGTGAATAAGCAGATTCATTTTTTGATGAAGGAGGTGTCCCATATACCAGCCTCTTAGCAGATTCCTGAAGTGTGCCCCATGCAAGCCCAGCTCCCAAACCTGCAAACCTTCACATGTGGAGCAGAGGAAAAACATGAAGAAATTCTAGCAAGTGGGCAACATTTTTTCACAAGAAGCTAAGAAAGATTAAACACTACATTTGGATGATGACACATGCAGGAGACCTTCAGGGACAGCACGTGTGCACATCTTGAAAGTTAATAGAATATAGTGCCAAAGGACAATCGCATCTTCTCCCGCAAGTCCAATCCCCCGAGGCCTCCTTCAATGTGCTGGAAGAGAAATTATGGGGTCCGACTGAAGGATTGCTCCCATTTTGCACCTCTTTATTTTTTCTTTTGAACAATAAGATGCATCCAATTCAGAAAGAATCGCTATAACAGTGATTATGTAAACCTTTGGAAGATATAGATTGTGATGCTTAATATTTTTTTATCTTATACTCCCCCATCGCATTTTAATTTGTCCTCATTGAAATAATGGGAGCAAATATCGGATAAACCTTTCCGGTAGTTATATATGTGCATCTATGTACTTGCTGATAGTTTGAAACCATTAAATGTCATTTTACAGGCATTGGCAATCTTACCAGCACATGAAGCCAATCACCTCAAGGATAACAGCTACTTATAGAACCATAGATAAACCCTAATTCATAAGTACATGATTCAACTACGTCTTTTGTACATTTTTTTACTATTTTACTTCGTTCTTCTAAAACCTTATAGAACTCAATCCTTCATTTTACTTCTTCAACCAGCATCTCTTTATAAAAAACACAAATAAAACGGAAAATGAGAACTAATAGCCAAACTTGAATAAGCAAACTTCTCATGTATGCAATTTGCAGTACCATCAAGCGTTGCAAATCGTTGCCATACAAAAGGAAAAACTGCAGAAAAAGTGTCGAATGCTTAAAGAACTCCGCCGAACTACGACAATTTTAAAGTTAAGTCTTCGTCAACTAACATCAATGAAGTGACAAATAGGCAAAGGGAAAATTCCAAAAGAACAAATTATAACAGTTCTGAAGATTGATCTAACCGATGATGAACAAATCAAGCAAACAATACAAACAAATTTAATGCCACCATATTAATCCAACACTGTGTAATCACTCACCCAAGAGCTCTGGTGAAAGGAGTTGACGGGACGCGCCTCTCTCGCGGCTTTCTCTTCTTCAGAGATGCGACATTGCCACCACCATCACCATCCAATTTTCCTCCTACTTGACCCAATTCCCCAGAGCTTCTCTCCCTGAAGCTTTCCTCTTCAGGAATCAAAATCTTGTCCACCGACTCCCCCGCATTTGAATCAATCTCTCCCGCGCGTCCTTCCAATTCCACAGCACCCGCATCCGAATTCTCCCTCAATCCATCTCCATCAGCTCGAATTTCCTTCGGAGCGAACCTCGTCTCTGGCTCGGCCGCGACACCCGCCAACTCCGGACGACGAGGCTCAGCAGGCGCGGCACTTGCGGCGGAGTCGTCGGCGAAGAAGACGACAGTCTCCTTAGGTATCGGAGGAGAGTACTCCCGTACTTTGCCCTTGGTGAGACCGGCGAGGTCGGTGGCGGAGACGACGGCGGACTTGAGGGAGGAGGAGATGAGGGCGGCAAAGTCGCCAGATTTGGCGGCCTCGAGAGCCGGGGATCCAGATAGAGCTTCCTGGGCGACGAGGGAGAGGCCGCGGGCGAGCCGCTGGAGGTCCCGGAGCGGCGAGGCCATGGGGAAGACGGCCGGCGCGTATGGGCGTCCGGTCTTGTGTTTGTGGAAATGCCAGAACGAGAATCGGAAAGGGAGGAGCGGCAAATGAGTGTGGGCTAAGCGCAGACGTGGAGCGGCATGAGCCCATCGTTTTGATGCTGGTGGGTCTAGTTCGCATGATGAGGCCCACATCACATGGTCCAAAGCGATTATAGGAAGCCCAATAAAACATTTTTTTTAGTAAAAGGGCCCATAAAACTTGACGTAGGGAGGAGGCACAACATTGTAAAATGGTTTGCTGCTTCGTTTTTTGAAGAAATGTTTTCTTTTCTTTGAATACCATTGTTAACATTGATCTGTTTGACGTGAACTCATCAGTTTGAACAACTTGTCTAGCTTGGACTCTTCTTTGTAATGGGAAGTCAGTGTTTGAAATAAATGTGTTTAAAAAAAGAAGAAGAAATGGCTCGATTAATGTTAGAAATAAATGTTCTTTAAAAGGAAAAAAGATGTGGCCTTTCTTTATTTATCTTCTAGAACGTGGTTTAGATTAATCTAACCCAAAATAGGTCTTCTTCTTCCCCAAGTGCTCTTAACCATTCTTCTCCATCTTGATTTGAGTTCTCGATTGATGTTCTTTGAGTAAGATTTTTTTCATCGATTTTGTGTGTGGGCAACACACTCATTTCAGGTTTGTGATTGAATTCTTTGGAGCGCACCAAGGTTCGAGAGAGGTCCGTTGTATCTCTTGATCTATAGCCGATGAAGCCTTGCACTAGGCGGCGAATATTCATTTAAGGACAATCCTACAAGGCAACTCGGATCACATTGAGTTCGAGTTTTTTATTTCAGATTATTTGGTATTAAAAAAGATGAAACTTTATAATTCCAAAGGCTGGTTCTCTTCTAATTGATTGTTCTACATCAACAATTTGATAACTTCTATACAATCTTATCTATAAGTTGGTGGCTAATTAAATAATTATTCCAACAACTGGAACTAATATTGTTATTGATTACTGCTGTAGCGACCGTAAATTTTATATTAATAAAATTGGGATTTAATTTGGGATTAATTAGAGAGGTTATGTTTGGCATTCAAGGTGAGTTATGGAAGATGCTGAGGGCATATTCCAATCAAGCTTGGCGCCCTTTATCAAGATGGTTAGATCTTGCTAATTGAAACTGCATAAGGTCTTAATTAGGTAATTTAAGGGATTGAGTTAATTCCCCTTAATCAAGGGATTTATAACTGAAGCAAATTAAGGGGAAGGGCATCCTGGCTGTTGTGGAATGGCTGGACCTTTTGGTAGCCTTTGGATCGTGGTGAGATGGACGGTGAAGAATCAACTAGGACTTGTGTATATCCTATATATACATGCTAGAGGGGTCGACATTCTCCTTTGCAATTTTTGGGAGACGTGCCAACAGAGGAGCAGCAGTGGGCAGCCTTGCACACCACGTTCAAGGAGCTCTCCGGTGGTTTGTGGAGTGGTTTCGTGGAGAAGGGAAGCGTAGTCTACCCGGAGAACCGATTTACGCGCATAACGTATCGATTCTCTTCAAATCAGGTAGGATGTATTTTTACCCAATTTCCTTGGCTTGAATAGCATGTCTTGATGATATTTCATGCATGTTTATGTCTGTTGTTCATTGGTGTATGAGGATGATGCTTGTGAATTGAAAAAGGTCATATCTTTATTTATGTCCGGTATATGCATGATCCATTTGAATACTTGAATGCATATTCCGATATGCAAAGTCTTAGATATGAATTCCTCTCTCCTTAGTCAGCATGTAATTGACTCGTTCATTTCCCTATGGATCTGACTTCATGCTGTCCAGAGATTATAGTCTTACTTTCCGGTCATTTCTTGTTGTTTAAATTATATTAATCATTAGATCGGGTAATGATTCATGAGAATTAAGAAGACGAAGGATTAAATGTCTAAAATATTGTAAAATACAAGTCGATACCCTTCTAACAAGAGGTAAAGGCCTTTGCTTTTTGGTGTTATTTATGTTCCTCTTCGTCCCAAATTAAGGGTCTTAATTATTGAATAGATAATAATCATGATTAGGCATAAAAACAGTTTGTAGAAGTGATAAAGACATAGTATTGTATTGAAAATTACTTGGTGTTAAATTATTACAAATATCATGCCTAGGTGGGACAGAGAGATAATTAGTAATATCATAAGTGATTATTAGATGTGATTAATGAACATAATAAAGGGCAAACCGAAGACTTAATTAAGCCTCGGTCTGGAATTCCCTGCACAGACAGTCAGTAGTAGAAAATGCATAACTAATTCTATAAAATTCAGAAAAATATGTTATCTATTGGGATGTAAAATAGACTCATCAGGGAACCTACAGTAAAAATTACAGATTCATATTCAATCAGTAAAAGTCGTAGCTAGTGCTGAAAGTGTACTGCTGTACACAGGGCAGTGCAATGAAGTAAGGGTAATTCACTAGTATTAATATAACGGGATTAATTGAATTATAAATTTAATTTAAATGCAAATAAATTTGAAATGACCAGAATTACGACTAATATAATAGTACAATTTTCCTATAAGAGAGAGACCAGGGGTTCGAGTCCTAACCTTATTGTCTTTCCCTTTTAGTTTACGGCTCACCGTAGTGGTCGATATAGAAATCCTTAATTAGGGTTTTACTCTAAACCCTAGTTAATCATTTTCTTCATAAACTCTCGAGTTTACATTCAGTATTTGGAATTCATACCTAGAGCCTTGGATATCGAAGATCTTAGATGAGTAAAGTTACCTTTTTAACCCCAACGACTTGAGTGGAGCTTGGGAAGACGAGCGCTACAACTACTTCGAGTGGAAATCCTAGTATGCTCCAGAGCCATTGCAAGATCCTCTGTGATCTCAGATTTTACGAACCTCTGTAGTTCAGCCGATAACGGCAACGCGTGCGCTTAGACTGTATGACATTACGGAAGGTCTGCAGTCTCCGCCCATTGTGCCCATAAGCACAGATGGGGCCAGCATCCCTAGACGCATGGCCGGGTTCCTCTGAAGAACCTCTAGGATGTTCTGGCATAGATGTCCATAGGGGAAGTGGACTGACCAGCAAACAGAAGTTGTTGACTCTCTACACACAGTATGTTGGAGTCTAACTCAGTTGTTGATTCTACCGGTACATATGAGTTTTCCGGTGTTTGATGATAGCTTGGTTTGATGATTTTTCCAAAACCTGATTATTGATTCCTTATTTTCATAATACTTTTGGTATTCGATCTTCTTTTCCTTTGGAATTTGTTAATCCTTTATCAGTGGAGTTTTTGGTATCCTACTGGGTATTTCATACGAAATACTCATGCATCCCTCGATGCAGGAATTAAGAAAGAATGATGCTGAGCAGGAGAAAGTGGAGGATGACTGCAGATTTGGAAATGAAGATTTTTATTTCAGTGTTTTAGTTGTTGAACTTTGTTACTTGTGGCATGTGTGCCTGGCTTTTTATTATTGTATTGATTGCAGATTATTTATGTCACGCCCCGAAATTTCAAGCCTCGACGGAGTGCGGAAGTTGACCTTAAAGAGAAAAATTCTTGAAGCCAAATTTCGGGCATGCAACTGAATACCCATTCGCCAGTCAACCACAACATCTCAAAAGGATGTGTAATTGAAACCACTCAGTCATATGAATCAACATCGTTAAACCATATGAAATAAAAATTATTAATCTCAAATTATCCTAAAATAAAAGTCATTAAAATCTCTTAATAAAATTATTAAAACTTCTTGGCACACAAGCCATTAATGCCACAGCTATTTATTTCAAAAGCCACCTAAACTTCGTGACTTTCTGACTGCAATCCTTGAGCTTTTCCTGCTGCTGCAACTTTCTCCAAATCTAATCTTTATCCAAGCCTGCATCACAGGATGCATGAGTATTCCGAAGAAATACCCAGTAGAATGCAAAACCCACACAAACACAAAATATACAATATATAACAATGCATAAGATTTCAACAACAACTGACAAATCAGCAATATCGATATCCAATATAAGGAATTGCATTACCAGAAATCATCATCAGTCACTAAGACTCCAAAATAGCTAGAATGTATGGAGAGAATATAATTAATCAATTATCCAAACATTGATAGGGCATAAGAAAAACATCATTCACAAAGACTTCAACTATTACAAGCGTATGGAGCTACAACTCTCACTCTCATATATCACCACTTCCATGTGGTTTCTTGCCAGACTATTTTAGAGGTTCTCTCCTTGGAACACTCTGTCATGTCTAGAATACTGGTTCTATCAGTACTTATGGAATGCCTCTCTTTGGGAGGGAACCTAACAAGGGTTCAAAGATATACTCTCTTAACACAGGGACTTTTGAATCTTATTAACTCTCATCCTGGCAGGGTCTCTTAACTCAGGGCTTTTTAGTATTATTAACTCTCTCCCTAGCTGAATTTCTTAACTTAGAGGCTTTTGAGTATTATTAACTCTCACCCTAGCTGAATCTCCCTTAACGCAGGGGCTGTTGAGTATCATTAACTCTCACCCTGGCTGAGTTTCCATTAACACAGGGGCTGTTGAGTATCATTAACTCTCACCCTGGCTGAGTTTCTCTTAACACAAGGGCTATTGAGTATCATTAGCTCTCACCCAGGCCGAGTTTCTCTTAACACAGGGGCTATTGAGTATCATTAGCTCTCACCCTGGCTGAGTTTCTCTTAATCCAAATGCTTTTGAGTATTCTTTAACTCTCAACTGGACAGAGTCTCTCTTAATCCAAGTGCTTTTGAGTATTCTACAACTCTCAACTGGACAGAGTCTATTATGGCTTTTACCAGCATACTACGAATGTCTTCACTCAGGTACTATTGAGACTACCCATCTCTCATCCTGGGAAACTAATTTACCTCTTTTGGGCAAAATCTCACAAGGTTCTTATAACAAATCTCTGATGTAACTATTTACTCTAAGGAAAGGTATCCTCTATGAAGAACATATTTATTCTGGTAACTAGCTCACGAAAGAAGTACAACAAAGATTTCGATACTCTTTCAAAAGTTTGACTCACTAAAGGAGTACCAATGAGATTACTTAATCTCTATCGTCACACAACTAACCATAGAAGTATCAAAATAAAGTGTCAACAACAGAAGTGTCATACATTACTTTAACATAGGTGGAACTATTCCAATACTCAACTCGGTCATAGAAACATTGATCCAAACTTCAAGGTTTAAGACTTTAGTCAAAGGGAATGATGGTTCGGTTTCCAATTAAAAACGCAGTCTAGTCAATATCAACCATGAAACACATAGGATTTACTAAACACCAAACTACCCACCATTAGCCCATGATACTAAAGTATTATACTTAGTCCATTCAGCTGTAATTCTTTCTGGAAGATCTTGCATAACATATATTACTTTCATAGTATACTTATTCTAGCATAGGGGAATGCTTTGCTAAAGTTTCTCCAACTTTTGCCCTAATTATAGTATTCTATTTTTACATATCAGTTGAATTCCGGCTCTTCCCAGCGTTAGCACAAATTGAATTATTCTCTGAAATTTTTACTGTATATAGTCCTTTGAGTCTAGTTTCTAACCCCACTGATTTTATATTTTTCCGATTTTATTTAAATTAGTTATGAATTATTTACTACAGACTGTTAGCACAGAAATAGTTCTGGCCGAGATTAAGACTCTTCATTAAACTCGATTATCTCACTTAATAACACATTATGGGTGATAATATATTATTAACAGATAACCATACTCTCCACCTAGATCAATTACAGACCCTAGCATTGTCTGGAATTACCAAAATATACCTTTTTATCATGTTACATATCATATATCAATTGACCCCTACATCTTCACATATAAGAGCATGATCATAATCAACTCATGAATAGAAATACCACACATATTCATTCCCAAACAAGGTCACATATTTGACATCAGAACTTGAATCATAAACATTCATACGATTGAAATAAATCACAAAGAATAGTGGTAAAATCATCCTACTCTTAGTTTCACAAAAGTCTCGCCCTTTTACGCGTCGTTCGCCTTCTTCGCTTCGTAGCGATGCCTCAGCTCCAAGCTTTGGATGAAGACTCACACCAAGAAGAGGCTTGAGATAAGGGTGAACGTGGGAAGGAGAAAAAGCACAAGCTTTCTAGAGCTAGGGTTTGATATGAATTGCACAAGCCCTCCCCTCTCATGGGTTTATATAGAATTTAGAGAAATCTCTTCTTAAATAATTCCTCTTAAATTATGGACTCTTTCCACCAATAGGAATCCCCTAAAATCCTCCAAAATCTCCTCATGAACGTCCTCTCCAAGTTTGGTTAGGATTTGATATCTTTTTCTCAAGAAAATCTACTCAAAACGCAATTTCCGTATTCAATGCCGTTGCGATCTATCGCGTATCCCGACGATTAATCGCGTACCCCGCCAGATCAATCGCATACCCCGGCGATCAATCGCATACCTCGACTGCATACCAAAATTCAAACTAACATAACTTTATGCTCCGAACTCCAATTTGCGCACCGTTGGTGGCGTTAGAAAGCTCTCTTCACATACTTTAATTACAAAGTGCAAAACATAGCAAAACAAGCATCAAAATTTAATATTTTTAGATCAATCAATTTTAGTAAGCACACAAATTTTTCAGGTGTTACAATTTATTTTCTATAATAATTTAAACTATTAGTGTTACAGCTTTATTAATTATAATTCGGGTACAATGAATGTTATTTAAGTCAACGATCTAGTAAAACCCATGTATGGAAATGGGTATGTGATGATTCGAGTATTCGGTCCGTCTCAAATTTTATACCCAACAACCTTTATTGGATTATCGCTTCCACGTATTTTGGGTTAAATAAAATTTGGGGCGTGACAACTGCGATTTGTCATAAGATGGGTGTAGACAAAAGTCTAAAATCGGAGAAATTTGAAGGAAAAGATTTCAAACGGTGACAAAATAAAATGAAGTTTTGGCTCACCACTTTGAAAGTATTTTATGTAATTTCTAATCCGATTTTGGAGAACTCTGAAGAGCATAAACTGGCGAGGTCGGCTCGTAATGCTCGTTATAAGAAAGATGACGAGATTTGTCATGGTCATATATTAAGTTGTTTGAATGATGAGTTGCATGATTTACATTTTAAATTATCGACTGCTAAAATATTATGGGATGCCATCGAGAAAAAAGTTTGGGAAAGAACATGTTGGGGAGAAAAAATATGTGGTTGGAGAATATTTCGACTACAAGATGACGGATGATAAATCTGTGAGAGATCAAGTAGTTGAAATTCAAAATTTTGTGGCTAAGATCATTGAGAAAGGAATCTCAATCGATGAGAGACTACAAGTTAAATAAGCATTTTGATATGAAAGATCTTGGAAATGCAAATGTTGTGCTTGACATTAAGCTTTATAAGTCTAAAGAAGGCATAATGCTGAGTTAGTCACATTATGTGGAGAAAATACTGAGGAAGTTCAACTTCAACCACTTCGACTGCAAGCCTGTAAATACCTCATATGATCCTAGTGTCAAACTAAGGAAAAATTGTGGGGAAAGTGTGTCAGAGCTTATGTTCTCTCAAGTAATAGGAAGTTTGAATTATGTGGCTAATTGTAGTAGACCAAATATTTCTTATGCGGTGGGGAGTCTGAGCAGGTATACTAGAAGCCCAGATAGATCTCATTGGATTGCCATTGAGAGGGTACTCAATATCTGAAAGGTACTATCTCTTGTGAGATATGTTACCATGGGTTTCCTCCTATAATAGAAGGTTATAGTGATGCAAACTGGATTTCAGATTCTGAAGATACTAAGACAACTAGTGGGTATTTATTCACTTTAGGTGGTGGGGTGATAGCTTGGAAGTCAGCCAAGCAGACGTTGATCACCCGGTCTATTATGGAGGCAGAGATGGTAGCACTTGATTTGGCTAGAAAGGAGGCGGAGTGGCTTAGAAATCTTTTAACAAAGTTGCCCATGTTGAATAAGTCAATCCTTGTTATTTTGATTAATTATAATAACTAAGCTACAATAGCAAATGTGCACAGTAAGAATCACAATAGTAAGTCTTCCAGACATTTAGAATTCAGGTATAAAATTTTGCACAAGTTAAACTCTAGTGGAGTTATTACCTTGATCAGATGATAATCTTGCAGATCATTTGACCAAAGTATTGTCATGTAGACAAGTCAAATTTGCATCGAAGAGAATGGGACTAAAGTCCATTTCTTGAGTCACCGTTGGTGGCAACCTAATCTACTTAAGTGGAGAACCCACGAAGGAGATTCAATGGGAAAAACAAGCTAATGAGTAACTAGAAGGAGCACTTATTTTATACATGCTCTCATTCTTATGGTGTATATGCTCATTCTTTTAGGTTGACTATGGTCTTAATGAGGTCAAGGCCTATGTGGCAGGATATTATAATGTAGACATATCCTTAGAGACTCTCACCTATATGTGTCTTACTTTTGATCGAAAGTTGATGAGAATTGTTGGACTTATTCTCTAGAAGATACACATGAATTGAGCTACTAGCGCATGGCCGTAACGCACCACCCAGACATAACCCAATGGAAAGAGAATGTTATATGTTCGTGTACTACAAGTCTCTCCTTAAAGGTTCAAGTTCAAGACTATGTTCACTTAGAGCTTGGGGAGATGGATGTCCATCAACTAGATGGAGGTTCAAGCTCAAGCCTAGAAGGTACATCTCATCGAAAACATAGTATATGTGTTGCCCGCTTTGAGTCTTGAATCGATGGTCTCTTCTGTTTCTTTTAAAACATGTGGGGAATGTTAGAAATAAATGTGTGTTAAAAAGAAAAAAGAAACGGCTTGATTAATGTTAGAAATAAATGTGTTTTAAAAGGAGAAAAGAAACGGCTCAATTAGCCGATTTAAGATGTGGTCTTTCCTTATTTGTCCTCTAGAACGTGGTTTAGAGTAATCTAACCCAAAATAGGTCTTTTTCTTCCCTAAGTGTTCTTAACCATTCTTCTTTCCTCTCCACCATCTTGATTTGAGTTCTCGGTTGGTGTTCTTTGAATCGGATTTTTTGCATCGATTTTATGTGTGGGCAACACACTCATTTCGGGTTCGTGATCGAATTATTTAGAGTGCACTAAAGTTCGAGAGAGGTCCGTTGTATCTCTTGATCAATTGCCGGTGAAGCCTTGTACTAGGCGACGAATATTCATTCAAGGACAGTCCTATAGGGTGCCTCAGATTGCGTTAAGTTCGAATTTCTTATTTTAGATTATTTGGTATTCAAAAGGAGGGAGCTTTACAATTGCAAAGGCCGGTTCTCTATTGATTGTTCAACATCAACAATTTGGTAACTTCTATACAATCTTGTCTATTAGTTGGTGGCTAATTAGATAATTATTCCAACAGTCAGCAGTATATATATGCCCTTAAAGAGCCAATGGTTGGAGTAGGATAAAGAGTAGATACATAGATGATTCTTTAGAGGCAGAAGGCAAGATGGGCACTTTGTAGGACCAGCGTGTGAACTTCTAATTTTTCTATGTTTCTCTACTGTAGTCTTTTTTTTTGTACAATTTAACACTTCCACATTTTTATTCTTCTTTTTTTATTGTTTGGCTGGATGGACACAATTTTTTCAGGAAAAAGAAGTGGCTAAGGGGCCGTTTGGATCGTGAAAAATCTCAAAAATCCACTCTTAAAAATCCTCCTGGTGGATTTTTGGGATTATCCACTAACCAGCTGAAACACCTCATGGGATTATCCAATATTCCTAAAGTGGATGTTTTTTTATTTTTCACGCCCCAAACGGCCCCTAAATTCCTGCCTATGAAGAAATCTACTCCCTCCAATCATTTTTAATTATGACAATTAGCAAAAATACGTGTAGATATTCTCTGGCTGGGCGGGGGCGGACGGAGACGATGACAATGGCCACCCAACAGTGATCTTAGGTCAAGGTCGAGGTCGAGAGGCCTTTGCGATAAGGCCTAGGTTTTACTATGGACCCCACATCTCAATAAAATTGACCAATTATATAACAGTCTCAATTTAAAGTGACTGGAGGGATTAATTAAATTCTAGAAATTATGATTGACTTATTTTCTATGAGATGTGCTTACCAAACCACTTTTCTAATTTCTTTGCAATTAAACTCTGTTTTCAATAGAGGCAATAAAAAAAAATTGACTTTACTATCTCTTACAAAAGAGTTAGCTCAAAGCAAGCCTGAATGGAGGAGTAAGATCTATGCCGTCGACCCCAAATAGTTGGAAAAAAAACGTTACTTGATTATGATCTTATGGTAGTAGTTTTTTCTTCAACACAAAGTTGACGTTTTTCATGAGAACTGAATACAACGAGCTCATAGTGAGGAGAGGGAACCGTGCAACTGCCCATAGGGGGGGTCCTAGAATCATGCTCTTTACTATACTTGACCATCTCGAGGCGCATCTCTGATGTAGTGCTAGCATATGCGCTAAATCGGCTTATAAGCTATGCAACCTTAGTTGCTAGGCAATATTGTTTTTGCCGAGAATCATTCTAGGAAAGCTCTGAATGTGATCAAGTTATTGCACTTGCTACTGCTTGTAAGAATTTGAAGAATAGTTAAGAGGATTGGACCATATCCAAGAAGATCCTCACATGCGTCTTGCACGTGCCACAAAAGAATTTGACAAATATGAGTTTTATGTAAAATTCTTTAATTTTGTTATCCTTTTTCTTTTTATTGTCCACTGATGCTTGGACCTGTTTAGAATTCTCTATATGCCTAAATCATGACAAGTTTTATAAGGGTGTTTTTGGTACAAGACTTGAAATTGTCTGTTCCGCCCCATTTACTTAAAGCAACCCGTGTTAAGTAGCAAAAAAAAATCCGTGTTAAGATTGTTTTTTATAAGAACCTTTGTCTTGGCTTTTCAGTTAGCTAATGATTTTCATGCTATTTATATTGACAAACTTAAAAATACCTCCTGTGCATGTTTATAATCCTATCTGTTGCATGTTAAATATAAAACCTATGTGCTAGGTAGTCCCAACGTTCAATGATTCATTAGCAATTAAGTTTGATTATAAAATTTGGGTTAACAGTTCTACAAAAATTCTTATGTTCATTTTTTGGCAATATATTTGGCTAATAGTTAACTTTGGCCTCTCTATGGATCAACTGCAATTTCCTAATTTACTATCCAGTCAAATTTCCTGTTGTTTAACATGCTTAGAATGTGAAATAGAAAAAAAACATTCTTAGAATGTAAACAATGTAGTAAACTTGATGGCGAACAATTTCCCTACGTTTAACATAGTCGATGTAGCAATCGAAAAAAGATATTTGGATAGCTTAATAATTGTTTCCAAGGGTCGGGTTGTACGTATCAAAAAAAGAAAAGTCTGAATATGGGAAGAGTTTCTGTTGTCTGAATTAGGTTGAAACAACAGGAATACGGACAACTCAATTCAACACGTAATCGCTGTTTGAATAGAAGTTACAAACTTCAAGTTTCAGATGAATTCAAGCTTTAAAACACTTTGCAGAAGTTGGAGTCTTCCGTGTAAAGGCAGGAGGTATAGAAGAAGGAGGGTTTCCTTTTTAAGATAAAAATTGGGAGAGGGCTTTCTCAGTACAAAAGGGAACTCAGCACAAGTTTCTTCAGCAAAAATCAGGTCCAAGCCAGAGAGGACAGAAGGCCAAACGCTTGAAAGAGGCTAAAGGCAGAAGGCTGCGGAAAAGCAGCATTTAACAGGTGTGTGTCAAGCTCTAGTGTCTCTAACTACTCTTTCTCGGGTAAGCTTTTTATCTTATTCCAATGGAACTTTGTATTCTCATTTAACAATGACGGACCAAATCCATATCTAAAACTTAGCTTGAAACCTAGTTAAATTTTAAGAATCAGATTTGCATGACTTGATTAGTTAATTGATAAGATATGCTTAATGAATATGGTTCTTAGCTCTTCTTAATCTCTGTGGCTGATTAGGCCTAGAGAAGTGGTAGTGCCGAATTCTGCTCGACGCGAGAACGCATCGGAAGCCGGCCAGCGCGTGAATTCACAGTATTTGCCGGTGATGGATCCCATGGTTGTTAACAGCATCCGCAAACTGTTGGAGTGTACAATCTGCTTGAGAGAAAGTTACCCGCCTATTTATCAGTGTCCAAATGGCCACACTCTAGGTTCTGAATGCAAGGCCAGAGTGAAGAAACGGTGCACCATGTGCAAGAGTAAACTTGGAGATATTCATGTGTTGCTCTAGAACGGTGGCTGCTTCTCTCACGCTACCATGTAAGTATCAGATCTTTGGTTGTGTGGGTATGCACCCTTACTTAAATCAAACCTGTTCACGAACAACGGTGTAGTTTCAGACCATATAATTGTCCAAAAGATCAGTGCATTGTTGTAGGCGATGTTCCTCATGATCTGGTGGCCGACTTAATAGATGATCATAAATTGAAACCAGAAGTGTCCAATAAAAGTAGCTTCAATTATCCGCATTCAAACTTAGAAGAGATTAAGAATCCACATTGGGACATAAAACTTTATAGCTGATTTGGGGAGTACTTCGATCTGCGTTTTGAACCTTTTAAGTTGGAGAAGGAGCCTATTTACATGGCGTTTATGCAATTCGTGGGAGAGTAATGAGGCTAAGAATTACAGGTACAGTTTGGAAGTAGATGGTGGAGAGAGAGGGCTGTATTGGCATTAATCATGATTTGGGAAATTGTCATTTTTTTGTTTTACACTTTCCGATAGATAAATAATCTGCCAATTTAGTTTCCATATTAGTAAGAAATCAATTTGACCATATCTAACCCTGATTGGATTTTCTAGCCAAAGATCAGTTTAAATTTTCTAGGCAAAGAAATTACTTACCGTATTAATAGCAAAAGATAATTTCCAAAAAAATTAATGGTAAAAGATATTCGCACACGGTTTAATATCCTCATACCATATATATCCCGAATTAATTCTGTTAATAATCCTCATGTCATATTTATCCCAAATTAATTCTGTTTAAGATTCCATTTAGATATTTTGCGCAAGAAAGTAATTTAACTATGTCATATTTATCCCAATTACAGATTCATAAGTGCATACGCTTTCCATATTCATTCGAAGGTCTTATAATAAAGACAAAACATAGGAGGTCGAGATCCATTCGAAACCTGTTGAGTTTGGTACCAAAAAAGAAAAATTACAAATCATAGCTTTTTAAAATTATAAAAATCATGTGTTCCCCAAGCCTAAGGATTTTTCCTTCTAAAGATTATAATTGCTTCTTTGTTTTTTGTTTGTTTGATTGCTAATTGCTTCTATTTTCAGGCACACACAATTTGCCCTCCTAATTTTTAGGTGCACGTCAAATGGTAAAAGAATTAAGGGTAGGTATAGGGGTGTAAACGAGGGCTTGGCTCAGCTCGGCTCGTTTATAGCTCGAACCTTCCCAACTCGAGCTTAGCTCGATAATTATTCTCGAGCTTGAGTGCTTACTAGGCTCAGGCTCAAATCTTATAAATAGATATTTATACAAACTAATATATTTATCATATATATATATATATATATATATATATATATAAAATAACAAGTTGAGCTCAAGCTGGCGCACGAGCTTGTTCAAGCCAAGTCTGAACGAGCCGATTATCATTGCGCTCGGGCTCGACTCATGGTGGGTCGAGCCCAAAGTCTAGCCGATCTGAGCTGAGCCGGATTACCTCGCGAGCCGGCTTGACCGTTCACACCCTTAGGTAGGTAGTTGCATTCTCATTCTTAGATAAGGCCTATATAATGCAAAAAAAAAAAGATGAGGCCTATAATTAAAAAACTTTTCGATTTTAAATAGATATTATTACGGATTTTATTTTTCAAATTCTTCTAGTTTTTTTTATAATTAATTCTCCTAGTTTGTAGGCGCACAAAATCTTTCCCTAGTGTCTGGGCTATTTATAGGTGCACAAAATCTTCCATCATTATTTTGACAAATAATAATAATCTAGGGATTGATTGTAATTACGGGATTCCTAAAGAGGGATTAACTTGCAATGATGGAAACCTTAAATAAAGATTTACTTCAAATATTAATCATGATTAGGAGTTTTTTGCAATTATTTCTTACCATTAATTGAAATTATGGGATTGGTTAACTTAAAATGTTAAACATGATTAGGTGTTTTTTGCAAATATTTCCAATACCCCATTTTGTTTTAATACTAGTATATATTGATATTGATCCAGACTTCTAAACTTTTACCCTTGTTGATACTTGATAGCAAGAACACAACATCTCATAGTCATTCAGATAACTACACTAATGAAGCTCCAAACTACAAATCTGCTCCAAATTCATTAATGAAGCTATTCTTTAAATCAAATTTAACAAAATATCATACCATTGATGATTCTGTGACATGTAGAAGAGAATCCCTTAGTTCATCTTTTGATGGAAGGAGGCTCGTCTGAGGAAGGGATGCAAGAGGAAGGATTCAAAACAAGGCAAGAGGCAGCCCTTTCACTGTGTTTCCTAAAATAGATTCATCCACGAATCAAATGCCCCCTTCCAAATTAAAACACAACGGCTAGAAAAGATTTAAAATACAACGGTCACTAAGGATTCGAACATCTAATTAAAATGACCAAGATCACAGAAAATCTTTGCAGAGATCGTAGACAATCTTTGGGAGACTTCAGTACAAGAGAAGAAGATGGAAAGCGTGGAATCCAACTCAAGATGCTCAGCTTGCAAGCATCTGAGACGGAGATGCAGTGAAGATTGCTTTCTCTCTCTATACTTCCCTGCAACAGATCCTCTGAGATTTTCAAATGTCCACAAGATCTTTGGAGCAGGCAATGTCACCAGCCTCCTCAAGGTACAGTATCTATACAAATTAAATCCTTACGTAATCATATCTATGCGTGGTTGCCAGAATATGCTATCATTGATTAGAATCTAATCATTTTTTTGTTAGATTAATTGTTTGCTAAATATCTGAGATAAATAGATTATGATTTATAAGCTTAGATATGACACAATATAAATGAAAGAGATCACCCAGCTGAATTCTTCTTCCCAATAGGAATGGTGGAACCAGTTTTTTTTTCTAGGACAAAGTTTTGGTACTAGTTCTCCTAATCTTGAGAGTTGAGCATTGTGGGAAATGTTAAGTAAATTGAACTGCAAATAGTTTTTATTTTCCAAATGATTGTAATTATCTTAATGTGGCGGTTCTCTTCTTTCTGCCAATTTTGATTAGTAATAATATATATAGTTAAGTTATCTATTCAATGTAATTTAAGGTACTTAAAAGAACTATTAATGTCAAAGCATTTTCTGTTCTTTGCTTGGCTGCTATATCATTTATTAATAAAGAGTATGTTGTTTTTAGTAAATTCTTTTTTTTATTAGATTATTCCATGAATATAATGCTTAATTCACATGCAAATTTTTTGATTTGGTAAGATCAGTAGAGGGATTTTGGACTAATCCATTGCATTTACAGAGAATACCAGTTGATCAAAGAATGATGGCAGCTGACACCATGTCCATAGAGGCGTATCATCGTGTCGAAGACCCTGTTTATGGGTTTTCAAAATTTATTACACAACTTCAACAAGAAATAACCACTGCTCAATGTGAGCTTGCCATGGTAAAGGCTAGAATTGCCATTTGCAGAGCTCAACAAGCACATATGGGGCATGGACACATTCATTTTGGAGAAGCTTCATCTTCCCATGTCCAAGAGCAAGAGAAGGATGCTTATCAGTTTGATCTAAGCCCAGACCTGCTGGAGTTCTATTCTTCTATAGGGTCTGTTTAAGTTATTTTTTCAATTAATACCAACAATGTTCTTAATGCTGTTGTTGAATAATGTAGCTTGTCAAGGTTTGAATTAATCAGAATGAAACAAATAGGGCTTCTGTATTCAGCCCTTGAAGAATCTTGGTGGGTGCAATCAGCACTGCAATAAAAATGATGTGTACAACCGAACTACTAAGAAAGTGTAGAACAGAAGATCGAAAATATTTTCCTGATGTACAATCCATTAGAAAGCCATCCGTTCTATATTAATTATATGCATTAGAAAGCCAAAATGATATAAGTTAGGTTCATTTTGGTTTTCGGATTCAGACAAATAATATAAGACAGGGAGAGTAGAAGATATCCATTAGATTAGATCCTCTATGCTAACGTAGTGCATAGATATCTTATGCGGCTTACAACAAACAAAGGAAGAACAGTTCTAGACAGTCAATCTTCTCGACAATTTATTTCAAAAGCATAGATGTGTACTAATCATGGGTAAATTACAATCACAGAAAGAACCCCCCATTGCTGCATTGTTTTCAAAATCAGAGAAACCAGCATCAAATTGAAGATTTTCTACCATTCATGCACGTATCTCTCCCCTCTTTTGAATTACAACATCTCCACCACGTCCATCAGAAGCTGCGTCTCTGTAAACTTGTCGTCATTATTTGATGAATCCAGCACCATGTATATGATAATCACCTTCCCTCCCTCTTCTTTCCGAGGAATTGTCTTCTTGCAAATTTGGAGCAACTTCACACACTCCTCGTCGGTGCAGCAATTGAAAATCCACTGCCACTGTTTCCAAAACATAAAATATCAGCTGAGTTTCATTTATATGCACCACGGCTCATGCGCGTCGACGGTGCACGCTAAGGCGCCACAGGCAGTCGGATTTTGATCCGGTGGCATGCGTTAATACATGGGGCAGGCGGCAGCTAGGGAGCATATTAAACTCTATCCAAATCGGATTATATATTTCTAAGATATCCTCATTTTCTACCTAAAATGAGCCCAGTACTTTAATGAAAATGTTAATACGAGCCTTAGCTCAGGCGTGTTGTTGTGAGCTGTGACGATTTGGGCGGGTGGGCGGTGATTCAAATCTGCCTGCCCTTGTACTAATGCCTGCCGCGGGATCAAATTATAATGACCCAGATAATCTCAGATCGCGGACGGTGTCCCGACTCCTATAAAAGGGATTCATTAAATTGTTTTACTTTAAATAATAATCCGAGCCCGGGCTTATATATATCCTAATGATTTTGTTTAATCAACCTCGAAGAAGACTACGTCCGCGTGAGGAATGGACTTATACATGTCGCCGGCGACGAATTCAATCCTACATAACTTGGGCCAGTCGGCCATGACATGGTGTTGATCGAGCACGGTGAGCTTGAGCTCTGGAAAGGCGTTGGCCAGAATCTTGGCAGAGACCCCCGTCCCACCGCCGATGTCCACGAGCGAGCGAGCTCCATCGAGCAGGCCGCGACACTGCCAGACGAAGGCGCTCGTGAACAGCCGGCTGTCACTGGCCATGGCTTGTTGGCAAGGTGTCCCACGAAGCATCAGAGACACTAATAACTGCTGTTGGACAGTGATAGCCCTACGGCAGATTCTTACATATTTTCCATACATAGTGTGTATCAGTGGGTGAACTGATGTGATGTGTATGAAAATGAATGGCTGAATTGATGTGACCCCACAACATAGGATGGAAAATGTGTAAGAATCTGCTGTAGGGCTATCACTTGTCCCACTAATAAGAAAGGTTCGTGATAGCCACCATGGGTTGATCATCACCCACAACATAGCCCTCTTTTTCTCAAGTGAGGACAGGAAGAAGTTGAATATGAAGGTCATAGGAAGGATTTGGGGTATAACATTTCCCCCCTCCCGCATCTGATCTTTTTCAAAAAAAAAAAAAACAATGTGACCGGTCCGGACCGGTCCGGTTTAAAAGAAAACCGGCCGGTACCGGTTTTGAAAAAAACCGGACGGTTTACCGAACCGGGGTAAACCGGGTGAACCGAACCGGTTTCCCGGCCGGTTCCGGTTTTCCGCGGTCGGACCGGCCGGTCCGGTCCGGTTTTGAAAACCATGATTTGGACTTTCAAATAAAGTAATTATTTGTTTACATTTAACTTAGATTTTATAAGAGTGTTTTTATTGTCTTAGTTAGCATTAAATGAAAGACCACACACATTTGACGAAAGAATTAAATACTTAGCTTATAGGAGTTCGGGTTAGGGTTTAGTATGGAGAATGAACACAACTAGTTAGACGAAAGAATTAAATACGTACTTTCTCAGATTAGGGTTACAGTTTGGTATGAAGAATACACAAAACTAGTTAGATGGGATAATGCAATAAGTAGTTTCTAGGATGTGAGGTTAGTGTTAGATGGAAGAATACACACTACTAGTTAGACGGAATAATCAAATACTTAGCTTTAAGGGTTTAGGGTTAGGGCTTTGTACGAAGAAAAAATACAACTAGTTAGGCTGAAGAATTAAATTCATAGATTTTGCGGTAGAGGTTGAGGAAAATACACAACTAGTTTGACAGAAAAATCAAATACTTAGTGTTTAGGATTTATGGTTAGGTTTTGGTATAGAGAATACTCACAACAATTTAAATGAAAAAATGAAATAAGTAGTTTATAGGGATTAGGGTTAACGTTAGATGGAAGAATACACACAACTAATTAGACGAAAGAATCAAATACTTAGCTTGTATAAGGGTTAGATTTTCGCATGGACTACTAGTTAGCGGGAAGAGTTAAATTAGTAGTTCTTGGTGTTTAGGGTTAGGGTTTGGTATGGAAGAATACAAAAAAGTATTTAGACGGCACAATCAAATATGTACTTTTTAGGGTTTTGAGTTAGAGTTTGGTATCGAGAATACAACTAGTTAGATAAAAATTGAAATAAGTAGATTTTAGGTCTTAGTGTTAGTGTTAGACGGAAGAATACAAGCAATTAGTTAGACGAAATAATCAAAATTCTTAGCTTTTAGGATTTAGGGTTAGGGTTTAAGATTGCATATAAACACAACTAGATAGATGAAAAAGTTAAATATGTACTTTCGTGGATTTAGGGTTGGGATTTGGTATAGAGAATATAAACAAGTAGTCGGATAGAATAGTTAAATACATTGTTTTTAGGGTTGAGGGTTTGGGTTTGTTGTGGGGGCTCGACAAAACCAGGGGGAGAAGAGGGGAGACGGGGCTCGGCGAAGGCGAAACGGGGGGACAAAAGAGGGGGGGTCGGTCTGACCATCCGGGTCACCAGTTCGTCCAGGTTTAACCCCCCCTTTTTCGGTCCAGTCCGATTTTTAAAACCAGGCTATGTCTATTTAGTTGTTTGTATTCTCCATACGAAACCCTAAAAACATTGCATTCAATTCTTCAGTCTAACTAGTTATGTAGATTCTTTCATTTAATCATAAACCTATACACTAGAAACTACTTATTTCATTTTTTCAACCAACTTGTTTTGTATATTCTCCATACCAAACTCTAACCCTAAATGCTAGAACTTACGCATTCAATTCTTCCATCTAACTAGTTATTTTTATTCTCCATATAAAACCCTAACCCATATAATATGGCAAAATTTTTAATGAGGCACAACTCATGCAAATGCACCTTGAGTCATTGGATTTTGATTGAAAGGCACCTAGAGGTGGGTGGTGATTCACACTCACCTACCCCTGATTTGACACTACCATCATATCAAAATTTGACAGCTCAAGATGATTCGGCTCATACAGGCTGCATGAGTCATGTCTCATGTAAACTGGATAATATATATATATATATATAGAGAGAGAGAGAGAGAGAGATAAAATTTAAATGAGATCGCTCTCATATAGCTTATATGAGGCTACTACTTTAAATCTTAGTCATTGGATCTTGATCTTACGACTACAAACTGCTACAAGAACTCACCTACTTACTAATTTGACATACTCACTCACCCACTGACTTGATACCCACCCTCGAATCGAAATCCAATGACCCAAAACACTGGTCTCATGAGGACGGTTCACATGAGATCGTTCTCATATAAGGAGCATGAGGCCAATCTTTTAGGTCATTAGATTCCGATCCAATTGTGGATGTCAAATCAAGAGGTAGGTAAGTGTGTCAAATCAGTAGTTAGGTGAGTTTTTTGTAACTATTTGCAGCCGTCAGATCAAGATCCAATGGCTATAAATTAAATTGGCCTCATATAAGTTATATATATATATATATTGAGGATGATTTACATGAGATTGTTCTCATATAAAGAGCATGAGACCAATCTTTTGGGTCTTTGGATTTCAATTCGAGGGTCGGTATCAAATCAGTGGGAAGGTGAGTTCTTTATAGTCATTTATAACTGTCAGATCAAGATTCAATGGTTAAAACTTAAAGTGGCCTCATATGAGCCAAATGAGAGCGATCTCATTTAAACTTTATATATATATATATATATATATATATATATATATATATATATAGAGAGAGAGAGAGAGAGAGAGAGAGAGAGAGAGAGAGAGAGAGAGATATGAGTTTACATGAGATCGTTCTCATATAAGGAACATGAGGCCAATCTTTATTGCCGTTAGATTCCGATTGGAGGGTGGATATCAAATCAGTGGGTAGGTGAGTGTGTCACATCAAAGAGTGGGTGAGATCATTATGAATATTTGTAGCCGTCAGATGAAGATCCAACGGCTACGATTCAAAGTGGCCTCATATAAGCAATATGAGAGCGATCTCATTTAAACTTTTCCCATATATATATACATATATGTAGAGAGAGAGAGAGAAACCGGTTTACATGTGATCGTTCTCACGTGGCTTGCATGAACTCAGGTTGGATAAAGCGTTACACAACCCAATCCAATTTGAGATGTTGCCCTAGCTTCTACAAAAAGCTCATACATTCTCAACCTTGTCTTGACCAAACTGGATTTTTTTTTTTTGTAAAAGCTCATACACTCTCAACCTTGTCTTGACCAAACTGGACTTTTTTTTTGTAATACCAAGGGGTGCTTGAGTCCTTAGGACCCGACTAGAAGGGGCAGAGCAACACCAGCCTCTAAGAGCACCATATTCCGCCAGCAATTTCCTCACGTGCATACATGGCCCACACAAAACATGCACCATTTAAATTTGGTTATAATCTATGAGTGGCCAAGTGGGGGGCCTCTAAAAATAACCGAAGTACACTTAGATACCATTGGTGCACTTGCAAATAACCAAAATGTCTTCTCTTCCCTTTTTTTGATAAAGCAAATTACTGAAACTTTGAAAACATATACAAGTCCCTACATTATGATTTCAGTATACTCTAGTGAGGGAATTATTGTACAGTTTTCTTGAAAATAGGCCAGAGTATTAAAAATGGGAAATAATCTGAAAAATAGTTTAGAAAATTGTGCTTAATTTTGAAAACATTTTTAATATCTTTTAAAAATATTTGGAATAGCTTTTATACACTCTATTGAAATAGCAATTAGATTGTGCCCTTCCAGTTAGAAAACAAAACCTCTTCTTTTAAAAGTAGCCAACACCGCCTGCACCATCTTTGCGTCTCTCCACAAGCATTTAGATTTCTGAATAAAAAACTTAATTACTTAACTCCGAATAATGCTCACATGTGTATGAACTAGGACGTAATATATAACCAACATGTTGTCAAAAATAAAATAAAAAAACTATAGAGCCAACAAGACATCATACATAGAGGCATTCACATCCTACTTCGTGCATTTGCTGGTATCACACATTTTAGACAATGGTATTACTCCTACTCCCTTCGTTCCATGTTAATAGTCCTATTTAGTTTTTCAGAATAAATTAAAAATTAAGATTATTTTGAAAAACCAAATAGGATATTTTTTTTTATAAAAATAGGACTATTAATATGGAAGCGAGTATTACATTTGCGCATGGAAGAGGCCGTCCCTTGAAAGGGATGTAGGGTTCATGTGACCATGAGGGATGTCCACCAGGAACAGGGAGGATTGTCACGAAGGATTAAGGAAGGCATAGTGGTATATCCCAAGGCAGGGATTCGGCAGATAGGCACCAGGGTGGTCCATAGACTCGCCGGGCACGTCCTCGTGCCTCGCCGGCTTCTCCTTCCCTCCGACCAACCTCGCCGGATTCCCCACCGCCGTCGTCCTCGCCGGCACCTCGATCAGCACCACCGACCCGGCCCCGATCTTCGCCCCCTCCCCTATCTTTATGTTCCCCAATATCGTCGCCCCGATGTTGAGGAGGTGACGGACGACTCCGGCGACCCCAGCAACCCCGCCCCGCCTCGGCCGGCCGTTGCGACCACGACGCCGCCGCCGCCTCTGTCCCTTGCCCTTCGCCCCCTCCCCTTCTTCTCCTTTCTCTCCTCTTCCCCACCATCCCCTCCCCCCTTTTGCCCTCCCCACAGTGGCCAAAGCCGGGACCTGAGAACAGTGCCAAAGGCGCCGCCTTTGGCACTGTTCTCAGGTCCCGGTTACTCCCGCCACCACCCCGGCCCCTCCCACCTTCACCCCGACCTGTCTACCACCGCAGCAGCCTCAGCCTCGCCAAAGCTCCTTGCCTTTACCACTGCCCACGCCACCTGCTCGATAAAATGCCGAAGTGAGATCCTGTGCGATTTTCTCCCCTCGACTTGATTAGCTAGGCCATGGCCTCCCCCGTTAGGCCCCCGGGCTTCTCCTCCCCCCCGCATCCCAACCCCCCCTCCCTTCCACCTCAACCTTTCCCCCTTTCTTTGGGCCCTGGAGTTATTGCCACATCCTCCACGGCAGCGCCTGTCTCCCCCCCTTGGGCAAGCCTCTTCAGAGGTGCCTCTGAGGCATCCAACTCACTCACCTTCCACCCGGAGCTGAAGGGGCTGACATCAGTTAGAATCCCGTAAGAGATTGTTGACAGAGAGGCATTAAGATGGAAAAACACGCTTGTTGGATATGCCATGGGGAAACGTCCGTCTTTTGTGTGGTTCAACGAGTATGCCTCCAAGATTTGGAAGCCAGTTGGGTCGTTTGAAATGCAATCCTTGACAGGCGGATTCTTCATGTTCAAATTCACCTCTCCGGAGGATTGTGAGCGAATCTTGAATTCCACGTGGACAGTCGGTGGTAGGCCCCTGATCTTACGCAAATGGCACCCAGGCATGCGTCCGGTTCGAGAGTTGGTGAAATCGGTCCCGATTTGGGTTCGCTTCCCTGATCTTCCGCCCCAGTACTTTGCAAAGGAAAGTCTGAGCATGGTGTCTAGCCTTGTGGGTCACCCCATATTTTCTGACAGAGCTACAGCCGACCGAACTCGCCTAGAATATGCCAGAGCCTACATTGAAATAGATTCGGATTTCAAGTTCCCCTCCATCGTCCATGTGGCCACTGGGGACGGGACCTTCTTCCCACAACCCGTGGAGTACGAATGGAAGCCTCGCATTTGTTCTAAATGTAAGTGTTTCGACCATACCACTAACTCTTGTACATCAAAAGAAATTTGGATTGAGACACTACACCACCCATCACTGGATGTTGAAGTGGGCAGAAACACTATGGGTTTGACAGCTACAGAGAATGCCTTGCCTGTCGCAGCTTCCCCTAAGCCTGTCACAGTAAGTCCCATTTCTCATATGGCCCAAAGTGTTGGGATTAATGTCATACCGAATCCAGAACTGGAGCCCCCCAAGTCCTCCTCCCCTGAGAACATCCGTCTGGTCGACAATCGCTCTGGAGACTTGAGGTTAGTAACAAGCAACTCACCATCTGCGATTGGACAGGTACCCTATATGGTATTGGGTAAACATGTAAGGGCACATGATGGCTCACCCCTATACCTCTCCTCCACCACCCCCCATGCCACAGCGAAGGTGAATGAGAATGGAGGCCCAACACAGGACGATCCGGCCGTATTGTCTCCACCTCCCTTGGAAGCTCCCAGGGGTGTTCCTCAGCAGGTCCTACACTCGCAGGATTGGAACTCTCCCGGGAAGAAGGGGGTAAAGCCCCTACCTAAGCATGACCAAGAACGGATTAAGCATTCATCAAACCCTTTCCACCCAATACAGGATAGTGATGAGTCAAATTCTGAAGCTTCGTCCTCTCTGTCGACTACAGCTAGAAGGACCCAACCTGCCCGGGCGGTGGCCCAGAATAACACTACCAAGAAACAGAAGGCGAAAACTAAAGTGGGGGCGACTACCCCTAATCCCAAGTAAATGTCCATCTGTAGCTGGAATATCCGTGGTCTGGGCCACGGAAGTAAGAGGTCGGCGGTGCTAGACCTTGTCAAGAATGAAGATGTGTTCCTGTTGCCGTTATGTGAAACTAAAGTCAAGAGAAGACAGGTGGATCGTATTAGCACAAAAGTTATTATGGGATGGGAGTCATTTAATAATCTGAATTCCGATGAATCAGGAAGGATCCTGGTTTTCTGGAATCCTAATATTGCTACTGTTCAGAAGGTGCAGGAGACCCCCCAGACGCTTCATTGCCGTGTCACGTGTTCCTCAGGTGAATCCTTTCATTTCACAGCAGTCTATGGTTCTAATGATGCCCAGGAGCAGAAAAAGTTGTGGTATACCCTCTACAATCTCAGTAATACAATAAGTGACCCTTGGATAGTGATGGTGACTTTAATGCTATTCGTCATGAGTCGGAAAGAATGGGAAGAGGTACCGTACCTCAAGCCAACATCAGAGCTTTTAATGACTGCATCTTACAGGCTGGATTGCAGGAAATTCCATCCTCTCTATCCTTCACATGGAGCAATAATCAATCGAGTAACAACCTCACTCTTTGTCGAATTGATAGAGCTTTTGCTAATCCTGATTGGTTCATCAGATACCCCACCTCCAGACTCTATTGTCCTCCTCCAGGTTTATCGGACCATAACCCCATTATTTTCAGAATGCGCCATCCTTTCCCAAAAGGTCCGATATCATTCAAGTTTTTTGACATGTGGAAGCAAGATGCAAGCATACGAGAGGTTATCTCTAAAGCCTGGGAGACGCTCATTCAAGGCCAGCCCCTGTTTATGCTTTTCAAAAAATTGCAGGCATGTAAGGAAGCTCTTAAAAGGTGGAATAGATATCTCTTTGGGGATGTTAATGCTAGATATAGAGCAGTGGTACTTGATCTCCATTCCATACAAACCGCACTGCAAAATCAACCCCTTGATGATGCTTTGAGGAGGTGTGCTAACTCGGCGCGGCAAAAAGTTTGTGAAGAGGATGGTATTAGAGAATAATTCTTTCGGCAGAAATCGAGAATTAAGTGGCTCCAAGAGGGAGACAAATGTTCTAAGTTCTTTCATGCCTCTGTCGCATCCCACAGTGTTCGGAACACCATTCATGAGATATTTGATGATCTGGGCACGAAGCTGGAATCCCCACAGGACATAGGAGCCAAAGCAGAACTGTTTTACAAAAACCTTTTCACTCCTACCTCGACAACCACTCAGGTACCAATCCCCTTCTCGCAGATTCTAACTCTGGATCAAGCTGCCTTCTTGTCTAGTGAGGTAACTGATGATGACATCAAAGGGGTAGTTTTCCAGGCGCCTAATGGAAAGGCTCCAGGTCCGGATGGATTTCACAAAGAATTCTTCACTCACTTTTGGGACATTATTGGTCCGGACTTCCTATCGGCAGTTCAAGACTTCTTCAAGAGAGGGCACATGCTCAGGGCCATAAATCACACTTTCCTAACTCTCATCCCTAAAAAGGCGAGTTCAAAGAGCTTCAAGGAATTCAGACTGATTGCCCTATGCAATTTTATCTACAAAACTATCTCAAAGCTTATGGCAAACAGGCTGGCTGTAGTGCTCCCATTTCTTATTAGTCTCAATCAATCGGCCTTTGTGAAGGGGAGAAGCATTAGTGAGAACATTCTACTGGCTCATGAACTCGTCCGCAACATGCATCGTCATGGGGGTCAGAAAAGGCTCTGTGTAAAAGTTGATCTGAGGAAGGCCTATGATAAGGTGAGATGGGACTACATTTTCCATGTCCTGGAGTCTCTTGGGTTCGACAACAAATGGATCCACTGGACCTGGCAGTGTATTTGCACTCCCACTTTCAGCGTCCTCATCAATGGGTCGAATTATGGGCACTTCTCCAGCGCTAGTGGCCTTCGGCAGGGATGCCCATTATCGCCTCTCTTATTTTTATTATGCATGGAAGGACTTTCAGCCATGTTGAATCAGGCCTCATTGAATGGTCATCTTAAGGTCCCAACCATTGAGGGAGGTATGCCAAGGAGGATGATCAATCGGCAGTGTGTTGATGATGTTCTGTTGTTCTCCAAGGAGGATGTTCAATCGGCAGTGTGTATCCGGGAAATTCTCTCAGATTTTGCAGATATGTCGGGTCTCCAGGCAAATATTAGCAAGAGCTCTATATTTTTCTCTACAGGGTGCCAACACAAATCTACCATCCTAGAAATGCTCGGATTTCAAGAAGGGTGCTTTCTGATTACCTATTTAGGTATGCCTCTGTCCTCTAAGCGTATTTCCTATTCGGCCTGTAAGCCTCTTCTTGACAGGATATCTGGACGGGTAAATGGGTGAAAAACTGCACTCCTATCATATGCTGGGAGACTACAATTGATTAAATCGGTTATTGGTGAATTGAATGTATTTTGGACATCCTGCTTCAAACTCCCCAAAAAAGTCTGCCACAAAGTGGAGAGTATCATGGCCACGTTCCTGTGGAAAGGTTCCACCCAATCCAATGGATTTCACAATTGTTCATGGCGGAAGCTTTGTCGCCCCCTGAAAGAAGGAGGTCTTGGGGTTAGACGTATTCAAGACATCAACAACGCAAATCTCGCCAAACTCTTTTGGAGATGTCTCACCTGTAAAGAATCTCTCTGGTGTCTTTGGGTTCATGGGGTGTATCTCAACACAAACTCCATCTGGACGACTAGGGCGCACAATTGCTCCTATGCCTGGCAATCCATCCTTCAATTACAATCATTCATGCAGGAGAGAGTTGTTGTCAACATTGGGAATGGGTGCACAATAAGGATGTGGGTGGACCCATGGAGCAGCCCCTTAGCTCTAGTTCAGAAATTTGGTAACAGAACCGTTCTGGAATTGGGAGGCAACACAAAGGAAACAGTAGCAGATTATCTTAAGTCTGGAAATCTTCAAAGTGAATGCATACTCTCAAGAAGAGGTGATCTTGCCAAGAAAGAAATCCTAGACAAAATGCCGGTGTTTACTGAATCGGAGGATTCCTATGGGTGGCTCAACCAATCTGGGAAGTTCACCTTTAAAAGTGCCTGGGATGCTTTTAGAGCGAAATCTAGGAAGTTGCCGTGGTATGACCTTATTTGGTTTAAACATCGGGTGAACCGACACTCCTTTTGCGCTTGGATGGCTCTCAATGAAGGGCTCCTCACTCTAGACAACCTGAAGAGAAGAGGGATATCCCTAGTTAACAGGTGTGTTATGTGTAGGAAAAATGAAGAATCTACCAGACACCTAATGTTTGAATGCATATATGCTAAGGTGGTATGGCGAATATTCCTCCGTAAGTGTAATATTCATCGTACAATTGGGGGGTGCTTCATGGAATTAGAATGGCTGACTCAGTTGATCAGGAACAATAAACACACAGGGTATATTATCCAAGCTGGTTTCACAAGCTTTATTTCTATGATATGGGAAGAGCGGAACAGGCGAATCTTTGAAGACCAAAAGCTCGAGACATATATTTTGGGCCAAAACCTTATCCACAGAGTAAAAGAGATTCTCAACGCCTTTCATCTTAAGGATATTTGCCTCACGCACTGCCCTTTCTTGCATACCTTTTGGGATGAGCACAACCCCTGTCCATAGAGAATGAAAGGATCTCGAGGAATGATGGGACGGACTCTACTTGCACTGGTTTTGTCAAATATGAGACTCAGGCGATCGATCGGCATCTTCCGATCGATCGCATTTCCCGAAAAGCAGAGAAACTGAGGTTAAGATCGATCGCGATAATCCGATCGATCACTTCGCGCTCGATCGGCCGTGTCTCGCGATTGATCAGCGGGATTAGCACTTTGTTCAGTATTTTTGTATTTTCTTGAGGGGTCCACACCTCATGTGTTGTCGTGTTGAGGTGAAGTTGTACTCACTTGGCTTCTTTAATACAATTTTTTAATTATCAAAAAAAAAAATAGTGGTATATCCCTACACGGAATCTTTACGTTAAAACCCTACACTGGGTTTTCATTGAACACGCGTGAGTCGGTTCACATCCCAAGGGGTCCAATTTCCTCTATGCAATCAAAACCTAGTGCATGGATTTGGAATATAGACGAACAAAATGCAATTTTAATTTTTCTTCTTAACACGATTTGCCATATATTTTTTGCAGATTAATTCAAGCAGCGTTGGACTCTTCCGTGTTAAGGCAAGTAAGCAATATAAGCCCGTTAGGAGTAGTGCAAATTGACAAAGTAGACGGAATGCTAGGCCCATATATAGCAAGTGACAAGGGAAGAAAAGAGCCAGATTGGAGAAGAACGAATCGTAGAGCTCAGGGAGAGTCCTTGTTAAGGTCGGACCCAATAAAGGAAAGATCGAAAAGAGAAGGTTCCACGTTATATAGAAGGGGACCCGCCATAAGTCTTCAGAGGCAGAAGGCCCAACACTGGAAGGAAGCACGAAGGCTGTGAGGTAGGAGCAGACTACGACCTTTTACCTTTCTCTAATGGATTCTTTTCTCACATAACAATGAGTGGCTTAATTCATGTCTAAGGCTTTGGATGAAACCTAATTTCAATAGAATTCATATCCACGTGATTATTGATTTTCATGAGATGTAGGCTTAATGAATAATTGCTCTTATCGCTTCTTAATCTTTGTTTCTAGTTTAGACTGAGTTATAGGAACTCGTACTTATGTGATTTGATAGTGTTTACTTGATGAATAATATTGTTCTAATGTCTTCTTAGCCTCTGTTTCTGATTGTGCGATGTGGAGGTAGGAGCAGACTTCAACCTTTTACCTTTTTCTAATGGACTTTTCTTTCTCACATTACAATGAGCGGCTAAATTCATGTCCAAGACTTTGGGTGAAACCTAATTTCAATAGAATTCATATCCACGTGATTATTGATTTTCATGAGATGTAGACTTAATGAACAATTGTTCTTATCTCTTCTTATTCTTTGTTTCTAGTTTAGACTGAATTTTAGAAACTCGTATTTATGTGATTTGATAGTGTTTACTTGATGAATAATATTGTTCTTATGTCTTCTTAGCCTCTGTTTCTGATTGAGCGACGGAGTTTTGACAAAATTTGTGGCAGTCCGGAAGCGGCAATGTCGGGTTCCAATCGAACAGAGAATGCACCTGAAGTTGGTGAGCACGCAAATGAGCCTTCTTCGCCGGCAACGACTCTTGGTGTAGCTCTTGTTAACAACGTGCTTGAGCTGTTGGAGTGTCCTGTCTGCTGGAAGGGAATTTACCCCCCTATATATCAGTGTTCAAATGGCCACGCTCTATGTTCTATGTGCAAGCCTAAAGTGAGAAATCAGTGCCCTATCTGCAGGAGTGTACTTGGGAATATACGGTGTCTTGCTCTAGAAAAGTTGGCTGCTTCTCTCATGGTACAGTGTAAATATGAGAGCTCTGGTTGTGTCGATAAGCACCCTTACTGGAGCATACTTGAGCATGAACAAGATTGTAGTTTCAGATCATATAAGTGTCCATATGCAGATCAGTGCCCTGTTGTTGGAGATATTCCTCAACTTGTGGCCCATTTTAAAGCCAATCATAGAGTACGTATGCACAATAGTAGAAGCATAGACTTAGTGTATAAAAATCCGAATGGACTAGAGAATGTCATATGGGATTTAGCGGTTTATATTTGCTTTGGGCAGTTTTTCTGTCTGCATTTTGAAGTTTTCCAGTTTCGTAACAAGCTGGCGCCTGTCTATCTAGCGTTCTTGCAAATCATGGGAGAGGATAACGAGGCCAAGAGATACAGGTACAGTCTAGAAGTAGCTAATGGTGAGAGGAGGCTGATTTGGGAAGGTATCCCTCAAAGCATTAGAAGGACTCATAGGGAGCTTCGTTATAGTCAGAGCGAAGGGCTAATTATCCAGCAAAACATGGCCCTCTCTTTGTCATGTGGTGATAAGAAGGAGTTGAACTTGCATATCACAGGAGAAATATGGAAGAAACAGTGAGTTATTCCTGTTTATTTGCAAGGGAATTCTCTTTTGTTATCAGACATTACTACATTTTTTGTTTTCACAGCAAGACATTACTGCATTTGAGGAGAAGCCTAAGTGTTTTAATTGTTTAAAATATATAAGAAACGATTTTAATTATTCTTTTGTTTTTGCTAAGGGTCTATTTGTTTTGTCTGATTAAGTGCTGAAATGAATAAGTGGCTGATAAGCTGTTCATAAGCCGGCTTTTTAGTGTATTTGTTTAACTTGCTAAATAAGTGACTGAATTCAGTAGGTATACAAAATGTCACCCAAAAAATCAGAGAGCAAAATGGAACTGATTTTTCTGAAAAACAACCCGATCCTTTCTGCCTCCGGACCGCCATGACGATCATCTCCCCTCTTCGCATCCCCCCTCCATTGTGATCCTCTGCTTCCAGCCTCCGTCTCCGGCCTTTGGTCTCCGTCCCCGCACCTCCGGCCGTTGTCGACGACTCACGGAGGTAAGTCTCTCTCTCCCTCCCTCCCTCCTCAGCTCCTCCCTGATTCTAGTTCTCGACTCACAGAGTCTTGAAATTTCACTCGCGTTTGCTTCGTCTTTAAGTTTTTGCGAGATCGCTCTTTGGTTCGTTTTTTGTGGGTTTTTGGTGTGGGATTTGAGAGCGAGAGATTTGCTGTTGAGGGAAATGGCGGAGGATGCCAACTCAGGCTTTTCGCTTCTTCTTGCACATCTATTTACCCCGTTGGGGTCTCCCTTCCCAGCAGGAAGAAGGGTTGGTTTCACCTGCGAGCCGGCGTTGGCATATCCCCGTCTAATGGGTCATCGGCTTCCAGCGGCGACGGTGCAGATGACAAGCCTGCAAACGGGAATTTGGTAACTTTTTATGGGTTTTGAATCATCTTTTTTTATTGGGATTGCTTAATTGTTGTCATATTGGAATGCACGTTAGCTGTTTATACTTGAGTCGCTGTGACATTGTTGCCTGGTACATTTTGTCAGCTGCTTACACTCCATCCGTCCGGAATTAGTAGTAGCATTTAGTATAATAGAATGAATTAAAATCAGTTATTTTTGGATGACTAAATGTTACCAGTAATTCTAGACGGAGGGAGGGCATATATAACTGATGTTTAGATAAATGAGCTCATTTTGGATAACCAAATGATACTATTAATTCTGGACGGAGGGAGTATATAACTTGTGATTAGATAAAAGCACTTTTAGAAAACTGATAAATCACCATTTTGCAATTCTTGCTTTATTTGGTAGTAATCAATCATTTTAGCTGAGAGAGTTGCTAGGTGGAGTGGTGTTCACCATTTAGTTTGTCAGCTTACAGACTCACTTCTAATCTACCAAATTGGGAAATACTCCTGTAGTCCCATATTAGTTATCCCATTTTATTTTTCAAAATGAACTAAAATTAGTTCAATTTAAAAATGTAAATGGGAATATTAAAGTCGGAGGAGGGAGTGTGATGAATGTCTGCTAGTATATCAATGACAAAATGATGTGGACTGTGGAGTATATTGTTTCCAGATGTGAACATGGAAAGCTTTGACTATGAATGTGCAGTTAGTTAATAGAAGGTTTATATCCTTGATAATGTTGATTGCTTGACTGGTTTGGCTACTTTATTTATCATACAAGGTACTTCAATCAAAAGTCAATCCACTGGAGTCCACCAATTTTATGTCAGAAACACTTAATACCTTTTAGTGATATGGATGTGCAATGGATTAGTAATTAGTCTAGAATAAATCAGTATGATAACATCTATATGATCTTTTCATCACGTAGAAGATTTTTATGTTCTTAATACTTGATATCAAATAAAAATGGTAGTTTACATTTGCCTGCAGCCCAAGACCAGAAGGGAGATTCTTCTGGAGTATGCCAAAAGTGTACAACCGGATTTTATGGAAAGATCTGCATCAGACATTGGATCTCTAGTGTTGATTTGTGCAATCGATCTAAAATTCGTGGTGGTTGTTTTTTTTCAAAAACCCTATTTCTGCAAATCTTTGTTACAAATTCTATGCTTAAATGAGCTTTAAACTGGATGTGTATATCAATAGCAATATCTATATCGATTTTGACAGCTATAAATAAGTCTTGAGATTGAATGAAGCTATGTGGTTCTTCTTTTTTTGTTGTTAGGTTTGTAGACAAGTCTCTAGTTTGCACTCGATTGTCAGCATTTTTTTCTATCATCTTGATGCATTGTTCTTTTGTAGGCAGTTGGTTAACAACAAATTGTTTTTCATCGCTAATGAAAACTCTGTTATAGTTACTAGTTACTGAGTGCTGTATGCATCATACTGATTATGCTCCTCTCTTATGACTTCAATACAATGTTTGTCCCTTGTGTTAAACAGGGACCTCGTGTAGTGACTCCCCAGAACCCATCTGGGGCTATTCCAGTAGCTCTCGGAAAACCATGCCCTATTCTAAATCAAGGCAATCGTCCTCGTGCTGGAGCTCGGTCAAAGCCCTTGTTTGCAGGACTGGAGCCCTTCCCTCAGGGCCGGCAAATGCAGCCTCCGCCAGTGATTTGTGTTGATATGCCCGAGCCTGCCAAGGCACAGCAGCTTCCTAGCGACCTTCAAGGAGTGGTTTTGACGCTGGGAGGACCTGGGAGTGGCTAGAGGAATAAGCTCTTCTCAAAAATAATTTTGTAAAAATCTTCTTTCTTTCTAATGTAATACTAGTCCAAAGTCCAAACTGCCCTGTGTCAGTGTAATTTTGCAAACGCTTGTTTTGGTGAACAAAGAAGGGCAAATATTACTTGCGTTTACAACTCCTGTACACGAAGTTTTCACGCAGCGTACTAACTGACACAATGTTTCCCAAGTTAAAGTGGAGCTAGTAAAACCAGGTAAAGAATCTGAGGCTACCCACCCATAAGTTTCATTTGTTTTGTCTGAATCTGAAAAATAAAATTCAGATTCAGTTGGGAAATTTTCAGATACATGACTTTTCAGAAATTTCAGTTGACTTTTCAGATTCAGATTCAGATTCAGACTAATCAAATAGGCCTTAAGTAAAAAACGATTTTCATTACTCATTGCATCTTTACGTGCGAGGATGCTTGCTTCCCCGAAATTTTAGACTGTATTTACTACACCAGGTTGTCCGTGCGTGTTACCATTCACTGATTGGCACGTTTAGCCATTCAAGGCTGCATGTGGATCTCATAAAAACTGTCACAACCCTTGGTTGCTAACGTGTCAACCAATGAATGGTGACGCACAAGGACAGCTTGGTGCAGTAAATAAACTGAAATTTTTTTAGGGAATTTCTCCCTAGTCCCTATACAGAACCAACCATAGAAAATCTTCAATGCACACCTTGGATTCTGGTACTGTTCGTGCCCGGACGGTGGTACGTCACCGTATGTTCATTATTTGGTGATGGGAATTGGTAGCAAGGGGCATCGACGTTACAAGATTCTGGATCTTCTTGCCACCGTCTGCACTTAGCTCTTTGATCTCAATTAGTTTTGGAGTATGCAAGAGCAGTATCATGGATGATGCATTGGAATCGCGAGTATAAAAAGATGCCATTCTTTTTCTCACTTTTGGAGGAAGGCTTGGGTCATAACATAAACCTATTCAATTAAATCATATTGCCCTTTGCATGCTTCCTCTATGTATGGAACTTGGGTCGGGTTTTTACCCGACCCGACTCGACCCGGCGTTATTGGGCCGGTTCTGGAATTGCTTATACAGTGCCCGGTTCCGGGTCCGGGTTTTGAAAAAGGAAACAACCCACCGGGTCGGGGCGGGTTCGGGTATGACATAAAAGAACCGACCCGACCCGCTATATATATATAATCTCCCAAATCCCTAATCCTTTCTCTCTCGAAGACTCGAACTCCTCCCAATTTCTCCCCGCCTCCTTCCACGCCCCCCCCCCCCGTGTCGCCGCCTCCCGTGCCATCTCTGCGGGTCCCAATCAGTGACTCTGTCGGCCAACACGACTTCGACCTCCTTGATCGTTTAAATATAAAACCCTTGCAAGTACACAAGGCAATTGTACTACGGTGAGTATTAAAGGGTTGTCGAACTTCAGGGACGGTGAATACTTTACCAAACTCAAGAGAAGAAAAAGATGTAGTTTAATTAATTCTAAAGAAAGCAATGAACTTTATCTAATCTAACTAAGATTTAATCAATATAGAGAAGTATCAAGGCAGAGAATCCACCACTAGACATGCAATTACTACTCTAAATTATTATTAAGCATACATTGACATTATATGATAATTCGTGTTCTTGATCGGACACACGAATTACTAATGAATTCATTAACGTTCTTGATCGGACACGAAAGTTCATCCACTATTATATAATCAATCCTATCCTTGATCGGGCATAGAATCAATCACAACTCTATTATAATGCAATCAATCTTATCCTTGATCGGGCATAAAATCAATCACAATATTTAATTTCATTCATAATCAATCAAGTCTATGATCAAGCACTCAAAAGAAACTCATGAAATCGCATTAAGCACGAATCATAATCAACTTTATAAAATTAAACTATCAAGAGTAGCAATACACATCTAGGGCTTCATCAAGCCTTGACTAGGAATTTAGTTACACATAGAAAGAGAGAAAAGAAAAGCATATTTATGTAGATCCATCGTCATGAATCCTTCTTCTTCTTTGCTTCAAAAGACTTCTTCTCTTGCTCCTTTTTAGCCTCCAATAAAGCTCTAGATTCTATTCTCTAGTACTTAAAACGTTCTCCCATAATGCCTATTTATAACAGTGAAGAGAAACCACGAAGTCCCCTTCCAAATCCGAGTCGAAATAGGTCTTATTTCGGTTTGCCGCACACGGCAATCGATTGCTCCGTATTGACGATCGTTCGCTGTCCGATCGTTTGCAATTCCTTCGTTATTTTCCTCCGATCAATCGCTTTGCCGATCAACGCCGTATAATACCGATCGATCGTAGTTACTGTCTTACGCGATTGAAAAATTCCAGTAGATACGATCGATCATTTTGAGGTCTGATCGATCGTTTCCTTTAATACACTGCTTTTGCGGCTCTGGCGATCGATCGCATTGATAGCCGATCGATCGTAGTTAATGTTCGTAAGCTTCAAATGGCTATAACTTTCTGTCCCAAACTCCGAATTAACGTGGTTGGTGGCGTTAGAAAGCTGACTTCTTGAACTTTAATATGAAGCTTGAATCAGTCTAATCCGATATTTGTACACGAAGTTATGATGATTTTACCATTTGAGTTACTTTTCACCTCATTTCTGTGTATTAATCTTGTTTCCTACAAAAACCAAAAACTATATTAAAGTAGTAGTTATTCTAATCAAACACTAGTATACATATAAATTTAGAAGATAATAAAATACATATTTCATGTATAGATCACTCCTCAAGTCCCTCGTCCTCCCCGACGGCTCCATCCTCCGCTGTGATTCTTACGCCCTCCCCACCCCCGACTGCCTCTTCCAGGATCCTCTCCATGACGGCCGCACCATCCTCAAGATTTGGAACCTCAACAAGGTTTACTTGGCTCTCTCTTGCTTACTATGTCTTCTTTTAGGGATGTCAATTTGTGCTGATGTAGTTTTTGTTTCTTGGTAAAAAAAAGTTCAATGGAGTGCTGGGGGCATTCAACTGTCAAGGAGGAGGGTAGAGCTGCCCCGTTGCCACCCTCTAGTGTCGCAGCCCTGTTGTCGCCCCGTCGGTTCCAAGACCAATGGAGGTCAGTTCCCGATTCCCTCCATTCTTCTTTCCATCTCCAAAGTTTGCTCCCTTTTTAATGTAATTGTGCTATTGTGAAGATACTGCAGGTACATATTGTATATATTTCTTATCTATGCTTAGCTTTGGCTCTTATTTAAAAATTCAATGATATGGCATCAAATTGTCATGATTTGGTTAATTCCAGTTTGAACATGAGACATATATATTGCCATTTCTACTTTGCTTGATTGTCTTCTAGTGCCTGCCATATAGTTTTTTTATTCCTATTTTATAGTATACTACAGGTACATATTCTATATATTTTCTTATCTATGCTTAGCTTTGTCTGATTTTATACGTCTGCGTATGACCATCTCTTTATTTATCTATTGGTTATGATCTCTACTCACTGTATGCTAGAAGTTATAATATGCTCTAAACCAAAGATTTGTATGTACAGATCAATTTATATTGATTCTTCAAATTTGGATGTGTCTGCTAGTTTCTTTATTGGGCCATATTTGTTTCCTTTTCAAACAAATACTTAATATCCACGTTTTAATTCGTTTCCACATCATAGTATATTAGTTTGTTTATTTCTTGTTGATAGAAATCTAAAATATTAATATTTTTATGAAGGTTTTAAGCATGGACCATCAAGTTCCAACCACCCCAACTCTTGATGCAACAAGGGTTGAAACTCCAACTTCTCCAGCTCCACCTCCAAGTAAAACTCCAGCTCAAACTTCAGCCCCAACTCCTACTTCTACCTCCACTGATCTTGGTACAGTTAGAGATAAAAAAGAACGTGGAACAATATCATTAATTTGGAATGATTTTAAGAAAATCTATAAGGATGAGAAAGTGTGGGGTAAATATAATCACTACGGTGTTGTGCTTCGTGCACCTAGTAATAATGGTACTTCAGCTCTTTGAAAACATCTTAGAAGAAGTTGTATAAAGAAAGGTAACAAAGACATACGACAACACCTTTTTGGGACTAAAGAGGTAAATATGGATGGAACAGTGAAGTTTGGGAATTTCACTTTCAGTAATGAAGTTTCTAGGGAGAAATTGGCTAGAATGATTGCATTACATAATTATCCTCTCAAGATAGTGGAACAATCAGGGTTTAGAGAATTCATGGCAAGTGTCCAACCCATGTTTAAAAATATTAGTCGTCCCACAATGAAGAACGATGTTATGAAGTATTATCAAAAGCTAAAGGTGAAGCTAGTAGATGCATTGGAGAGGACACAAAATCGTATAGCTATCACGACTGATTTGTGGACCTCAAACCAAAAGAAGGGTTATATGGCTGTAATAGCTCATTACATTGATGATGTGTGGACTTTGCAGAAGAGACTTATACAGTATGATTACATTAATCTCTCACTCTAATGTTGTTTTAACATTTTTTTTAAAAATATTATATTATAGTTTTGCCTATGTATATGATAATTATTATTTTAATAATAATATGTTATATGATATTTATTTAGGTTTTCTTATGTGCCTACCCTCATGATGCAATAACCTTGAGAGATGCTTTAATGGACATAATGCTTGAATGGAATATTGATCGTAAGTTGTCTGCAATTACAGTAGATAATTGTTCAACTAATGATGCTATGATATATCTTATAAAAGAAGCTTTGCTAGAGTCTCATTCTCTTTTACTTGATGAGAGGATATTGCACATGAGGTGTTGTGCATATATCTTGAATCTCATTGTCTAAGATGGGCTCAAAGTTATTAAAGATGGGATTGAAAAAATTCGCAATAGTGTGGTGTATTGGTCTGCATCACCATCAAGAGTTGAGAAATTTGAGGAAGCGGCTCGACAATTGAGGATTCCATGTGCCAAGAAGTTGTGTTTAGATTGCAAAATTAGGTGGAATTCGACATTTTTCATGCTTCAAACAGCTTTGGAATACAAGGATGTGTTTCCACATTTGAAGCAACGTGAAAAATGGAGGGGACCATTACTGGAGGAGCATGAATGGAAATTGGCAAGGGATATTTGTGACAAGCTTAAACTATTTCATAGTGTGACTAAGATGTTTTCAGGAACAAAATATCCCACTTCCAATTTATTTTTCTTTAAGGTTTGTGAGATAAGGACAACATTAAGAATGTGGAAGGAGTCTTTAAATGATGAGATTTGGCTTATGGCAAACAACTGTTACAACTCTCTTAGTATTAGGCTATTAGGCTATTTACTTATGCTATTTACTTATTTGCATTAGGCCATGTGGGCCACTACAGTAGGAATAGGCTATTTACTTATTTGCATAACTTGGCCCATCAGGCCCATCAGCTTTAGGCCCCTGCGCCTATATGTAGGAGACGACTTGTTTGGTTTAGGGCATTGATGAATGAATTCCTAGTTTCTCTCCTCCTTCTCTTCTCTCACCTCCTTCCCTACCCCTTTGCCGCCGGCTTTTGTGCATCCTTCTAGGGTGCACAACACTGGTATCAGAGCGATCGACTCCTGGCTTCCGACGCTATGGCTCGGAAGAAGGCTGTGGACAATCCAGAAGGTCCATCGTTCCAATCTGACGGGGAGGCACCCACTGGCCAGGCCACACCTATTGCAGTCATGGATCCGGCCTTCCTTAAGACCATGACAGACATGATGGCAATGATGCAATCCCTGCAGATCTCGCAGCAGACTATGTTGGAGCGGTTATCAGCGCCGCCACCCCCCGCCCACATCTGGGCTGGAGCATCAACAGACGACCGGCCTGCAAGGATCTTCCTCCACTGCGGCTCAAGGGCCTCCTCTGCAGACTGCGGCTCAAGGGCCTCCTCTGCAGACCCCGTCGTTCTCTGGTTACTCGTCCCCTCCGCCGCATGGGTTCTCTCAACAAGAACCTAGGCCGCAGGGCCAGGCCGCTGGTGCAGCCCAGGGCTCTCCCTTGCCCCACAACCCCACCACCGGTGCTGCACAGGGATCACCATCCCCCCAAGGCCATGCCTTTCAGTCTTCAACTATGTTTGGCTCCTTTGATCCGACTAATATCTTGCCACCAGGGGCAGCTGGCACTCATCTGCGTGCCTTTCCTCATCATACTGGCCGACCACATCAGCAGTCGCAGGGAGATGTGCCGGCCTATTGATCGTTTAAAATTAAACCCTTGCAAGTGCACAAGGCAATTGTACTACAGTGAGTATTAAAGGGTTGTCGAACCTCAGGGACGGATTAATATTCTACCAAATTCAAGAGAAAAGCAGCAGTTTTTAATTAATCTAGAGAAAAGCAATGAACTTTAATTAAACTAAGCTGAGATTAATCAATAGGAGAAGTACCAAGGCTTCGAATCCACCACAATAGACTAGTGTATCGTCTCTCTCTCTCTTTTGAATTCAGATTTCCAGTTGGCTAGTGTATTCCTCTCGGACATACACTTGTCAATTCAAATTATAGTGCCCTCCTCTCGGATGTAACACATAAATCTATTAAAACATGGAACTGTGATCTATCTCTCTCGAGTATAAACCAATGAGACTTTATTAATATGTAACACTTCAGAGCCCTTACGTTCCTCTCGGACACGCAAGTGCTCTTTCAGATTGAAATCCACAAAGATCCACTCTTGTCTCTCTCGAGTACAAAGAATAAACTCTAATGAATTAACTTTTATTGCATAACAAAGATTCATACACCAACTAGAATAAAAACATAATATGAGAGAAAGAAACAATACAACCAATCAGTTGGGTTTCATCTACGCCTTGGAAGAGAGTCTAGCCAAGCATGGGAAGAGAATCCATCAACAAGTTCTTCATCTTCTTCTTCTTCTTCCTTTGCTCTAGCCTCCAAGGTCTCCAAAAGAACTCAAAACTCTATTCTTGCATACCCCATACGTTCTCCCTTAAGGCATATATATAGGGGTGAAGGAAAACCCTCAAATCCCCTTCCAAATCCAAGTCAAAATAGGCCTTATTTCAATTCTGCGTATACGGCGATCGATCGCTTTTCTGGCCGATCGATCGCTTTACTATTCATTTTGCAGCACGATTTTCCAATGGTCATAACTTTTTGGTCCGAACTCCGAATTACGCGCGGTCGGTGGCGTTAGAAAGCTGACTTCTTGAAATTTAACATGAGACATGAATCAGTCAAATCCAGCATCTGTACACGAAGTTATGAAGATTTAACCATTGAAGTCCGTTTTCACCTCATTTTTGTATATTACTCTTGTTTCCTACAAAAACCAAAAACTATATTAAAGTAGTAGTAATTCTAATCAAACACTAGCATAAATATAAGTTGAGGAGATAATAAAATGCATATTTCATGTATAGATCACACCCCCAAACCTAGATTTTGCTAGTCCCTAGCAAAACAAAACAAAATCAAATCAAATCAAACAAACTAAAGAACTAATGCATAAAAGTAAACACCACTTTCGTAGGGAACACGATTGCATTGAGCGTATGCAACAAGCCGTTAAACCTCTAGGTGTCCCTAGTAGGACGAGTGTTGTCTCGTGAGGGTTTGCAGCCATGCTACCCACAAACATGTATTTATTAAACTAATTAACCTAAGTGAAAAAACAAAGCAAAAATTAAAACATTACAAAACAAGCAAACCTATTATCCCGATAAATACATACTACAATGCTTAAGAAAATCAACCACATGTACTTGGTTCATAATCAACAGGAATATAGAAGCTCTCAAGTAAGTGGTTTTATTCCACACTTTCATCTTGGAAATTTCTGCTCAAATATTATATAGCATGATAACATAAATAGTAGAAAGTGTAGAACATTGTAGCAATATAATCTAAATTTCTGTTTATACAGATCCAGTGTTACCCATTAACCAAAGAACATCAGAATCTACATAGTCATCGTAATCTTTAGGTTCATGATAGCACAGATCTGCGCGCCTCCTTCGGGTCCAACATTCTAGATTTTAGAGGATAATACACCACAGACTTTTTTTTTTCTTTTTTTTTTTTCGCTAGGACTGTGTAAGGCCTGACTTCAAGATGCTTAGGTTTAGCAATGACTCAGGCCAATGACTCCCAGCCAGTTGGCTTAGGGCATTAGGTATTAAGAGACTGCTTCGGGCCCGAACATCAGCCTAAGTTAATCCTATAAAGTCAAGCAGCCCCTTTTCTTTCATTTTGTTTTCATTTTCATTTTCGCATTTTTTCATTTTCAGCACATATTTTCAGCACATCTTTATTTTGTCCAGGCTGTATTATACTCTCAACCTATTTCCGGTTCCAATCCCTTGCCATAGCCAAGTAAATGGTCTATCATGATCTTTTAAGCTCAACAGATAACTACACATCATCCAATGACTATGACTAAAGACATCCCACTGTAAATTAGCATTCAACAAATCTCTAGATGGTATTACTTTATGTAACTAGTGTGTGTAAGTGAATTTTCTTAGTTCAAGCACCTGTTCCAAGAGGACTGTAACAGAAAGATATGCTCAGTTAAGTGTATCTATCCTCCAGTATACTTACTCACACTTCCAATGTAAATTAATCTCCTAAGAATTATAGCATGCATCATTACGGGATAAACTATCAAAACCTAAGAAAAAGTACTAACAAACAACTTAAAACTAATCAAATTTTTTTTCAATTTTTTTTTCTGATTTTTAATTTTTATTTTTATGAAAATAATATTCCCTCCCCCAAACCTATTATGAACATTGTCCTCAATGTGAACAAAATAGAGCATGACAATGAGCATATAAACAAAGAAAATCAAAGAAAGGAGAGAATACACCTGAATACGTAGGTTGCCTCCCACCAAGCGCTAAGTTTAACGTCTTCAGCCAGACGTAGCCATGATCCTCTGTAGGGGCCAGGTTATCAAGTCATCAACCTGGATCAATTAAATGATTGCTCCACACACTCCTCTCCTTGTTACCTAAGTATGGAGCACATCGTGGAATAAAAGGATGAAGTGGTGGGTAGGGAAGCTTTGGAAAGAGGGGTCCCTGCATTAACCATGAAAGAAGGTCATTAGAGAATTTTAATATAAAGGGAACCTCCTCCCCCACAGCAACCATTTTGGCCTTAGGGGCCTCTTCTAGTAACCCAATTGGAAAAGCTTCCTCAATTAGTGAATCAACTAAACTATCTATGAAACAGTCTAAGTTATGTTCATTAAACAAAGAGTTAGATTGATCTAGACAAGGTATGAATGGTGTTCTAGGCATAGAAGGTTCTGTTGATAGTGTTGTAGACTGCCACTCCTCAGATATAGAAGAAGGTTGACAATTTGGTTCTATTAACACACTCACTTCTTCTTTAATTTCTACACCCTCTTGATCATTATGTAAAACCCACTCAAGCTCATTGTCAAACCTTTGGGCATTCTGAAGGGATGTAACATCATAATCAGGGGAAAAACAGATCCCTTCATCAGAAAATTGGCCCTTCGGATATTGGGGTTCGACAGGTAAAATGCATTCTTCGTTAATATTCATGGCTTCTGCCAATTGTTCTAACTGTGTTTCAATGTTGGCAAGAGCCTGTGTATGGGAATGGATAATCTGGGCCTGGGTACTCAACTCACCTGTCAACTCTCTATATTTGGTGTCTATCATAGTCTCCACCTTGGCTTCCATCGCACTGAAAGCTGAGAGGAGAGTGGATTGGGTGGTTAGCATTTGGCTCATTTGATCTTCTAGGGATGGTTTCTTATTGGTTTGGTCAAACTGAGGATTAGAGGCTGGTTGGTAAGGTAGTTGTTGGCTTAGGAAATCTTGTCTAAGGGCCTCATGAAGAGTGGGCCCAGGGTTGGGTTGCTCCCGAGGGTTATTAGGATGATCCTCCCACCTATGAAGACTTTGGGCCTCATTAACATATTTTTTTATAAAATCAGGGTACTCATGGGCCAAAGGGCACTCCACGGGGGTGTGAATGGGACTTAAACACAGGACACATGGTTCCGACATATAAGGAGTTGTGTAGTGTAGAGAAGATGTGCCACTCCCAAAATTAAAGTGATTATCCCAACCACGGTTGTAAGAATCAGCATATAAGGGATGTGGGTGGTAGGGTACTTCATACGGAGGGGAATTAGGTGTGTGTGAAGAACAATAATCATTAAAGCTCCTGTATGGGTTCTCATGGCTAAATCCATAAAAAGGTGAAGACATTTGTTTTTTTTTTTTCACCACGCATTCATCAACTGAACCAAAATATCACACATCCACAAATCAAATAAACAACCCTAGATATCCCCAACTAACAATCATCAGTCCTAGATATCGACAACTAGCAGTCCTAATATCCACAACCAGCACAATATGCAGTCACAGAGAAAAAATGAAAACACCAAACACACAAATTAATCTAAAAAGATAAGGTAAAGAGAATGCAAACTAGAGGAAGGGGGTGGTCCTTCCACGTTGGCGAGAATTCCACGTCTTCTCTTAACCTTGCAAAAAGAAAGAACAACACAAATTAAGCTACTGACAAATAATCTAAGTTAAGACTCACTAAACTATTCTAACACTAACTATGCCAAGAATTTAGTAAACTATTGTGCCGTCCCCGGCAGCGGCGCCAAAAACTTGATCGTTTAAAATTAAACCCTTGCAAGTGCACAAGGCAATTGTACTACAGTGAGTATTAAAGGGTTGTCGAACCTCAGGGACGGATTAATATTCTACCAAATTCAAGAGAAAAGCAGCAGTTTTTAATTAATCTAGAGAAAAGCAATGAACTTTAATTAAACTAAGCTGAGATTAATCAATAGGAGAAGTACCAAGGCTTCGAATCCACCACAATAGACTAGTGTATCGTCTCTCTCTCTCTCTTTTGAATTCAGATTTCCAGTTGGCTAGTGTATTCCTCTCGGACATACACTTGTCAATTCAAATTATAGTGCCCTCCTCTCGGATGTAACACATAAATCTATTAAAACATGGAACTGTGATCTATCTCTCTCGAGTATAAACCAATGAGACTTTATTAATATGTAACACTTCAGAGCCCTTACGTTCCTCTCGGACACGCAAGTGCTCTTTCAGATTGAAATCCACAAAGATCCACTCTTGTCTCTCTCGAGTACAAAGAATAAACTCTAATGAATTAACTTTTATTGCATAACAAAGATTCATACACCAACTAGAATAAAAACATAATATGAGAGAAAGAAACAATACAACCAATCAGTTGGGTTTCATCTACGCCTTGGAAGAGAGTCTAGCCAAGCATGGGAAGAGAATCCATCAACAAGTTCTTCATCTTCTTCTTCTTCTTCCTTTGCTCTAGCCTCCAAGGTCTCCAAAAGAACTCAAAACTCTATTCTTGCATACCCCATACGTTCTCCCTTAAGGCATATATATAGGGGTGAAGGAAAACCCTCAAATCCCCTTCCAAATCCAAGTCAAAATAGGCCTTATTTCAATTCTGCGTATACGGCGATCGATCGCTTTTCTGGCCGATCGATCGCTTTACTATTCATTTTGCAGCACGATTTTCCAATGGTCATCACTTTTTGGTCCGAACTCCGAATTACGCGCGGTCGGTGGCGTTAGAAAGCTGACTTCTTGAACTTTAACATGAGACATGAATCAGTCAAATCCAGCATCTGTACACGAAGTTATGAAGATTTAACCATTGAAGTCCGTTTTCACCTCATTTTTGTATATTACTCTTGTTTCCTACAAAAACCAAAAACTATATTAAAGTAGTAGTAATTCTAATCAAACACTAGCATAAATATAAGTTGAGGAGATAATAAAATGCATATTTCATGTATAGATCACCTATGGGCCATTATTTGGAGGTCCAACTCTTACTCGCTTCTCCAACTTTTTGCCAGGTATGTCTCAGGGCCCGTCTCAGGATCCATTCGGACGGGCCTCGGCTAAGCCTCGATTGGCCCGACTTCAATTTCCTAAGTATAGTGGGGAAGATAGCCCTATTGATTGGATATATCAGGCAAATAAATTCTTTGAGTATCATGGCACTCAATCGGAAGCTGATAAACTGCGCATCGTGGCCTTCCATCTGTCTGGCGATGCCTTAGTCTTGTTCCAATATTTTGAGAGGGATATGCTTCATCCGACATGGGCTGATTTTGTAAATGAGTTATGCGTACAATTCGGGCAAACGATTATGCTGATTTTAATGAATTGCTAGCATCTCTCTATCAAACCTCATCAGTGCGCGCTTACCATCAGGAATTTATGCGCATAGCTAATCGGCTACCTAATTGGGACCAGGTGGCATTAGTGGGGGCCTTCATGCATGGCTTGTGGGCTGACATTGCAGATGAAATCCGGCAGTTTCGGCCTAAATCTATGAAAGATATTATTGGGCATGCTCGAGTTGCGGAAGAACGGTTGAACCGGCAACGGCGTGTGGTTCGACCCCCCTTCCGGTCTTCTCCTGGATTACCAGCCCCGAGGCCAGTTCCTCCTATTGGGGCCGCCACCAGCTCTAGGCCTGGACCACCAGCAGGAGCCACCCTGCCTTCCCCTATTCGCAGGTTATCCCAGGCCCAGATGGACGAAAAAAGGGCCAAAGGCCTCTGTTTCAACTGTGATGAGAGGTACGTTCCCGGACATCGCTGTCGCACGCCCCCTACTGCTTTCATCTTGGAGGAGTCCTGTCCTGAGGGGGACGATTTTATTGATCAACCGATCGAGGACGCTTATGTCGATTCGACGGCTGAGATCTCATTTCATGCTTTCTCGGGAACATACACGCCTCACACTATGCGCGTACAAGGTCAGTTAAAGCGCCAGCCAGTTGCTATTTTGATTGATAGTGGGAGTACCCACAATTTTATTAATGATAGGGTGGCGCAACGCATGGGATGTCATATTGCTCAGGCATGTGCTTTCGACTTTCTTATTGGTGACGGCACACACATGCACAGCAAGGGCCTATGCCCCCGCGTATCCTTGCATATTCAAGGGTATGACTTCATGGTGGATCTCCATCTTCTACCCACAAAAGGAGCTGATATTGTATTGGGGGTCCAATGGCTCCAAGAGCTTGGGGACGTGGTCTGGAATTTTAAAGATTTAGTCATGTCCTTTGGGGTGGCTGATCAGCAGGTTCGCTTACAAGGGTCCATTCCTGGTACTCTCCAGTCGGCACAGGCTGTGAGGTCTTTCTTTCGGCACTCGGCCAATGGGTTTTTGCTGCAACTTATGTCTATATCTGACTCGACCCTGCCAACTCTTCCGGCCGACTTGACTGCTCTCTTGACCGACTATGGGTCCCTCTTTGGAGAGCCAACCGGACTACCTCCTACGCGTGGGCATGACCATCAGATTCCCATACTTCCAGGGTCGAGCCCAGCTAATGTGCGGCCCTACCGTTACCCCTATGTGCAAAAGGCTGAGATCGAGCGTTTGGTGGCTGACATGCTGGCAACCGGTATTATTCGTCCCAGCTCCAGCTCGTATTCTTCTCCCGTTTTGTTGGTTCGGAAGAAGGATGGGACATGGCGATTCTGCGTCGATTATCGTGCTTTAAATGCTATTACATTGAAGGACAAGTATCCTATTCCCGTTATTGAGGAGCTTCTCGACGAGTTATCAGGTGCGAAATATTTCTCTAAACTTGATTTACGTTCCGGCTATCATCAGATACGGATGCACCCAGCGGATATTCACAAGACTGCTTTTCGTACACATGACGGTCATTATGAGTTTCTTGTGATGCCCTTCGGGTTGACTAATGCGCCAGCCACCTTCCAAAGTCTAATGAACGATATTTTTCGGCCTTTCTTGCGCAAATTCATATTAATCTTCTTCGATGACATATTAATCTATAGCACTACCTGGGAGGATCACATTGGCCATCTGCGGACCGTCTTTGATCTCTTGGTCGGACACTCTCTTTTGTTGAAACGGTCTAAATGTTCTTTTGGCCAACCTCAGATTGGTTATTTGGGCTATATTATTGCGAAACATGGAGTCTCTACAGATCCAGCCAAAGTGGCCCCTATGCTTGACTGGCCCACACCTACATCACCGAAGGCCTTACGAGGTTTTCTTGGGCTGACGGGCTACTACAGGCGCTTCATTGCCCATTATGGTACTCTGGCCGCCCCTCTTACTGCCTTGTTAAAGACTGGCGCCTTCGTTTGGAGTACTGACGCCCAGGAGGCCTTCGACTCTCTAAAGCAGGCTATGTCATCCGCCCCAGTCTTAGCCTTGCCGGATTTCTCTCAGCCATTTGTGGTGGAAACTGATGCTTCCGATAGTGGGTAGGGCGCTGTCCTTCTGCAGGCTGACCGGCCCATTGCTTTCTTTAGTAAGGCCTTATCGGGGTGCTCTCTCCGTTTGTCGGCCTACGAAAGGGAAATGCTCGCTATTGTGCACGCCGTGACGAAATGGCGCCCCTATCTATTGGGCTGGCATTTCACTATTCAGACAGACCACCAGCCCCTAAAATATTTTCATGACCAGCGGATCTCCACTCCAGCCCAGCAGCGTTGGGTCACGAAGCTCATGGGCTACGATTATGATCTGGTTTATAAACGGGGTTCTGAGAATACCGTGGCCGACGCTCTATCTCGGCGCGACGCGGAGGTGTCTCTATTGGGCCTCTCTGTCCCTACCTTTCCCTTCATGGCTGACTTGTTGCAGACTTACCAGGATGTACCTGAGGCCACGAACATCTTACAGCGCCTCCAGGCTGACCCGACATGCTTACCCTCTTTTGTTTTGCAGGATAGTTATATCTTCTGGAAGCAGCACCTATGGGTTCCCCCGAGTCCGATACTACGGCGAAATATTATTTCCTTCTTTCATGACACCCCTAGTGCTGGTCATGAAGGGTCCTTCCGCACCTACAAGCGTGTGAGTCAGAATTTTCTTTGGCGGGGAATAAAAAAGGAAGTCCATTCTTATGTGGCTGCTTGTCATGTCTGCCAGCGCGCGAAGGCCTCCACTACTACTCCTGCGGGCCTTCTGCAACCCCTCCCTATTCCTGATCGCGTATGGGAGGATGTCTCCATGGATTTTATTGAGGCTCTGCCTGTGGTCCAAGGTAAATCAGTTATTCTTGTGGTAGTGGATCGTCTCTCTAAATATGCTCATTTTTGCGCCCTTGGTCACCCTTATACGGCGAAGGCTGTTGCTGAAATTTATGTGCGCGAAGTGGCTAAGTTGCACGGCATGCCTCGGACGATTGTGTCCGATAGGGATAAAATATTTATTTCTCTTTTCTGGCGGGAGTTCTTTGCATTATAGGATACTAAATTGCACATGAGTACCGCCTATCATCCCCAAAGTGATGGCCAAACGGAGGTGGTCAATCGTTGTTTGGAACAGTACCTGCGCTGTTTTGTTGGTGACGAACCTCGCCGTTGGCTCCAACTTCTTCCCTGGGCTGAATGGTCCTATAATACTGCTTATCACACATCTTCCGGATTCACACCCTTCGAAGTGGTTTATGGCCGGCCTCCACCTACGGTGATCCGTTATTTACCTTTCAGCTCTTCGGTGGGTGAGGTAGACTATGCACTTCAGACGCGCGATGAGGTCTTGCGTCAACTCAAGGCTAACCTCGCGACTGCTCAGAATCGGATGAAGCAGGTGTATGACCGCTCTCATATGGATAGGGAGTATGCAGTTGGGGATTTGGTTTATGTTAACCTCTTGCCTCATCGACAGCTTTCCTTGGCGGCTGTTGCTTCTAACAAATTGGCACACCGGTTCCATGGGCCTTATCCGATATTGGAGCGTATTGGGCCGGTTGCTTATCGTTTGCAGTTGCCACCCACTTCACAGGTTCATCCGATTTTTCATGTGTCCCGTCTGCGGCGCTTTGTGGGGGATCCTTCTCGCCTTACTAGTCGGGTGCCGACACCGTTGCTCTTGCTGGAGGATCCTCCTGTCCTTCCTACGTATATTTTGGATCGCCGCCGGGTTCGTCGTTTTGGACGCTTGGTGAATGAGGTGCTAGTTGCATGGCAAGATCATTCTTTGGACGATGCCACTTGGGAATTAGAAAACGATTTCTTTACTCGATTTCCTACATTTTTGCCTTGAGGACAAGGCCGTAGCGGAGCGTGGTGGAATGTTACAACTCTCTTAGTATTAGGCTATTAGGCTATTTACTTATGCTATTTACTTATTTGCATTAGGCCATGTGGGCCACTACAGTAGGAATAGGCTATTTACTTATTTGCATAACTTGGCCCATCAGGCCCATCAGCTTTAGGCCCCTGCGCCTATATGTAGGAGACGACTTGTTTGGTTTAGGGCATTGATGAATGAATTCCTAGTTTCTCTCCTCCTTCTTCTCTTCTCTCACCTCCTTCCCTACCCCTTTGCCGCTGGCTTTTGTGCATCCTTCTAGGGTGCACAACAACAACATGAATGAAAAGTTTGAGAAGTATTGGGACATATGCTCACTTGGGTTGGCCGTATCTATTGTCTTGATCCTAGATATAAGTTGAAAGTTGTGGAGTTTATGTATCCTAGTGTGTATAAGGATCAAGATGAAGCTATTAATCAAATTGAAAATGTTCGTAGAAATGTGTATGAGCTTGTTAACGAGTATCAAGTGGCAACTCTTTCTCCAACAAGTGACAAAACTTCTCCACTTGAAGGTGATCCAAATAAATCTTCAAATGTAGACCCTCTTGCAGGTTTTGACTCATTCATTACAAGCACTATGAGCAGCCATCAAGTAAAATCTGAATTGGATCACTATTTGGGGGAACCACCTCATCCTCGATCTTCAGATTTCGACATTCTAGGGTGGTGGAAGAGTAATGCAGCTAGATATCCTACCATTGCAATAGTTGCCCGAGATGTCTTAGCCATCCCTTTGTCAACAATGGCATCCGAATCAGCGTTTAGCACATGTCAGAGGGTGCTTGATGACCACAGGATTAGATTGAAGCCAGAATCTGTGGAGGCTTTGATGTATACAAAAGATTGGATAGCTATGGAAAAAGAAGGTATATAATTATGTCAAATGCATGTTCGTAGATAACATTTTTTGGTGTTATTTTGTTGATGATTTGATGATAAATTTATATTGTAGGATGTTCTACGTCATCATCTGCCTCACCGATGTTATTTAATATTGACTATGACTAAAGGTAATACATATTACTTGTGTTTTTATTTGTCTTATTTGTGTTTTTATTTCTTGAAAATTGTGAGCTTGCATAGATTATTTCTTGGAAATTGTGAGCTGCCTACATATATAATGCAATTCTGCAAGACCTGTCTAAAAGGACTTGATGAAAAGTGCATCCTCATGCTTAACTTAGAGATCTTGTTTCCTTGAGACATTTTTCTAGACTATATAGGGAAGGGTAAGTTGCAATTGCTGTAGAGGCTTTAGAATGATAAACCAAGTGATAAATATGAAGAAATAGATCAATGTTGTCATATTCTTTACAATAGGAAATCGTTTAGAAAAATAGATGGAGTATATGGTTTTAGGACTCCATCTATTTTTTAAATGAATTCTTGCTCAATATCCTAGTTTTTTTGTTGTTGTTACAAGGTCAATATCACTTGTGCTTAGCTGCTAGTTTGGTTTCTCTTTCATATTGATAAAAAAATCTTGTCTTCTAAGAACCTCGAAGTCAAGCTAAAAGGCTTGGTGAGGCCCTCCGTGGGATTATTAACTCTTGTGATAATTAAGAAGTAAGATACATTTAGTGAATCAGCATGCCACATAGTTAAGAAGCATAATCACTGTTAACTAGCATATTGCTGAATGCTGAGCCCTTCTACATCTTCGATCTTTTAGGTTTCAGCACACCAACCATAGCCCTGGTACATTTCTTGCTTTTGGCTAGGGACTTTACGGGCAGATGGGATTCATATCTGAGTTTTTTTATTCCACTGCATCTGTCAAACTGGCTCTTAAGCGATATGTTCCTCGTGCTGGAGTTGGAAGCTCTGTTCTTATGGTAGTTATTGCTTGGAACTAGTTTTGCATATTTTTCCAAGTTTTCCCACTGACAACTATACTATTTTTTATGTATTTCTATGTTTAATCAAGATCATTTTGGAACCTTTTTTCCCAACTCACTTTCAAGTTTTAAGATCTGCTGCAATGTGAATGTTTTTGGAATATCTGGATTTTTAGATTGTTCAGCAGGACATTTATTTTTCTGTGGGAAATAAGAAACTCTGCGAAGGGTATTGTTCCTTACATCTGTAATACGTCTGTGATGATCTCCGTAGGACCTCCATAGCTTCTGTTTGGATCTTGACTGTTCATTGGGCAAATAGAACTTCAAATGCGGGGTGACAGTTGAGTGTTGTGGCATTATGCCTCTGAGGAAGGATGACATTGTTCTATGGGTAAATGAATGTTAACCAGTTGCCTGTTAACTGACTTGTTAAGCTGAACTAGGTGCTCAGAGGAGTTGAATTTTGAGATTGCGTTTGCTGGTGAATGGTGTAGCTTTTCTTTTCATCAGTTTTCGTATTATCTCTGGACATAAATAGGAAGTCCGTTTCCTTAGGAAGTAGAAAGGAGTGTCTTAGATTTTGTCATTTTATTTATACATAAATGAGTCTGTGGAGTCATGGCATTTCCATATCACATGATTACTTGTTGAGGAACGTTTACCTAATCACATGAGTTCTTGTTTCTGCAGGATCTCGCATTTCCACATGAGTGCTAATTGTTCAAATGCTGAGAATATTGAAATTATCCTTTGGAAGACATTTAGTTGATGGCATGCATATGAGTTAGGAGATACTTCTAAACTGCTGATGCAATCCATATCTATTTCTGTATTTAATTCTTGAATTGCTTGGAACGTGTCGATGTATAAAACCAACAGGAACACTAATAAACACTAAAAACCATATCCATATTACTGTATTTATTGTTTATTTCTTGGTTATTCCTTGTTTGGACTGTAATGACTTGTGGAATTATGGCCTAATATATCCACTTCAACACTTTTGGGGGGACTAAAGAGGTTTTCGTGTAAGGGGGTGTATTAGCGCCATATTTTAAAAGGAGTTACAAGTTTTAATGTATATGGTATTAGAGATATAGAAATTTTGGTACCGGGGCGGGGCGGGGTCCTAGTTTTAAGTTCCGGTACCGGGGGCAGTTCTGGGTCCTTGAAACTGGACCCGTGGTGGGTCTGGGACGGTTCTGGGTTTGAAAAATTATAATGGTTCTGGGACTGGGTTTGTCAATACCCGACCCAAATCCGCTCCCGATTCCATCCCTAGACCCAACTGGCCAGACCCATTTGGGACTGGACCCGAACCATCTAATTGCTTTGGCCTACATTTTATTAGGAATCTTAATTAGTTTTTTATTTTAAGTAGAATTCCAGTAAGCATAGGTTTATTTGTGGTAGGATCCTAATTAGATTTGATTCCAATTAAAGATTGCCATCATGCCTATATATTATCTTTAATTTTCTTCTATCACGAATGGGGGAAATCAAAATAGTTTAGTAGTTCTTACTTCCTTTCCTAGTTCTATCTCTACCTTCTTATGAATTTAGTACTATGATCCTACAACAATATCCTTGGTTCTCCTTGTGAAGCATTGGGTTCACATCAGTTTAAGCGAGAAGTATACTTGGATATTCCTCCTGAAAAAAAAAGTACACTTCAGAATCTTGCTAAAAAAACTAATGATGTTGTATTTTTTCGTATCAACAATTGGTCTTGATTATTATCAAGAACTTTTGCAAAAAAAAAAAACGCAAATAAGGAGGTGTGGATCCAATGCCCTAGTTCGATGATTTTTTTTTAAATTTCTTTTAAGACTTATTGTGTTATTCAATATTTCGATTACTTCTAATTAAAATTTCTTTTAAGAGCGTTTGAAGCGGCACAAAACAGAAGAGATAGTGTCCGAAGCAGGCGAGCAAGTGAATGAGCCTTCTCCACCCGTCGCGGTTGTTGACGGCATACGCAAGCAGCTCCTTAAAGTGTCCCATATGCTTTAAAGAAATTTACACACCTATTTATCAGTGTTCAAACGGCCATATTTTGTGTTCTACATGCAAACCTAAAATAGTGCAAAAGTGTTGCCAACGTGCAAAGGTGAACTTGGAAACGTACGGTGTCTTGCTCTAGAAAAGGTGGCCTGCTTCTCTCAAGGTGCCATGTAAATAGCAGAGCTCTGGTTGTGTCGGTATGCGCCATTACTTGAGCATACTTATGCATGAATCAGAGTGTGGCTTTAGGCCATATAATTGTCCAAACATTGATTATTCAAAGCGCGAGAACGATTTTTATTGCACTGTTGTTGGAGATGTTCCTCATCTGGTGTCACACATAAAAGATTAACATCAAGCACAAATACATGACATTAGCAGCGTATTTTCTGTAAAGTATCTCATCCCAAGAGAGTTGACCGAGAATAGAACATGGAGGTCAAGGTTTTACAAATTACAGGTGCTTTGGGCCTTTTTACGTATTTTGAAACGCTCCTGCTTGAGGGGAAGGTGCATGCTTACATAGCGTTTTTTTGCAATTCATGGGAGATGTTAATGAGGCTAGCGAGTACAGGTACACTTTGGCAATGGGTGCTAATGGGAGGAAGCAGTGTTGACAAGGTCACCCACGAAGCATAAGAGACAGTCATAAGAAGGTTCGCGATAGTTACGATGGGCTAATATTCCGGCAACACATAGTTTATTACTCCCTTCGTTCCAAAATATTATGTATATTTGAAAATATTCACTATTCTAAAATATTGTGTACATTTTACTAAATCATGCAACTTTCTCTTTCCAAAATTAGAGCAGACTTGGAAATATTGACTTAACTTGATTCGTGAATGAGTATGCGAGTTGGGCGGGGATATTAGGGAGAATGAGTCATGTGATTTCCATGTGGCTGTCATAGTCCAATAAAAATGAGAAATTTATCAAATGTACACATTATTTTAGAACGGATGGAGTATTTTTGTAGAAGATGACAGAAAGTTAACGATCAGAGGACTTATAGAGAAAGAAGAGTAAATTATTTTCCCAACCAATTGTCATGTTCTCATATAGTAGCTAATTAGGTCGTCTCCTCGTAAGCCTTATTTTGTCTTGCAAAAATTTAGGTATTTTTTGGTTGTTATTTAGAATTCATTGAAATTCAGATTTGAAATAAATTTTAGGTGAATATGTAAACGCTTTTATAAACTTTTTGGGTTTACTTGATTTGAATTTCGTTAGCTTTCAATCTTCAGCTAGAAGAAGTGAGTGTGCATTTTACCTCTGTTGTGCTGCATCTTTTTTTTTCTTGATAAGTACTGCTTCTTAACTACTCCCTTCGATCTTTTTTAACATATTCAATTGATATTCAAAATGAATTCATTTTGAAAATCAATTAAATCTCCTAAAAAAAATTGAAGGGAGTATACTTCTAGTGCAGACTTTTTCTTTGTTGATCTCATTAATATCATCTTTACTTCGTAATGTATTGCATTTTTATTTACATGTCCTATTTTCTTACAAAGCTAAGAGAGAAAGTAGAAAGTTTTGTCAAAGACATGTTATCAAGTTTGAGGGTGACCTGTCCCTAAGTCCCTTCTCCTCCCCTACTCCTTTTTTTTCCTAGTGAGAGCCTTGTGCTTTCCGTTCCGACATTCCAGCTCCAATCTACACCCTAATTTCTAGACGTATAGTGATTAAAAAAATAAGTGAAGCATATGCGCTATAGCAAACATGTTCTATTTGGGACATAGCGGGTGGACCAAAAAACTCTTCGCAAAGTATGATTATATGAGACCGATCTCATATAAGGGGTATGAGATTAGTCTTTTGGGTCATTGAATTCCGATACAATGGTAGGTATCAAATGAGTGGGTAAGTGAGTGTGAATCATCACACACCCTATAGCCGTCAGATCAATATCCAACAATTACAATTTGAATTAGGCCCATATAAGCCAAATGAGACCGATCTCATTTAAACTTTTCCCTTCAAAAAATATGTTTTTAGAAATGGTAACCATGAAAAATGTGAGCATTGGGCCTCTACTTTTTGCACTAGAGCATTAGGCCGTTGTAAAAACAGTATTGAACATTATTATTCAAGGCTGGGAAGGTTTTACAATCACCCCGAGTCTATTATTTTGTTTTGAAATTTCTGTCAATGCATTATTTTCGTTTGGCATGTTAAAGGGAGTGAAGGTATATTGGAGATTATTGAGCTTTCCTTGTTGATCATATTGTTGAACAGAAATTTGGCTTAATTTATGGGGAAATGTTGGAATTTTTAAAGCGAAGAAGAAGAACTCGCTCAATTGTACTTCAGCCACTCCGTTCCTACGTTAATTAGGTATTTTACTCTAGCTTTCTCTCAATTTTTGCACCTACTTCATTTGGAGAGAGAGGAATTCCAGGATCTTTAGAGGAGAACTTACTCATAGTTAAGACTCAATTATTCAAGATTTGTGAAAGGCAGATTATATACTAATGCCTCAGCCAACACAAAAATTCACAAGATAGTGAAGAATTTCCTTTATTTTAGAGAGATGGAGGATGTAATAGATATGCGTTCCTTCTCTTGTAAACTGTTACTATTTATACTTGTATTCTCTTTTGTGCTTTAATGAAATCTTCATTATCCCAAAAAAGTTAAAATCTGTTCAATACTTCAGGCAAACCATGTCACTTTTATTCCCCTTATGGAGAAGTTGATCTTGGATGGCAAATAGCGCACACGAAACACTTGTGTGCTCCAAGTGTGCGCACCAGCTATTATGCATTAGCAGCTCGAGCTAACGTTCTTTTTTCCTTCTAGAAAGAGGACGAGGTGTTGTCAGAGACCCATCAGACACGGAAAATCTCGGGTAGGTATAGCATATCATCCTCATTTCTGATTTCTCTTTCTTGGGTAGGTACAATACTTAGTTTAGATATTACGGAGTAACATAACAGCTTGAAAAACAAACTGGAACAACCATGAATAAAGAAAAAAACTTAACCAATCTATATAGTACCCATGCACATTGATAGTGTTACCTTACCTAGAATTTTGTACGGGCGAAAACCATGGGCCATGGCAAAAATCATGAAAAATGAACTCTCCGTCCAATGAAGCTGGGTCCAACATTACAGGGTTGGGTTTGATCTCTAAAACCAAAAACACGGGGAGACACACTTTGTTTTTTTATACGGGCCTTTGAGTTCAGTCATTTTCACTCATTTTGTAATGTAAACGGGCTTTATTGGACAGGAGTCGTATTAAATAACTGAGTAAATATCATTTATTACAGTAAAATAATATCCGCTCTGTCTCATATTAATTGTCCATATTTGATAAAACGTGGTCCTTAGGGAAGCCAATTGTTAAACTTTCTTGTACCGAAAAAAATGTTAACCTTTCTAATCCACTAAACCCCTCTACTCTGTTCACCAATCACTACGAGAAGAATAGTGTATAATAGGACAATTAACGTGGGACAAGTTTTTTTAAACCGGACAATTTATATGAAACAATTTATACAAGATTTAAACCGAGCTCTTGGTGCAAATGAGATCATTAGCCACAATTATTATTACTTGAAGAAGAAAAAAACTCTTTTGTTCCTTATTAAGGCATGGAAACACAATATTGAAACTTATTTGTCCTTCAAATCATGGATAAAACTGGCACAAAGGCTGAGTTCATGGAACCAAAAAAAAAAATATAGTAACTCCTCAACAAGATGAATGAGAAAATCACAGGAAAGATAATGCAACATGAAACTAAGATCATATAAAAAAATCAGAGAATAAAACAAGAACTAGATTAAAATGGTACTCATAATTAATAATGGACTACGGTCACAAGGTACTCAACAATGGCATCCCCTGTGGTGATATCGAACGAATAGGTCTTGGCCATGGCAAATCCACGGGCGAGCCGGAACAGACCGGAGCCCCCGACGATGGCCAGCTCGCGGACCGGGGTCATTGCCGGGTTCCGGCTCAGCATACTGATGGAGCTCCCATTGTACTTGCCCTGTGTGAAGCAGAAGTTCATGACCATGAGGAGGCTCAGGCCTTGCTGCCCGGATGAGCCGTACACCCCCTGCGCACGGCCGACTTCCTTAGAAGTGACATTTGGACCCGTCGTCAGCGGGTCGTCCACCATCATCACCTCCCCGAAGAGTGTCGGAGACTTGTCGGTCATCGCAGCCTCGGCGATCTTGACGGCTGTCGGATTATTCCCACTGAGTGTGTCATGGAAGTAGAAGTGCAGCTTGGTTACCTTCTCTTTCCCCACTCCGAGGCTCTGACGCCAGTCCTTCTTCGGAGCAAGCTCCTCCGCGAAGGCGTCGTCGCCCCTACCGGCAGCGGAGATGAGGGGAATGAGAAAAAGAAAGAAAATTATCAGGCTATGAGACTTCGCCATCTCCAGGGGATGCTTCTATGAGACAAATGAATTAGCTAGAGAAGGGAAGAGGCTTTATGCTGAGTGTTATGTTGTATAATAAGATAGTAAATTGAAATTTGACAGGTTTAATACTACATGAATGAAATAAACAAGAAGTAGAAACATATCAGACCATGCATATGAGTCAAAGATTGGTGCAGTAGCGTACTTAATTTCAATAAAATTGGAATAGGTGACCAACTCATTACGTTAGAGAATCGAGGCAACCACAAACACATGATGGGATCAAAGTTTTGCCTTTAAATGCTACGTATCCCTATTAACGATATTTGGTATCATGTGCCCAAAGGCAATTAAAAACGAACAAATGGTAGAGTATTTTACATAGAAGTTTGTCTTATAAGTCCCCCGTTATAAATAATGTATGGTTGGTCCAGTTGGTGTGTTATAAATAATGTATGGTTTGGTACATTGGTACAGTTGGTGTGGTATAAATAATGTATGGTTGGTACAGTTGGTGGCCGGCCAAATGCACTAAACTAAACAGGGCCGAGCCAAGTAATTTGTGCATGCATGGCACTGGGAGATAGACATAGTAGTTAATCAGGTATGAATCTATATACTCCGCCCTCTGCCATGAAGTACATGTCACATCCTAAAAAAGTGGGTAATGATAGTACTATTGAAAGCAAATAGGGCGGAACGGACAATTAAGAGCGTTCTGCCTAAGACATCCTTTAATTAAAAAAGTGTTGTTAAACTACCCTTCAATGTGAAAACCACATGTACTCTAGGAAAAAGGTTTTGGAGGAGTCTAGACTGTATAAGAGTTATGTACAAGACAGATAGGTTCGAGAAAGAATCTAATTAGCGGTAGAGAACTGAGAGAAATCACGGTTCAAGTTTTGGATTATAGCATGTTCAAAATGACAGTGCAGTTTTACTAGTAAGCATAATAGGAATCTTATATCGAGGAAAATGACAAGAGGTGAGGCTATTAACTCTAAAGCTATGTGTCATACTTCTTTCTTTTTCCCGCTCCTGCACACCAAATGATTTTTTTTATACAAATCCACCTTATAATTTCTCCATTTGCTCCTTTTAAACAGCAAATAATTTGTTTTATGCCAAGCCCAGTTTCTTTAGAACTCAAAAAGGCAATCAAAGCCCGAAGCAACGAGGAGCCAAACAACCCCTTATCTTCACGGTGTGTGCACATGCAATTATACAAATTGTGTGTGCTTAGCAAAACTCCAGTTTTTACGGGAGCACACATGCTTTGCGTGAGCACCATCGAAGATCGATGGCTCTTGTAAAGTGGGTTGCGTCGGGCTCAGATCTCACACCCAATAACTTCTCTATTGGCTGAAGCTGGCTGAGTAGGTGTTAGCGTTGTCAAGATTCCAAGGTGGAGCATCCACACTATGTGGTCAACTACTATTTCTGATGCTACATTTTAGTTCCAATACGTTTGTTGAGGCACACCCCACAAGAGTTACAACCCAACTCAAGCATTTCAATCATGGATTAACCAATCTCAGCTTGAGCAAACAAAAAATCCGCTTGACACGCCTCCTCAGCATCCCTAGTCATGAAGATTAGTTACTCTAATTGAACATAACATCCACTAATAACTCTAACCTTCTTATCAAGCACGTTAAGTTGGACAGCAATCGAAATTGAATTGTTCAAGACATACCGAGATTGGTAAATGACCAGACTGAAGCTGACCATCCAAAAAAAACTTGAACTAATGCAATGTGGCCGTCAATCACCATCAACATCCTTTTTATCTAGAAGTTCGAATTTTTCAAAGGAAAATGTTTTTGCATTATTCAAATATATATTCTCACCTAAACGGGTTTCTAAATAGAGAGCTTTTTCTATATTACCTGGTGCCACTACCCATTTTTCTATATTACCTTGATTTTCAACTGAAATGCCATATCACCTAGAAATGAGGCCTAAACTTTATAAAATGCCCATTTTCCCAAAATGTAACGTAAGTCTTCATTTACCGATTTACGGAGCATCCAATTGGAGAAGAAGACATTCCGACAAAGCTCCGTCCATCATCGCAGTTCAAATCACCTCCAGCACCGTCCAACCTTGAAAGAATAAGATTTTATGCTAAAAAAAGTAAAATCAGCTGGAAAGACCGAGAAAAAAACTATGATGAAGGGATTTTGATGTAAGAGCAGTGGGGAAGCGCGCCCAACTAAAAAAATTAAGATCTACATGTAAAGAAACACATATAAAGATCGCTCATTGGTGCTCGACCACTCGTGGACATCAAATAAGAGGATAAAAATAGGCAAAAGTATGAAATACTCGTCGAGCAACAAGTACAATTTATACATCTTTCTGTGATTCTAATGAAATTGAAGAGGAGGAAAAATAAGAAAGAACGCAAAAAAGGGCTAAAATGGATAAAAAATTAGCGAGTTATGATATTTTGAAGATTGCCGTAAAAACGTATTTTCGTATTCACGACCCCATTTGATGTCGTGTCTTCAAAAACACGACTCCATTCAAGTTTTCATAGATACGACTCCATTCAGGTCGTGTATACGAACACACGACCTCAAATGGGGTCGTCTATATGAAAATACGCTTTTACAGCAATCTTCAAAATGTCATAACTCGCTCATTTTTTTATCCATTTTAGCTTTTTTTTCGTTCTTCCTTATTTTCTCCCCTCTTCAATTTTATTAGGATCACAGAAAGACATATAAATTGTACTTGTCGCTCGCCGACGAGTATTTCACGTTTTTGCCCATTTTTATCCTCTTTTTTGATATCTACCAGTAGTCAAGCACAAATGAGTGGCCTTTATATGTGTTTCTTTACATGTAGATCTCAATTTTTGTAGTTTGGCAGGCTTCTCCGCTACTCTTACATCAAAATCCCTTCATCAAAGCTTTTTTTTGGCATGGACCGCCGTTGGCTTTAGTCTAGATTGTCGCGACGTTCGGAGCTTCGCCAGAAAGCTTGCTCTTTCTTCTTACTTCTTCTTCTCTTTTCATCCTAATATATTCTCATGAGGTCGAAGAGGAGGAAAAATAAGGAAGAACGGAAAAAATGGGCTAAAATGGAAAAAAAATGAGCGAGTTATGACATTTTAAAGATTGCCCTAAAAGCGTGTTTTCGTATCATGACCATGGAATGCCGGCTCGGCAATATATTGCCGATATATCAGTTTCTGACAGATATATCGCCAGTTTAAAAAAATGAAAAAAAAAATTTCCTGTTTGTTTCTGATCCTAATATGCATATTTTGAAATCTATGCTTTGTCTAAATTAGTATAACTCATTTTAATAGTTAGATTGTGAAAATATATGGTAAAAACTAGTTTTCGACAATTGATATTTTTTTACACAATATCTCCAATATTTTGTCTCTTTGGTCAACCGATATTTTACCGATATCCGATACGACATTCGTTATACACGACCCCATTTGAGGTCGTGTGTTCACATACACGACCTGAATGGAGTCGTACCTACGAAAGAACGACTCCATTCAGGTCGTGTTTTAGAAGACACGGCCTCAAATTGGGTTGTGCGTACGAAAACACGTTTTTATGGCAATCTTCAAAATGTTATAGCTCGCTTATTTTTATCAATTTTAGCCTTTTTTTGCGTTCTTCCTTATTTTTCCTCTTCTTCTATTTCATTAGGATCACAGAAAGATATATAAATTCTACTTGTCACTCGTCGATGAGTATTTCACATTTTTGCCAATTTTTATCCTCTTATTTGATGTCCACGAGTGGTCGAGCACTAATGGGTGGCCTTTATATTTGTTTCTTTACATGTATCTCAATTTTTGTAGTTGGGCAGGCTTTCCCGCTGCTCTTACATCAAAATCCTTTTATCATAGTTTTTTTGGGCGTGGACGACCGTCAGCTTTAGTCTGAATCGCCGTGACATTCGAAGCTTCGCCGGAAAGCTTCCTCTTTCTTATTTCTTCTTCTCTTTTCATCCTAATATATCCTCATGAGGTGGAAGATGAGGAAAATTAAGGAAGAACGTAAAAAAATTGTCTAAAACGGATAAAAAATGAGCAACTTGATATTTTAAAGATTGCTATAAAAACGTATTTTCGTATGCATGATCCCATTTGAGGTCATGTGTTCGTATACACGACCTGAATGGAGTCATGTCTACGAAAACACAACTCCATTCAGGTTATGTTTTCGAAGACACGACCTCAAATGGGGTCGTGCGTACGAAAACACGTTTTCATGGCAATCTTCAAAATATCATAACTCACTCATTTTTTATCCGTTTTAGCCCATTTTTTATGTTATTCTTTATTATTTCTCATCTTCCATTTTACTATGATCACATAAAGATATATAAATTGTACTTGTCACTCGCCAACGAGTATTTCAAGTTTTTACCCATTTTTATCCTCTTATTTGATGTCCACGAGCAGCCGAACACCAATGGGTGGCTTTTATATGTATTTCTTTACATGTAGATCTTTATTTTTGTAGTTGGACGTGCTTCCCTGCTGCTCTTACATCAAAATCTCTTCATCATAGTTTTTTTTTCTCGGTCTTTCTCTCTGGTTTTGCTATTTTCTGGTATGAAATCTTATTTTTTCAGGTTGGACGGCGCCGGCGGTGATTTGAACCGCGATGATGGATGGAGCTTCGCCGGAATGTCTTCTTCCCTAACTGGATACTCTCATAAATCATTAAAATGAATACATAGGTTAAATTTTAGAAAGAATGGCATTTTGGGTATATAGTTTCCAGATAATATGGAAAGAACAAAGGGATTCCATGTAATATGAGAAACTGCTTAGTGGCGCCAAGTGATATAGAAAAAACCCCTAAATAGAAGACATTTTTTATCCTTAAATGGGTTTCTAAATAGACATTCGAAACAAACATTTACATACTAAGGAGCTGTTTGGGGCGTGATTAAAAGCAAAATATCCATAGTAGCCCCTAAAAACTACTATTTTTTCCATGTTTTTTCCCTATCCAGCTAAAACACCTCAGGTCATGTTTCAGCTGGATAGGAAAAAAAACATGGATGCTACAGTGGATTTTCAGTGGATATTTGCTTATAATCACACCCCAAACGGCCCCTAAAAGCTATGAATGAAAATACAAAGATTGGGCTATTTTATCAAGGAAAGAAAAATAAGAGAAATAGCCTCTCATTCAAATATCAAATAGATATCCAAACAACCCGAAAGTTTCAAAGGTAAAACACACCTTAAATGGCCTTAAAGAGTGCCATGAAAACGTGTGTTATGATATTTTGAAGATTTTGAAGATCTTCAAATGAGCCTCCCAAGCAAGTATTCATGATAAATGAGCTTAAATGAGACGGGAAATGGGTATCCAAACAGCCCCTTAGTCTGAGTGTACTAACGCATTAGTTGCAGTAACGTGCAATGATAACCTGGCGGACAGCCACCGTTCGGGCAAAAATTTCCTGACTATGCGCCTTATTTTGTTTGTGTATTAACGTTAGTGCAATGCAGCACATGTGCACTAACAGATTAAATGCAGCAACGTGCTTGGATAACCTAGCGCCTTATTTAGTTTGTGTATTAACGTTAGTCCTTTACACTATTTTAATAACAAGGGGTGTCCGATTACTTGGGACACAACAAGAAGACAACCGACCTCTTAGAACTCCGTATCCCGCTTAGAACTCCGTATCCCGCCGCAAAATATATGTACCTCTTAGTACTTTACTTAATACTCCCGTCAAAGAGACAAATAAAAGAAATAAGATATGTCCCACGTATATAACATATTTAAATGGTAAACAAGGCAACAAGATAGTTGATGATTAACAGAAGATATCCAAAAATGCTAATCCCATGACTGGTTTTTCATTACACCTTAAATGCAAAGAAGCAAGTCCAATTGCAACTTTGTTTACCTTATTCATGAGGCAGCTTCTATTAGTAATGCAGGAGGGTGACATTATACTCAACAATAGCATCCCCAGTGGTGGCACTGAACCAATGAGTCCTGGCCACGGCAAACCCACGAGCCAGCCGGAAAAGACCGGTGCCACCAACGATGGCCAGCTCCCGGACCGGGTTCATGGCCGGGTTCCGGGTCAGCATGCTGATAGAACTCCCATTATACTTGCCCTGGGTGAAGCAGAAGCTCATGGCCATGATCAGGCTCAATCCTCCCTCCCCGGCTGAGCCATACATCCCCTGTGCCCGGCCGACCTCCCTCGACTTCCGCTCCGGCCCCTCCGTCAGCGGGTCGTCGGCCATCATAACCATCCCGAAGAGAGTGGGCGATTTGTTGGTAACTGTGGCTTGAGCCACTCTTATTGCACTTGGGCTCTTCCCACTCAGTGTGTCATGGAAAAAGAAGTGGAGTCGGGTTAATTTTTTCCTACTGAGGCCGAGGGTATGGCGGAGGCCGGCCGACTGCTTTGACTCATCGGCAAAGTAACCGGTGGTAGTGGAGAAGAGAGCCAATGTGCATATGAAGAATAAAGTGAAGGAAGAGGTGATCCTAGCCAAGTTTCTCATCTTATTGAGTCTAGCAGCTTGCTATGGGGTGTTCACAGTCCAAGCCAACGACCAACATGAGCAGTTTTTATACAAATTTGTACAAGTATGATGACCTTATGTTATTTTCCATTTTTTGAAGGAGATGTACGCGTGCAAATAAAAAACAAGTAGTGTTATCATGTTGCAAGATGAAACTTGCATTGCAAAGAATTTGAAAGTTGTCTAAGTGAGGTTACTAATTATGACAATGAATAGTACAAGGAGTGAAAACTTTGAAGGGAAACCTCCTTTGTCAGATATAGCAATATCTATGAGCACATACTGAAACGTAAAGTGGATTCAAGATGAGTATGGTATCAGGTAGCTGTTATAATTACGACTAGCCTATGCACTTTACATTCTTTCAGTAAGGGCTGTAACTTGGAACAGAAGATAGAGTATGTACTAAAGAGTACAGTGGTCTTATATATTGTAGGGGAAACGATATTTGTACAGCAGATTCCTACACATTTTCCATACACAGCTGATGTGTATGGAAATGAGTGGGTGATCTGATGTACACATCAGCTATACAAATCAGATCACCCACTCATTTCCGTACACATCAGCTGTGTATGGAAAATGTGTAAGAATCTGCTATAGGGTTATCACTGCCCTATTGTAGGTCAAAGTTTTGTAACACTGATCATTTACCAGTTTGCTACATAGCTTAGCAATGACTCAAATATTGCCCAAGGGATGCTGTGCTATGTGTCTTCCACCCTAATCCTCCCTCCTGCTACACTCATTTGCCTCATTGCTTTAGCAGCTCAAACAAAAAGCCTAAATCCGAAATTATCACTCTTCATTTTAACAGGCTTACATAGCTAAGTTATATGTGATGATGAGGAAGACGTAAATTCAAATAGGCAGAGATCAAATTTCTTGTTTACTGATCAGGAAAACAGTAAGCGGATTACACTTTTTGCATTTGTGATTTTTACTTTTTCGTGTATGGACCGCCGCAATTGTAAAATTCTGGATTGTCCTTGTATGGACGAACTTGTTGCAAATTAAAGCAGCTTATTGATCATCAGTATGCTAGATCTGAAAGAGTGAACAGAAAAGGGAAGAACACAAAATGTGGGATCTGAAGGATCGAGTTATAAGTTCATGCTTTCAACTTGAATGTTCTAAATCGAGGAGATTTTCTAGCCTTTGTGGCTTGCTCAAAAGCATAGGCTATCTCAATTAATCTAGGCTCAAAGCCTCTCAATCCACCAAAACAAATCCCAAATGGAAATCCATCCTCATGGTATCCTGCTGGAACAGTTATTTCAGGATAACCCCCAATGGCCAAAACTGATGAAGCACTTGCATCTGGAGTCACAAATGCATCCAATGCATTTTCCTCCATTAACTTCTCAATCCCATCCCTTGGCAACCTCTCCGTGTTCTGGATTGCCTCTGCCTCTCTTTCTCCAATTCCATTTGTCTTCTCAGCTTCCAAGAAGATTTCCTGCCCGAACTTACCCATTCTTTCCTGAAGAAATTAAATGTCACTTAGCTTAAGCATAAGCAATTGAGAAGTGGAAGTTATATGATAATTGGCAATTGCATGTTTTTGATACCTCAGTTATGTGATTTTGATTTGAAAGAAATTATGTCGACCAGTGACCTGACTGGGGAATGGAGTAGCTCTTGTAAATAAGCATTGAAATCCTGCTTGAACTCGGCTAACACTGCAATACTTTCATCAGTGACTCAGAATAGAATTCATATTTGCTATCTCCAAATTGTTCACCATAATTGCACCTTTTTTCTTTCAAATTCCAACAGTAGCCAATTTGTCATCAAAATAAGGAACATACTAGCAACCACGGGACTATGATGATCCTAACCGATCACAATCATGTGTTGAAAAATGGGACTTACAGATCAACGGTTATGGATGCAAGGAAATATGGGCATTATGAAACATATATACCTCATGGTGTCAAAGTGTCTCTCAAAAACCTGTTCAATCACTGAACCAGCCGGAAATTCAAAGAAAGGTCTTCGTATAACTCCAATCCTCTTCCCACTGAGCCCATCTGCATTGAGGTATTGTTTGTATCCTCCCATTGGAATGAACTGAGCTGCTTCTTTCGTTGCATGAGCGTCTTGTACGAGGAACAAATTTTCTTCATGGTTCTTCAATTCGGGCTTCGATTTGATGGATTTTGAAACTGATGTCGAGTTTTAGAATCTGGACAATTCTAACCAAGAAGATGGTCCATATCCTCTTAAAGCTCAAATGTCCAATTTGATTCCGACTGCGTCCATGTCCATTTATTTACCCGTTTAGATTCAGAAAAGTTGTCCATATCAATTGTTGAAGCGTTACTCTAGAAATAACCAATGTCCATATTAGTAGTAGTCCATTGATTAGTGATTTCAGTTTGTTTATGAAGTATGTACTACTTAACAATTATCTCAATTTAACCAAATTAAAGTATTAACTCTTAACTCTTCGACTAACCTAAATAATTACTAACTAACCTAGATAACTTATAACTAGGGCTAGAAAACTAAGGTATTAGGGTATATAACATGTGTATATTATGCGCTTATTAGTTACCAAATTAATGGATTTAGGAATTAATTCAAATTAAAAAAGTTGTTAAATTTTAATTTGAATTGGACACCAAAAAAGAAGGGGATGCCAAGGAATTTTAAAGTAAAAATTACAGATCACCTTAGATAATTTCAATTTGAATCGAGGTCAACACAAGATAAAGAAAGTTGGTTAAGTATCCAATTGACTGGGTGACAAATTGGAATGGACTCAAGGAATATTTTTGAGGAAAGCATCTGAATGGCTAGTGGTGATTGAGATCAACTCAAATTAAGGAAAATCAATTACACACCAGTTTGAATTGGGAAACCCTAAGTGCCCCTCTTTATTTACTGCTGGCCAACCTTATTGTTTGGCCGACCTTCTCAATTATTTCTCTCTTTCCTCCTCTCTCTCCCTACCTCATCACACTACTGGTTAACTTGAGTTCGTGTCGAAGAAGAGCGTGCTCGCGGCTAAAATTGTCTATAAAGCGAGAAGATTTTCATCGAAAAATGTAGGATGGTTTTTTTTACATAGCTTCCTCTAGGTTTTCATTCTCTTGATGCTTAGATTCCTACATATTTTAGAAGTCAGAGAATGATATGCACTTGTTGATGTGTTGATGGTTATGTCTTTAATTGTGATTCTTGAATCGTCGAAGTTATATGCTATATTGTTATATTTATTTAATTTGACTGCAATTGATAATTAAATCATGTCATTAGTACTCAATAATGAATTGATAAAATCTATGAATTCTTATTGTTCGCTTGTTGACCCATATGTCGACCTTGTTGTCCACCTTTTATAGCCTTGATTTGGTGAAACTATTATGGCATAAGAGAATATGTAATTAGACATGTATCTAAAATAGACCAAGGATTTGCCAATTTGCATATCTGTGGACCTGAACCCTTTGTGTTTGGCATATCTAATTCCGGGACAACATATGTATAGGTATCACATAAGAAATATGATATCTAGTGATGTATTAAATTGAAATACACCATACTTTAACAGGGAGACAAAGCCTTTTAGCAAACCCTCTAAAACTTGCTAAAAACCAGAAGCAGTTATAGTCATTGACGAGGTATAGGGCTTGACCTTGTGAAGTCACACTTTGCCCCTTGATTCTTCTGGGACTCATTGTGGTAGTACACTTGTTCCTAAGTAGAAATTACAAATTATGTACTGTAATAACTTTGGTTAGACCAAATAATTGACATTGGGCTAAATTACTATTCTCGGCCAGAACAGTTCCTATGCTGACGACTTGTACCAAATGAGTCATAATTAATTCTATAAAAATCACCAAAATATGTCGTTTCTTTTGTTGGACTGTAGACACATAGGAGTAACCTCAGTAAAAATTTCCAATCTATATTCTACTTGTACTGTCCATGGGAGTTGTGTAAACCCAACTATTCTGATTCTGTTTTGAACAGAATATTGTTCTTCATAAAAATCACATTTCATGTCTCTCTTGTAAAACATGTGAACTATTAGTAAAAGTAAGAAAAATTAGCATTGTCTACACTCATCAGTATAAGCCTAAGTGCATATAATTAACTATAGGTATAGTATAGTGGTCTATAGTAATTAAGAAAAATAAAACAATGGCTATCGATTTCATTGAAACCCAACAGTATGGAATAAAACCATAATTGAATATATATATATATATATATATATACATATATATATATATATATAAGTATACAAGTAAATGAATGACTTAAGACTTATAAATAATTATTGTAAAATTCTTAGAAAGCCGTACAACTCTTTCTTTAGGTCAAAACTTGTAGCGACCATGTCTCTCTCTCTCTCAAGGGATGTTCATTACGAGTAATAAGTCATTATTGTTGGACCTTCTATTGAAGCTATTCATTATGAATTAGATGGAATTAGGAGAGTCAGTCTCCTCCGAATAATTGCAAGGCTCGGTATACTTGCAATTTCTCTGTTTAGTGTAATGATCGCTGAGTCAAGTTTGATATCTATGCATTCCATTTTGATTGCATTCTCGTCCTTCCAAGGCTTCGTAAACTTGCAAGGCTTCCACTCAATTGGAGGCACCTAAATAAGTTTCCCCACGGTGAGAGGCTTCATATACTCAAATGACCATATCTTGGGAAACTATCACAGTATGCTCAATGAGCCATGATAGACTCTGCCAGGGTGAGAGGCTTCATATACTCAAAAGACCATGTTGCAAGAGCTCCGATTTATTTGGACCTTGTGAGGCTTCGTATACTCCAAGGCTCCCGTCCAGTAGAAGGCACCAACGCGCACTATTAGATTGGTTAGGCATCACAGAAGGCATGACAATCTCTGCTTATTGTGTCCGTGAGCACTGATAGGGCCCTTACCCTAGACTCATGGCAGATTACAAAATAAGAACCTCTAGTAGTAACCAAGTATGGCAAGGCTTCGTATACTTGCAATTGTTTGAAAGCAGAAATTGAACATCTCCTTACATTATGGTTGTTATGGAGTTTGATCGATTTGGATATTGTTGTTGATAATTATTTTCTTCTCCTATTGTTCAGATTCGAATTATTTTGCTTCTGCTTACAGTAATCTTTTTTGAAACTTCGTTTATATCTCTGCTATAGTTTTACATTCTACTGAGTATGTCTTTGGAGTATACATGCATCCTACGATGTAGATCTAGTTGAAGATTAAAATTTGAAGGTGTAGCAGGGATTAGTGGTTAGTTGAAGAAGTTCGTAGATAACTGCTTTATTCTATTTATTTAAAAATGTTGTAACAAATGGTGTGTGTGCCATTAAGAAACTATTTCAAGTTATTATTTGCAGTTCTTATGAATTTTTTATTTAATAATAGACCCATCCTATAAGATTGTTATTTACACATCTTATGATGATTGTCTGAATGCCGGCTGGAGTACCAAGTTACATCTCAAGTGTGCAGCACGTTTAATTATATTCGCATTTCAATGAAGCCAAAAATTTAGGGCATGACACTAGTTCCCATCAAGGTTTTAAAAACCGGACCGGTGACCGACCTGGAATTCCTTCGGGGTAGGTCCAACTAGGGGTCAACCCGAGTTGACTCAGTGCTGACATCATTAAAAAAAATTAAAAAGAAAAAGAGGGGGGTGAGGGCGGCTCCCTCTGGCCGCCATCGGAAGAGGGGGGGGGGGAGGGGCTCTTGTTCGACGCGATGACGTCAGGGGGGTCTCGGGCTCGCTGAAATGGGGGGAGAAGAGGGGGGGCGCCGGAAGGGGGGAGAAAAAAGAGGGGGTGTTAACCCGGACCGGACCGGTCGGCCGGGTCACCGGTTCGACCGAGCCAACCTACCCAGCCAACCCAGACCAAAAAATGGTTCGGCTCCGGTCGGACCGGCCGGTCCGGTCCGGTTTTTAAAACCATGGTTCCCATGATAACGTCAAAATGTCTCGACTTAGGTGAAGTATTTCTTCTTTGGTATGAATTTATTTCCACTTTTCCTGTACCGTGTTATTTGGTTTTTTAAAATGAACTAGAGAAGAATTCATTGTTATTCTTTATGTATAATGTGTGTTTATTTTTGCTCAAGGAATTTTGTTTTATACTAGAAGCAAAGTAGCAACAAATATGCAAATTCACATGGAGAGGGGACTTTTTACCAAAGCTGCGCAAAGAAAATCTCTAGCGAATACCCCCACCTCCCCTCTTCAAACAACAAAAAGAAGATCAGGAAAAATTGCAAATGTGGGAGGAAAAAATAAGCTGTCACAATTACATGTCACATGTAACTAATCATTTGTTAATATTGTTCTTCACTAAAAAATTAAAAGCAATAATTTTACTGATTTTTTTATGATTACAGATAGAAGTTTTCTTGGCCGAATTCTCCCACCTTCTCCTAATTAAAAGAGTTAGAACTAATTATGTAAAGGCTCAAGACATGACATGATCAAATTGCAAGTACCAGGGCTGAATTTTCCAAGTTGAAGCTAATCACATGTGCTAATGATCTCACAGGAGATTGAACAAGTTGAGACAGGTAATCGTTTATCCACACCTTGAAGTCAGCTAGTTATGCAGTAAGAGCCTTGGCTGTGAGATTAAGTACTGCAGTCACATTTGCAATCTCCAAGTTGTCCACCAGGATCGCTCCTCTTTGCTTCTGCATCTCTAGGATCATATCCAACTATTTCATCAAATACGTAGACTGCATCCCTCACTGTCCTGCATACGGATCTGTTCCCGCACCGCACCCCTTCAACAATCAATTGAAACCTTTCCACCACAGAAATCCAAAACTGAAGCTGAAATTTTCAAATTAAAAAGAAGAAGAAGACTCATGGAATGTCGTATCGGATATCGGTAAAATATCAGTCGGCCTAAGAGATGAAATATCATAGATATATCGGAGATATTGTGTAAAAAAAATATCGATCGTCAAAAACTACTTTTTACCATATATTTTGACAATCTAACTTCTGAAATGAGTTATACTAATTTAAACAAAGAATAGATTTCAAAATATGCATAAAAATGTATATTAGGATAGAAAACAAACATGAAAGTTTTTTTTTCAAAAAAAAAATTTAAAAATATTTTTTTTTCAAAAAATACCGATATATCGGCGATATTTAGAAAATTTCAAAAATCCGATGCTGTGTGGTATCGGTGTATCGGTTTGGGCCCGATACAGATACATCGGCAATAGGCGAGCTGGCATTCCAGAAGACTACCCAATTGAATTTTGTCTAGGAGACACTGGGATGATGCCAGCATGGCTGGTGAACCACACTCTCAGTTTGATTTGCAACGACAGTGTTTGAGCTAGCCGGGCAGCCAATAGAGGCACCAGTGTCCGACCCGAGCGACACCACAGCCACTTTGGCAGTTTGGCTGCCATCGCCACCGCTGCTGGAGCCGCATGGGTCACCAAAGAGCACATACGGGTTCTTTTTTGTAGGCGGTAAAAAAAATGGCGGTAAGACATTAGTCAACGAGTCAGCGATTTCAAATATATTTAAAAGACTTAATTACACCCGGAGAAACAAGAATTACCCTCCCATTGGCCGCTTTTTGTGCACCAGCCATTAGGGACAGAAAAGGAACGAAGGTCGGACCACTCAGTGAGGCTGGCCTTGCCTAGGATAACTGCGCCGGCCAGCCGGAGACGAGTGACAACACCCGCGTCTCGCCGCACAGAAGACCCAAGAACGGCAAGCGAGCCAGCTGTGGTGTTGAGCCGGTCCTTGGTGGCTATGTTGTCCTTGAGGAGGACCGGAATGCTTTGGAGCCTGGCAGTGGCCGGAGCTTCGGGTCCGCTGATCGGCATCGTGAGCTTGCTGGAGAACGTCGGGGTTGACCTTGATGAAGGCCCGGCGGAGCAGTTTCAGAGTGCAAATCTGATGCAGGTGGAATCGGACGAGCCGCCTGGAGATGAGCTGGCTGGAATTGAAGGCCGAGTGAATTTGGTCGATGGTGGCTTCTCTGATGTCGAATGATTGGCATATAATAAGAGGTGGAAGAAGATGATGTTGGGATTGTCACATAAAAGAGGGCTAAAATACTACCAAATTATGCACATAAATTGACAAATATACACAAGAAATACTAGAATGAGTATAAGAATTACAACCAGGTTCGAGGCACGCTATGCGTTGTCCTTGAAATAGATACGCCGCCCTCCGTGCACAGGCGATTAATAGCGTTCCGTTCCCGAGATACAACGAACCACACCGTCAGTTTAAAGTTGCACTTCAAATCAAACTGACTGGATCTCGATCAGAGGAGACTCTATTACTCAATGATGGATGATGAATTAAGAGTGAAGAAGAACAAGTTTTTTTTTTGCTTTTATAACCCTTTTCTGTGGAAAATCGTTCTCTATATATAGAAGAACGCTGTTGGACCTTTTTCTGGAAGAAGAGACGCAATTTTCCGCAGAGAAACGGCCATTTACTCGCTGTAACCGCTTAGCCGATCGATCGTTTTATAAGCCGATCGATCGCTTTATTTAGCCTAAAATTATGATCGATCGTTTTATCGCGGTGCACAAATCCTAAAATTCCAGTAACTACGATCGATCGTTTTTATACCGATCGATCGGGCCATTACGGGAACCAAATTGTAGAAAATTACAGTAACTACGAACGATCAGTTTATCACGGTCGATCGTTACGCGATCGATCGCGTTATTTTGCCGATCGATCGCTGCATTTTTTAACTTATTTGTTTAATTTCAAGTCAAATTTCAACAATCCCCACTATGACTTGATATTAAACCAGTCTACACACTAAAAATGCATACGACACATGAATGAGACATTGAGCAATAGTACTCTAAATTTTCGGTGATAGGTACCTTGTGGGTTTGAACCTACACCTAGTTTGGTAGGCCGCCACTCTCACAAGTTCGAAGTGAACTAAGTCTTGAGCTTGAACCTTAGAGCAAGAGCTTTGACAAACCTAACAGTTAGAGTAACTCCCTTTTCGAGATCATTCGGGGTAGCGCTTTACGGCCATGCGCCTTGTATCTTTTCATGAGTTGCATATTAGAGAACAAGCCCTCGTTCTCCTTAACTGCGACCTCAGTGGCACTCATATAGGTGACAGTCTCCAAGGGTAATCTGCATAACAATACCCTGCTTTTAAGCCTTGACCTCATTAAGACTTTCGTCAACCTGTTTCATATTGATCTGTACATGAAATATGCATTTTATTATCTCCTAAACTTATGTTTCTGCTAGTGTTTGTTTAGAATAACTGCTACTTTAATATAGTTTTTGGTTTTTGTAGGAAACGAGAGCAAAACGCAGAAATGGGATAAAACGCGACTCTAATGATTGAATATTTACAACTTCGATTACATATCTCTGATGGGACTGATTTAAGCTTCATGTTAAAGTACACGAAGTCAGCTTTCCAACGCCACTGACTGTTCGCAATTCGGAGTTCGGAGCAAAAAGTTATGATCATTTGAAATATCGCGCGCGAAAGAGACACAATGAAAGAGAAGATCCGTTCAGATTATATCCGGCGGCTGAGATTATGACGACGGGTTTTAAAGAAGAAAAAAAAAAGGAAAAGAAAAGAGCGCTGAACCGGCTGGTTCAGTGCCGGTTCAGATGAAATAAAAAAAAATAATAATAAAAATAAAAAAACCCGGCCCGAGCCGAAGCTCGGGCGCTCGGGCTTCGCCTGTTTCAGAACAGAGCGATGCTCTGTTCTTGATGATTCGCCGGAAAAGACGAGCTGAGGCGGCGGGGCTGGGCTGAGCCGACGATCATGGCGACTCCGACGGAGGCCTGGGCGAGGCCACGGCGGAAGAGGAGCTTGACGACTGAAGCTTTCACGGCGGCGACGGAAGAAGCGAGGCAGCACGGCCATGACAGAGATTGATGACGCCGGAGACGGTGCCGGAGCTGGAGAAGGCGACTAGCAGTGAGGAGGCCATCGACGAGGGCAGAATACGGCGGAAATGGGAGGAGCATCCCACGGAACAGAGCCGTGCTAAATCAGGAAACAAAAATAAACAGGCGTGCTCGATTTGGAAGCTTTTCGATTTGGGATAAATTAGGACTGATTCTTTGATTAGGAATGACGAAGGCTATAAAAACCCAAGTGACAGAGGAAAAAAAAACACAGAGCTTGAAAAAAGAAGAGCGGCTGACAGAGAGCCGACAGAAAGAGCGAAAAACAGAACGGAAAAGAGAGAAAGAAACAGAGCCTTCTCGTCGTGATTTTGGCCGGATTCCGGCGGGTCTTTGGCCGGAAGAAGAGAAGGAAGGAGGAGGAGTCGAACGCCGGGAGAAAGCAGTGATTTTGGGTCGGATTTGAAGTTGCTACAGTACTGATTTGCAACTGCTACAGTACGCGAGTTCGCCGGAGAAGATGATGAATAGTGAACAGTGCTACAGTACTTCGGTGAACAGTATTTTCGATAATCCGACGAATCAGGCTTTTTCTTCCCTTATTTCTATGTCTAGCTAAATTTCATTGTACTAAGATTAGATGAAGCCCTACTGATTGTTTGACTCTCAATACTTATTTGCAATTCTAAAGTTGTGATTTTTATTCCATATGCTTATTATTTTTCTATGATTATTCTGTTGCTCGAGAGAGGGTAGAGTAATTGTTAGTTAAGGGTTTGTTAATGTTCGAGAGATCTTAGCGAATTCCAAGGTATTATTTGAATAAAAATTACATTTTTATGATTGGTCTTTGCTCGAGAGAGGGAGATTGATTAAATTAGATTTAATTGTTTAGTTGCATGTTCGAGAGGGCTGCACACATTACGATTATTCGTGACTTCGAGAGGGGCACGGGTAATTGATCACTTAGAATTGTACGGGTTTAACGGAGAGGATAGCCATTTGGTTTGGGTGGATTCGAAGTCTTAGTATATTTCTCATCATATTATTTTCTCACAAATTCCATTGCTTTGTTAAATTAGAACTTTTCATTCTGTTATAACTAGTTTCATAAAAAAATCAAATCTTTCATTAGAGTTAAGTTGAATCAGTCCAAGTCCTTTGGGTTCGACCTCGTTACCACTAGACTATACGTAGTCTCGTGCGATTGCGAGTAAAAATAGTTAGAAAAATCAATCAATCACATATGCAGTAGAGCACTCTCATCATCACACGGGAACGAGCATACATTTATTTTTAATAGTGCTCTCCAAGTCACGCATTAGCTTGTTGTTACCCATTGAATCTTCGTCGTGGGATCTCCACTCAGAGAGATTGGGTTGCTACTAACGATGACTTAAATCATAGGCTTTAAGCCCCATTCCCCTAGATGAGTTAAGGACTTGTCCTGCCGACAATCCTTTAGTAAATGAATCAGCCAAATTATCCGCTGATCGTATGAAACTTAAGGTAATGACTCCCGATGTAGTCAACTTGCGCAAGATTTTATACCTTAGTTCAATATGCCTGGAAGACCTCTTATTATGATTCTTACTCTTAACCTTATCAAGAGCTAATTGGCTATCACAGTGAATCAAAATTCCAGGAATTGGTTTATTTAACCAGGGTATATCTATTAATAGATCCCTAAGCCATTCCGCCATTCCTCCAGTTTTATCAAGAGCTACTAACTCAGCATCCATAGTAGATCTTGTTATCACAGTTTGCTTAGAAGATTTCCATGCAACTGCCCCACCACCAAGTGTAAACACATAACCACTCGTGGCCTTTGTTTCATCAGAATTTGATACCAATTAGCATCACTGTATCCTTCTAATACAGCAGGGAACCCGGAATAATGTAAATCGAAATTTCCACATCCCTTCAGATATCTGAACAATTTCTCAATGGCAATCCAATGTGATTCATTTGGGCTCTTTGTGTATCTACTTAGTCTTCCCATAGCATAGGATATATCCGGTCTACTGCAGTTAGCCAGATAACTCAAACTTCCTATCAGCTGTGAATATCTAAGCTGTGATACACTTTCCCCACTATTTTTCTTTAGTCTTACACTTGAATCATACGGCGTACTGACAGGTTTTCTATCAAAGTAACCATACTTCTTCAGAATCTTCTCCACATAGTGTGATTGACTCACAACTATTCCATTAGAAGTACTATCAATCTTTAAGCCCAGTATGACTTTGGCAAGACCCAAGTCTTTCATATCAAAATTCTCGTTAAGGAAACCCTTAACCTTATTGATATGATCCAAATTGTTAAATCAAAATATCATCTACATATAAACATAACATCACAAAACAATCATTAAATGACTTCCAATATAAATATTTATCCGATGTACATACAACAAAATTATTAGAAAGAAGAACATCATCAAACTTTTGATGCCATTGTTTAGGAGCTTGTTTTAACCCATAGAGAGATCTCACTAACTTACATACTTTTCTTTCTTGACTAGTAACTACAAAACCTTCAGGCTGCTCCATATAGATTTCCTCCTCCAATTCACCATTTAAAAATGCTGTTTTGACATCCATTTGATGGATCTCGAGGTTATAATGAGCTGCCAATGCAATAAACACTCTAATAGTAGTTATTATGGTCACAGGAGAATACGTGTCAAAGAAATCTTGACCTTCCTTTTGACTATACCCTTTAGGCACTAATCTAGCTTTGTACTTTTCAATGGATCCATCAGGATAATATTTTCTTTTAAAGATCCATTTGCACTCAATGGGTTTAAACCCTGGAGGTAGATTCGTTAGAACCCACGTCCCATGTGCAAGGATTGAATCCATCTCACTCTGTACCGCTTCCTTCCATAAAAGAGATTCACTAGATGACATAGCCTCACTAAATATCAAAGGATCCTCATTCTCCACCGTGTAAGTATAAAAGTCATCTCCATAATTCTTCTCTATTCTGGTTCTTTTAGATCTCCTAACCTCTACATTGGTATCCGAATCTTCAATTCTTGGAATAGAAGATGATGAACCATCTTCTTTATGCACTACAGCTTTACTCTTTTCCTTCATAGGAAATACATTCTCAAAGAATGTTGCATCATCAGACTCCTTAATAGTATTAGGTGCATAATCCTGCCGATCAGACCCAATGACTAAAAACCGATATGCTCTACTATTTTGTGCATAACCAATGAACACCGCATCATATGTTTTTGAACCTAGCTTATCCATTTTCACGTTTGGAATTTTCACTTTGGCAAGACATCCCCAAACCTTAATGAACTTCAAGCTAGGTTTTCTTCCTTTCATTAATTCATAAGGGGTTGTATTTTGTCCTTTATGAGGCACACGGTTTAAGATCATACAAGCAGAAAGAATTGCTTCTCCCCATAAATTCTTCAGTAGACCCAAAGATAAAAGCATAGAATTAATCATGTCAATGAAAGTTCTATTCTTTCTTTCTGCCACTCCATTAGATTGAGGAGAGTAAGGCGCTGTGGTCTCATGTATTATTCCTTAATCTTCACAAAACTTGTAAAATTTAAGGGAACAATACTCCCCACCACGATCAGACCTTAGTCTTTTAATCCGTCTCTCTGTTTGATTCTCAACCTCCATTTTATAGATCTTAAACTTCTCAAAAGCCTCATCTTTAGACTTAATCAAGTATACATGACAAAATTTAGAGTAATCATCAATAAATGTAATGAAATATCTCATACCACCCCTAGTAATTAATCCATTCAACTCACATATATCCGAATGAACTAATTCAAGCAAACATGTAGACCTATCAATAGACCTATAAGGTTTCCTAGGTTGTTTTGCTTGAACACATATTTCACATTTATCACTAGTTACAGCATGCAATTTCGGAATCAAATCAAGATTCATCATTCTTTTAATAGTATTTGAATTCACATGTCCAAGTCTCATATGCCACACATCAAAAGAATCAACATGATAAATCAAAAAGTCATCTACTTGAAATAAAGAGTTATTACAAGAAACCAAATTTAGTTTAAAGAGGCCGTCACACACATAGCCTTTGCCAATAAAAGTACCATGTCTAATTATTACAACTTTATTTGACTCAAACACTAATTTATATCCTTCTCTACTAAGAAGTACTCCACTAACTAGGTTCTTCCTCACACTAGGCACATGCAACACATTACGAAGAGTCAACGTGTTCCCCGATGTAAACCGGATGTCCACATTTCCAACTCCATAAACTCTAGCCTCAGAGGAGTTCCCCATCGTCACAGTCCTATCCTTTACTTCCTGATAGAAAGAAAAAGAAGAAATATCAACACAGATGTGAACAGTTGCCCCTGTATCAACCCACAATCGGTAGAATCACATGCCAAGTTAATTTCAGAATTAGTTAATACTAACCTGTCATCCGAAGTAACCGTGTTAACATGAGCAGAAGATGCAGCCCCACCATGACTATGGTCCTGACCTTTCTTCTCTTTACACTTGTTTGTAAAATGTCCCAATTTCCCACAGACCCAGCAAACCTTCGACTTTTTGTCCTTATGGATATTTGAACCAGATTTGAAAGACCGATTCTTAAACTTCTTGTTGTTCTTCTTATTGCCATGAAACTTTGGTTTCCCTTCTACAACATTTGCTTGAGCACTATCTTTGACCCCAGAAGATGAGCCTTGTAAGATTTTCATCTTACCTCTATGTATTTCTTCAATTTGTATGGCCACCATAAGATCATCAACGGACATTGCGTCCCTTTTGTGCTTCAAGTTAACTTGAAATTCCTGCCATGAGGGTGGTAGCTTGTCTATAAGCGCCGGAACTTGGAGTCCCTCTCGTCAACAGGGAATGTCTTTCCCAATGATCTTTGCTACCAAATTCTGTATCTCAACAACCTGATCTCTAACAGATTTGTTATCGACCATCTTGTAGTCAAAATACTCGCCTACAACATATTTTTCTTCCCCTTCATGCTCCTTTCCAAATTTCTTATCAAGGGTATCCCATAGTTCTTTAGCAGATTTAGTATTCACATGCAAATCATATAACTCATTGCTCAAGATACTCAATATTTGTCCATGGCACAGTTCATCATCTTGTTTGAATTTATCACTATCAACAGGCTTAGTAGTTCCAACATCAGACGAACTAGCAGTCTTATCAGATTCAGAAGATACAGTTTTTTCCACATGAACATCAGAAATAACATAGAATATATTCAATTGAGTCAACCAAAATTTCATCTTTGTTTGCCATCGCATGAAATTCTTGCCATCAAATTTCTCAGGCTTCAATGATTTGTCAACACCCATAATTGCAGTAGTATTCAATCAACAATAACAAGAATATATCTGTTTCAAGATTGTTGGGATTGTCACATAAAAGAGGGCTAAAATATTACCAAATTATGCACATAAATTGACAAATATACACAAGAAATACTAGAATGAGTATAAGAATTAGAACCAGGTTCGAGGCACGCTATGCGTTGTCCTTGAAACAGATACGCCGCCCTCCGTGCACAGGCGATTAATAGCGTTCCGTTCCCGAGATACAACGAACCACACCGTCAGTTTAAAGTTGCACTTCAAATTAAACTGACTGGATCTCGATCAGATGAGACTCTATTGCTCAATGATGGATGATGAATTAAGAGTGAAGAAGAGCAAGTTTTTCTTTGCTTTTGTAACCCTTTTCTGTGGAAAATCGTTCTCTATATATAGAAGAACGTTGTTGGACCTTTTTCTGGAAGAAGAGACGCAATTTTCAGCAGAGAAACGGCCATTTACTCGCTGTAACCGCTTAGCCGATCGATCGTTTTATAAGCCGATCGATCGCTTTATTTAGCCTAAAATTATGATCGATTGTTTTATCGCGGTGCACAAATCCTAAAATTCCAGTAACTACGATCGATCGTTTTTATACCGATCGATCGGGCCATTACGGGAACCAAATTATAAAAAATTATAGTAACTACGAACAATCGGTTTATCACGGTCGATCGTTACGCGATCGATCGCGTTATTTTGCCAATCGATCGCTGCATTTTTTAACTTATTTGTTTAATTTCAAGTCAAATTTCAACAGATGAATGCTCGGGAGAAGAAGGTGAAGTTTCTGGGTCGCCATGTGAGATGGTTTTTGTATATACAACAAAATGATAGCACTAAAATATGTTAATTTTGTTTCAAAACATTGGGCTAATACCTTTTTATTTTGGCTAAATACGAATCAGGAAGAGAGTTGTACAAGGTTGGGACCAAAAAAAGGGATTATGCACCATGTGCTGGGATGATGCTGAAGGCAGGAGTGATCATGTACTTTACAGTAATCAGTCCTTAATTTAAACATTGACTGCTGGTAGTCAATTTCTTTTTCTTTGAATGTATACCTTTCCAGATGGTCTGTTCGTCATTGATTATTTCTGTATCTTCATTTTGCATCTTAAAAATAATTTTGTGAGTCCACTTTACATGCGCTGTGGCGCACCTGGGACGCATCACGCCCGTCGGGTCTCAATCTGGTGGCGGCAGTAGGGCCACGGGAGATGGCTGTTTGAATCACCGCCCGCCCCTGATTTGTGAGGATCTCGATTCGACTGCTCACAATGCGCTGACGCATGTTAACTTTATGGGTAATGATATTAATATTCGACTCTCCTACTCCTTCATGCTGGTACAAGTTGATTGGCATGTCAAGTTGTCAACCCATGAAAAAATTATTAGATACGCAGTGGCGTAGGGGGAACAGTGTGCTCACGACTCCCCTGCTTGTGACGTGTGATCACACTGTCCCCTGCGCGCTGCTAAACTAATAAGTTCTCCAACTTATGAACCCACTCCTCACCACATGGGTCCATGTAGTAGTTTGGTTCCATATATAAATAGAGTAAGAAAATGGCTAAATATGAATCAGGAAGAGAGTGGTAATATTATGCAGTTTTGAGTATTGGATAATGCATGTGATAATGATAATCCTACTAATTACATTCTATATCGTTAAATTAATATGGGGTTGGGTCCATATCCGAATATGCACCGCATATGGCAAATCATTATTTGACATTGCCCCTCACGAGGTGTTTCGTTAATTAGTAGATAATCCCAAAAATCCACATGGTGTGGATGTTTTTTATTTTTCACGCACCAAATGGCCCCTAAATCACGTGGCCAAAAAACCCTCAGCCAGACTCATATGACATACTCCCTATGTCCTGTTTTAGATGTTCTATCTGAAAAAAATGCTGATTTTTATGGATGGTGGAAGCCCCAACTAATAGGGGAAGAAGAGGTTCAAAATTCACTTAGATTGACATATGGAGCATCTAAAACAGGATGGAGGTAGTATATCAGAAGCTGTAAAACAATCCAAAATCATCTCTCATATAGCATAAAGATAAATTACATTCAAATCCATCTCAATAACAGCAAATTCTTGCGACATGTCAACTAGCTATTACATGTTGACTCTATCCAAAGCACAAACCAACCAACAAGAGAAACATACACTAGAAAGGTGATCACATCAACTATATAAGCAGACCATATCCCATCAAAGCTACCATAAGACCCAAGCCAGACTTCATGTTGCACCAAGCCACTTCCCTTGATGACCCACTATCAAATGGTGTGTTGTCTACCAGCGGCTGCTGCCCGTTAACCCCGAATGGCCCCGTCAACGGCTGCTGCTGCTGGTACCCTCCGATCTGCTGCGGCTGCCGGAACCCGCCTAGTGCTGGCCCTTGCTCTTGATCAGCCTCCGGCTGCCCAAAAACTCTCCTGTCCCCCCCAATTGGCTGTGCAAAAGGTGCATGTGCATGGGCCATGCCTGGTGCACCCAATGTGCCACACTCTTGGTTACTCCTAGGGTGGTCACTGGCCCTCCAGGCCAAGTCACCGCCTCGTTCCCGGATCTGCATGTCGCCGCCGTCTAGCAGCACCAGCGTCTCCAGGTAGTCTCCGTCGGCGTTGGTGTCCCATGACATCCGCGAGCCGTCGAAGATCTCGAGTCCAGCGTCGGAGAACACTAGGGTGCACGCATTGGCGGTGCTAACCGGTGTACACTCCGATTCCCACACGCTCCCACTGCCGGACTGCTGTATCTGGACGTAGCAGAAGTCATTGCCGAAGCCACCTGCACCGGGGGCGGTCTCGCGGCGGAGGAAGTAGCCCTCGAATTTGCCGGAGGGGGAGGTGATGAAGAGCTGGGTGGGCGCCGGGGTGGCAGCAGGGTCAGTGCCGGGTGGGATGGTTGCTAGGATTTGCTGCTTTGTGGTGCGCTCAATGGTGCCTTGCTGGGTGACCGCTTGAGGGGTGACTAGAGAAGGAGACAAGGTTAGGATGATAAGTAGGAAGACCATGAAGGAGCTGGAACAGCTGGTTATGGATATGTTCTCCATGTTTTGGTGCAGTTGGTGGGAAGATTGGGATTACAGAGGAGTACATATAGGGGAGAGGAGGGGCACTTCCCTCAATGGGTTTGGTGCAGTTTGCATCATAATGGAGTAGGAGAAGTTAGATCAGACAAGACTAATCAAACTTGGAGTGATTTCTATTCCCCTCAGGTCTGGTTGACAAGTTAAAGAGAATGTGAGAGCATGTTTTTCAACTAAGATATGGGGAAGTACTAAACATAATGAGCAGGTAAAGAACTAGCCAGTATCAAAACGAAAAAAGGTCAAGAACTAATCAAACAGCATTTATTTATATTTTATACTGATAATAGCTGCTGCAGCTGATATCAGGTCAGATTTTTAGCATCATGTGGTAAGGAATGAGGAGAATGGCTAGTAAGCTAAGAGGAGAACTTTCTCATATACCATGGAAAGTTCACTATGGGGTGTAGTAAAGGATGGGTTGGTTGAGAAGATCTTGCATGGCATCAAGCAGAACATTAAATGCTGCCCAGAGTTTAAAAGGAAGAACTGGAAAAAGAGATTATCTTGGGTATAAGATTTTCCAAGATGAAACCATGATACTAGGATTATAGAGATGTGAGTTCACTATAAAAAATGAAAGTTATTCAGGTTTTCATTGTCTCACTCCTAGCTTTACCAATGAGCAAATTCAGATTGAGGACAACTTTATAGGTGAAAGTTTCATGCTTTTGCACTACATTAAATTGACTTCCATGATTGATTCGGTCTAAAATTATTAGATGCGCCTAATTACTATAGAAAGCAATCTCTCCATTGAGACCCCCTGCTTGCCTACTCATTCATTCTTGTATCTCAAACTGGTCAAAAAGAGTCATAATATACACCTAGAAACAAATTCTTTTCATTATACACCAGACAAATTTTTTTGTACATATACAAGGACAACAAAATGAAATAATTGAACAAAGCAATTACAAATTACAAATGAATAATATCAAAATGGATTCAGAGAATTATGATGGGTAAGAAGTGTCTTCAACCCATCCATTACATCCAAAACCTGAGTCCTCTCATGTTCCAGCTCTGGAACTACACTGGATCTTATATTGGGAGAGCTACTACAGCTCCTACTTAGTCTTATCAGTTTGTTACCTCTTTCCTTTCTGCTCTCGAATCTCTGGCTTTTGCTTAAACCTGGTACTAATCTTCTATGGCTGACCTCTTCCAACATCTTTTTCTCTTCCTTGGTTAGCTCAACTGCCAGTTTTCCATTGCCTATTTTAGATGTACCCTGACTATTTTGAGGCTTAAGCACCAAAAGATCTGGTAATGGGACTTTCACGAGACCCTTCAGTCCGTAACTTCTGTGTTTGGCCTGGATGACAAGCTGGTGAAGCCATGTTACTAGCTCAAGTATACATTCATCGGTCCTATCTTTCTGAGCATGATAAAGCGTCTGAATCCGCAAAACATTGGTGGCAGTTTTCTTGTCAAACTCATTACTGGAAGCAGTAGGAACAAAAAGAAACGAGCTTAATATTTCTTCGTACATGACATAACTTATGAAAAATAAAACATTACTGGAAACAGTGGGAATAAAAAAATTGTGCTTATTCTTTCTTCAGCATGATAGCTCATGAAAAAAAAAACATAAAAGCAGTGCCAACACTGACCTTATATTTGCCCATTCTCCAACCCATCCAAAACCTTGATGAGCTCTGATTATTTTGCCATCATCATCCAAAAAATTTAAATTAGCATACATATAAGCAAAAAAGAAAACACACAATGTGAATTAGAATATTAAAAGACTGCATCAAGTCTCCAACGTTGCATATGTTGTTGCACTTCTTTTAAACCTACTTGGTCGTGTTGGTCGCCATTGGAACAATCCACTGAAGAGTTTTTTCCATCTCAGCTTTGATTTCAGATACAGTGAGCTGCAAACATGTCACTTGCAGATTTAATTAAGCAGTTCCTTCAGAGCAAACCCATCTCAACAAGAAAGCTCAAGCAGTATGCTAGTCTCTGAACTTTGGATTGAAATACAAATGAATGTGAAAGAACAAAGAAAATCTCAACCAAGATGGCATAAATTCTCATAAGCTGTCGCACCATAAGAAGGCCCAATAGAAATCAGTAGAGGCCTACCTCATCTCTGCCATTAATTGACTGTAATTTGGACCGCAATGCTGTCTTCACGCCAGATGGTAGACCATGATATAAAGTATCCCTTGTATTAGGAGGAACAGAATTTGGTCGAGCCACCTGCATAGTTTTAGCATCTTAAAAAGCAAGGAATAAAATGGCAACGCATAAAATTTCCAAAGTGAAGAAATAAACTGTCTGCTATATGTTTTTTCTCCTGGAAGACACATGCTGATTGTTAGTAAACCACTGAAGCAGAAGCCGCTGGATAGTCTCCCCCGTGTATTAAGCAAACAGATATGTCTTTACTCTTTTTTAGGGTTGGGATTTGGTGGTTAAAGTAGTTGGTAGGAATTATCCAAACAAAAAGTAGTTGGTAGGAAAACTGAAGGTAGTCAAATAACTGGCTTCCACAGCCAGTATTGACATTGACAAGTGAATATCTAGAATGGAAAGGGTAACTATACATGTCTTGTAGTTCTATCATTTCAGATATTTGTGCATTTTTGCAGTGCCCTTTGTGTATTAGGCAATTGTGTTCTTGTTACGTACCCTAGGAAGAATCTTTGGTACACACAGCTCTGTTCTGTCCCGGTGATATTGTAGATACAACAATAACAGATATTCAACTAGCAAGTAGCCGCTCCACTTACAATATTGTCAATTTGACTGATGAGGTTGGCATAATGTAATGCAAGTCCGCTAGCACCAAGTCTGCAGGGTTTCTGATCACATCCTTTCTCATCAAATTCAACATCTGATTTCATTAAAAACAAGCATAATATTAACAAAACTAGCAACTACAGAACATTAGAGGTAGAGAAGAAACAAAATAACAAGTTGTCTAATCTAGTAGTTGCCAATGGTTAATTTCACATTTTACCAATGATCTGAGAGCTATAGAATGTAAAACACATTTTGTTGGGCTTGTCTTCTCAAGAGACTTAAAATGATCCAACTTACAATTGGCCATTATTTTTTTGGATTTATATATTTACTGGGTAATGAATTCAGGTTTTCATATTATTTAAAACTAGTGGTTAGGGGAAAATCCTAGACCTTGATCTTGATCTATTGGATGGAGGGTCAAGAAATTAGGGTTTCCTAGGGTGTCTGGGTTCAGCTATAAAAGTGCATATTGCCATCCTAATAGACATGCTAAGTAATATTTGACTCAGCCAAAAGCTAAACTAAAAGCTCTCTGGATTAAAGAGGAGATTACACATTTGGCAATCTTAAAGGCCGAAAAAACAAGTTCTTCTATATTTTATTTAGAAATGTACCACCAATGGAACTCCATAAACATAGAATGCAAGGAAGTTGGATAAACATCTACACAAACTACCTTCTGTTAAATGTATTTCCGTGTATAATTATTGACAATACTTTATTTAGATGGAAAGTTATTTCAAAGTGGTAGAAATAAGTGTGTTTCCAACCAGAGAATAGAAAAAATAATTAAGATTCATTTCTAAGGTCTTACCTATATTTCCAAAAGCTTCAACTAGCTCCTGATGCAGAAAAGTGACAATATCAACCAGCTCACCCATTACCTGCAATCTCAACCAATAAAACCGTTACATTTAGTATTATTTGAGGTCATGTCAAAATAAAAAGACTTATGGACCATCTACAGGATCAAAATGTTTTGAAGACAATAAAATCAGGATAATTTACATAAACCACAAAAAGCAAGGCAAAAGGTTCATTTAAATTGCTTTCAAAAGAAGAAATCAACTAATGGAATGTTAAAAGAGGAGGCTTAGTTTGTGAACCGAGTCACAGACTGAGCTTTCTGCACTTCCACTGAAAGTCACTAGCAGCAACAATGCTATGCCAGTACACAAAGAGTATTTTTCTCTTCTTGAAAAGTGTCCATTATCACGTGTCCTATAGAAGAGGGTAGTAGTGCTATACCTCTTCCAGATTTTTAGACCAAAGAGACTTCTTCTTTAAGCTTTTCACAATTCTCCTTTGGCGCTTTACCTCGGAATGTAGCATCACGACACCCTCTCCTGGCAACACATACAGAATGCTGAACTCGTAATTTCAGCCAAACAAGAACATATACTGAATAGTTATCTTGAGAACATAAACTGAATCAACTAACGCAAGCAAGCATCTTATACATATAATACTTAATCCCATACTGCAGATTCACCTTTTGATAGTATTTGTCCTTGGATCACAATATTTAGATACTAAAAGAAAAAATATTACACAGGAAAAAGGAATTTGATTTTGCTTGACCAAGAATAGCTATGTCACATTCAAAATTGCGTAACATAATAAATTGTTTTCTAGCATCAAAAATAGAAAACACGTCAATGTAGATATACTTTATAAGGTCAACGCCCTGTGATCATGAGTGAGAGGATATCACATATGTAGCATGAACTATAGGGCAAACACATAGTTAAGACAAGAGAAAGAACAGCTTATAATATGATTCATTTGATTACGTTACTAAACTACGTAGCTGAGCAACAAGATATATGAAGAATGAGGGACAAAATACTCATCAACATAGAACAAGTAAAAAAAGAAAGTGGACTGAAATTCATTCTTAATAAGATAAAACTTTGATTCAAACCAATTCAACAAATGATATTCTGCTCTAGTGCAAATAATTGACACATAATCATAATCATAATCAATTAGCGCCTTTTCCCAACTATTTGGGGTCGGCGACACGGATCCTACTCCTCCATTCCAGCCTGTTTTGGGCTACCTCTTTTGTAAGAGATAATAAAATCAAATCCTTTCTTATTAACTCCATCCAAGTTCTCTTAGGTCTCCCTCTCCCTCTTTTAGCATCGTTTACCTGTATCCCTTCTAATCTTCTCACAGGGGCATCTAAAGGTCTTCTTTGCATATGCCCATACCAACGCAACCTACATTCCCTCAGCTTCTCCCCTAAAGGCGCTACTCCTAGGCTCTCACGGTTAACATAAATATGAAGGAGAAGTGAACCAATCATTGGGAATTGTATTTGTAATTTTAGATGTTAGTAGGATATGTCCAATTATATATATTCTTTCTTCACCAAAAAACCAAGTGTAGTTATACATACTTCCGTATGTGACAAGACTATATAACTGCAAAAACTCATGACATCATTATTACTGATCCTGTAATGAAGGAAACCTAAAATTGTAAACATATAAAAAATGGTGCAACTAAACCACTGGAGTATGATTCTCACTTGTCAGTGGTTCGAGCCCCTTGTCATCAAGGGACTCCTGAATATGTCTTTATCTTTTGCTAGGATGTTTTGATTTTTCCAAACTCCATAAACATGCTACCCCCCTCAAACTACGACATAAGTATTTACAAAAGAAGATACAGAGCCTAATAAATTAAACAAAACATGGCACATACTAAAAGGATAATGTGTCTCACCTCTTCGTGCAACATTTGAAGCACCTTCATCATGAACTTTGCGATGATAATCTTGTTCAAATCTATCCAACGTATGTAACTCATGATAAAGTTCCTAGATGAGTAAGACTATTTTAGTAATGCGAATAATTAGCAGCACTAAGTGCTTCATCCATCAATTAGCTTAACAGAATAGAAATTTTATATTTAAGCAAATAAAATTTTTAGCAATAAATATGCAAGCACTGCATGCTTTTATAAAATAAAAAAAAATCAAATTATCCATAGTGTAGGTGGATCATTGAAATTGAGGCTTTCTATATGACCATAACATGAAAAATGAAATGGTCAAATGAAGAGACTATACATTTATAAAAGGAAAATGATATTTCTACATCAGTTTTCCTACAGCACATACACAGCCACGTGGCTTGCAGTGAATGGAGCCAATGCAAATGGAGTCAATGCAAATGATGATATTCTTACATTAGTTTTCTATTCACGGCAAGCCACGTGGCTGTGTATGTCAGTGCTGTAGGAAAACTGAGGTAGGAATATCAGTATCCTTTATAAAAGGAATGAATTCCATAATTTAACAATGATTTACATAAATCCCACGTTATAAATGCTTTCATCTTCTCCTTCTATATATCCTCAGTTGCATCAGCATCATGTGATTTACTAATTCAAGAAACTTGACGAAATATAGTATGGTCCAATAGCTAAATGCATTATACTTTCTGAAAATCAAACACAATATCAGAACTTAGGTTTCAGGTCAAACCCTTGTGTATGTGTGGATATGGAATGCTTAGTGGTGCTTGCACGTGGTTGAATGTAAATGTGGTCAACATCATTAGTTAGTTACTACCTTTACAGCTTAAGCTTTTTGTGCAGATAGCAATCCGGCTGCACCAACTAAATCCGGCAAGTTGAAGAATTCTTCTAACTGGGATTGAGAATTCTCCTAATTGTGATTGAAGATCATAGCTCAATCACACACAATCTTCCCTATTTCTTCTAATTGATTCCTGTTGGCTTGCTTCTAATTGATTCCTGTACAGATTCGTTGCATTTGATTCAAATACTTACCTTGTAACATTTTCTTGTAATCCCTTGATTACGGATCTATAACTCTATAAATGAGTGAAATGAAATGAGAGGGATATTGCCTTGAATTCTCACATGGTATCAAAGCCCAGGTCTTGGTTTCGAATCCCGGGGAGCAGTTTTCTCCCGTTTATGTATCAGGGCATATTTTCCCCAAGATCCTGGTTTATCCTCTTCCTCCTCTCCTCTTATTAAGTTCACGTGCTTAAGCTTAAATAGATGCTTGCACACACGGGGGAGTGTTGAGTTGAGTTAACTATTAAAAATAGCCCTTTCCTACTAGCTCGAGCTTTTGGGGAACTTGATTATTTAAGGAGAAATTGTTAACTAACACCCCAATCAAAGAAACAGACAGAGGCATGAAGCAAATCTGTATAATGGCATGCTTGACCATTAAATACATTTAGTGGTCCTATGAACGTACTTACAGATGTATTTTGAGCCAAAGTTACCAGCTGTTGCATTGTCCTTTCTGCTTCTTCTTTGTGCATTTTATGAACAAACATATCAGAATTCAAGCTGTGAAGTTAAACAGCGATTAGATGCCAACATCAAGTTCCTCAGTTCTCAAGCAGTATACTGTAAAACCTTCTACCTTACTTTTGAAAATATCGATCCAGGTTGTGCCATTGAGGATCTTTACATAAGTCCCCAAACCTTACCACTTCTTTTGAAAAGGCATCAAACTCGTCTCTGAATAATTGGAAAGAAGCTTTATCAAATACAAGTATACAACAACTTCTATCAGCAAAACTTCAATGAGTTCAATTTTTTCCATGGAAATGTTAGTTCTGCGCTATACGAATGTGTATTATAATCAACTCAATAGATTACTTTTTGTCAGCTCCAGCAATGGTGAGAAGCTCCTCCATTTGTGTTGATACTAGTCTCTGGACTCCATCTGAGGGTAGAATCTCACTTTTAAGAAACTGAATATTTTCCTCAGAAAGTGATTGCATCAGATATGCACCCTTAACAATTGTATTAGCCACCTCAAAAGCAAGAATGGTTAGTTTGGTCCTAAGAGCTGCCATTCCTGATAGGAATCCGCCAGCATGATTCAGATTTGACATGCTGCTTCCAAAGCTGTCTAAAACTTCAACAGCCTTTTCAAGGCCCATAATGCCAGCCTTTCCCAGCAGGGAGCTGAACTCTGGTACCTAAAAGAAAAAAATAAAGATCTGAATACATTGAAGATCTCAGCATATAGTTACAGGCTTGAAATCCATCTCAAACTTTATTATGAGCACTCATATTATACTACTTATTGGAACAAAAATAAAACATTGTGAAACGATATATATGGGTTAACAATGCAGTTCTGAAGAAAAAATTATTCGGTGAAGTTTGATATTATATTATAATGAACATCAAACAGCAATAAATAACTAAATTCAAAATCAGCATATCTCAAAGAAGATGAAAAGTACATAAGCAATTGCTAATGGCAATATAGTATATAAGAGGACATTCTTACATAATATTTTCCAACCTATAACTTGATTACTGAAAAGCTAAAAGTAAATTTTGATAACTCAATAATGCATTTACAGCATAACAAATGACAAATCCAACGCTCTTAGTATTAATTTCCAATATGCTTTGACCTTACAACTTATTTTCCATGAAATATTTAACAGCCATAACAGACAACGCAAAGATCACTGATTGCGGCGTCAGCCTTTGGAGCCAGTAAATGTCTACTTTAAAGAAATGCAGCAATGCAAGCGAATGATTTTTAGTTGTGCTATCCAAGCCTATCAACAGTTACAGTTCCTTTGGGCTTTTTGCAAAACACAATTCTATTATTGGAGAATGAAAAAAATAAAGGAAAACTAGTTTTTCGTAAGATTTAATTATAATGAGTCCTACAGAGAAAAAACATTAGTACCAACCGAATTACCTTATACATATTTCACCAAAAAAGTCATCTTACATACTGACGGTGGCACACTGAATTTGTCCTTCTACCACTGCTTTATGGTTTTTCAAAATCATTAATTTAACAAATAGTCATCATATGATAGATTTTACATCATCTTTGATACTGACAACTATGTTTGTGGAACGCTCAATTTGACCTTCGACACTGCTTTATGGTTCTTCTTCCAAAATGATAAATTCCACAAATAGTCATAATCATAATCAAGTGGCGCATTTTCCCAACTATTTGGGGTCGGCAACATGGATCTTACTCCTCCATTCAGGCCTGTTTTGGGCTACCTCTTTTGTAAGAAATAGTAAAGTTAAATCCTTGTTTATTAACTCCATCCAAATTCTCTTTGGTCTCCCTTTCCCTCTTTTAGTATCATTTATATGCATCACTTCTGATCTTCTCACACGGGCATCTATTGGTCTTCTTTTCATATGCCCATGCCAACGTAACCGACATTCCCTCAGCTTCTCCCCTAAAGGAGCTACCCCTAAACTCTCACGAATATATTCATTTATAATGCTATCTCTCCTAGTTATCCCACTCATCCACCTTAACATTCTCATTTCGGTTTCATTCAACTTATCTATATGACTACTCTTTAGTGCCCAACACTCCACTCCATATGGTATTGCAGGCCTAATAATTGCATATAGAACTTGCCTTTAAGCCTTTTTGGAACACGCCTATCACACAACACTCCCGAGGCTACCCTCCACGTTACCCACCCCGCATTTATCCTATGCACAATATCCCTTTCTTTACGGATATTGGATCCTAAATAACGGAATTGATCACACCTTGGCACTTCTTGCCCATTTATTTCAATTAAGGCTCTATCTATAGTTTTACCTTCCTTAAAATTAAAATCCATGTACTCTGTCTTAGTCCTACTTATTTTAAAACCTTTTGATTCTAGAGCATCCCTCCACAATTCCAGTTTCACATTCAAACCTACTTTACTCTCATCAATTAAAACTACATCATCTGCAAAAAGCATACACCAAGGTACATTATCTTGCAAATGACTAGTAAGTTCATCCATAACTAAAGCAAAAAGATAAGGGCTTAAGGCTGACCCTTGATGAAGACCTTGGAAACTCCTTGGTTCCCCCCCCCCCCCCCCCCCCCCCCCAATAGTTCACACACTAGTAACTTAAAAAAAAAAAGATAAATTCCACAAATAGTCATCGTATGGTAGATCCATCAAGAAACGAGCTCAGCGAGATATATTTATCAGTCTTCCACCAAGTTAAAAAACAATGGTATAGACCAAGGTAGGCATAATCTGAAACAAGCGTGTCATCCGAAAAAGTAAAACCTACACACTGTTTTAACATTTTAGTTACTAATTGCCAGCATCCCAGCTTTCTAGCAGGATTAGGAGCTGAGTATGAGAAAAAAATTATCTTATCGTTTGTAGACATACAGCCCAATTGACCAACAAGAAGAGTTAGGCGATGAGCATGCCATAGACAAAAAAATAGTATCCATCTCTACGCCATCTAAACAAAACAAGGTCATTGATGACAACCATCCCTTGTATTTGTATATGAGCCTAGCAGAATAAGGTGTTGACCACTTCAGAGAAACGTAATTTTTACGTTGTTTTCCTTAGTTGTGTGTAAAATCAAACAAACCCTTTTAATTGATACAAACATAACTACGCAAAAACCAAGACACGCAATATAGCCTAGATCAATTTTGCATGCATTCAATCCAGCTAACTTAGGCAGGACCTGCGTCTCCTAATTGAGTTCATGAATTTATTCAGTAATCATGAATTTATTCTTGAACATATGCACCAAAAAGGAAAGAAAAAAATAAGAAAAATTGATGATTACCTTGCTCGATCCCATCCTAGATGGAGTTGTACCCTTCACTTTTCCATACTCCGACAGCCGCAGTCCCAGTTCACCAGAGTCATACAACCCAGGCATAGGAAGCACCTCCTGCGCCGTTCTTCCCTTCCCCAAGCTCTGCCTAGACGGCACACCATCATCTCTCCCCACACGAACCTTGGTGCACACACAACCCATGTCTCCCCAATCGTCCTCCTCACCTCAACTCCTCAACAAACCTCTCCAACTAAACTGACACAACAAAAGCAGGAAACTCAACCCGGCAATCGAGAGCCAGAAACCAAAAATGATTAAAAACAGTAAAAACGATCCAGAAACATGACAAGTTTGATCGTTGAAGTCGAGAAAAAACAGAGAAGCGATGACTTGGTCTGTAAAGACTGTAACAAAGAGTGGAATCTTGAAAAACTCAAACAAACAAGGTGGGGCTGGAGATTTTGAAGAAGACAAGTGATGGGTCTGGGGTTGGACTTTGGAGGAGGGAAAGTATGAAGTAATGCAGGAACTCGTGAGACGGACTTGTTCCAAGGTCTGAAAGCTCTCTGTAAATGGCGTCGGGGTTGGTGCGGCTCGTCAATGCGCGTCGCGGTGGGTTCGCGTGTAATAACAGTTCTTGTCCCGCGCTTTCGACACTGACGAGGCAGCAGAGACGCTGCGCGGGGGATGATGGGAAAAATGGACAATTGTACTTCTTTTCAATGCCCAGGTCCCACTTGTATTGACTTTACAACCGGTCAAGATTCAGAAGGAGAAAGGGGAAACTAAAGTACTCCAGGCAGACCATGTCACATGTAATACCCATGGAGCTGTCGATGCGGAGCCGCCAATCTGGGGGATCATTGGCGTACATGGAACACTTGTGCTATGTAAAGCATTGAAGGGGTAGGGCACCGGTGATCCATGTGTGCCGTTGATCCTCGTCCAACATAGGGGTAAATCTCATGTGGTCTGTCGGGAGTGCTGAATACTTTTTTGGACAAATGTAGAGCACGTAGTCTAACAGTTTTGTTGTCTTATTGCCATCTGGGTACTTATGAGAAGTTTTGTCTTGCATATTGCAGCGTTTTGATTCTGCAATTCAAATTATCCAAAAGAAAAGTTCTGCAATTCAAACTTCTCTTTTGTTTCGTTTGTTTGATTCGATATATACAGATCATATATGTCTATCAAGCTGATAAATGACTAACAAGACTCTGGAAGAAAGTCTACCCTATACCCTCTGAATTCAAACCAGTGTACAAGACCAAGCTCATTAATAACCAATGGACATGGCCTTCTCTTTTTTTGTGTGTGCAGATTGTCTTCTTCACATCCCTTAATCCATACGAGTTGGCTTCAAACAGGGTTGAATATAGGGCCACTTCGGATCTTGTTTCTCCAAAACCCCGTTAACATTGTCTTGTCTCAGGCATGTTCTTAACCGAAGCAAGTGTAGTTGTGTTGCCAAACTATCATAGAATTTTCCCATGGAGATGGAGTTTTTTTGTAACTAGCACAGGTGATCGATTGTCTTTCAAACATGGGTACTTTCACAACACACTGCATTCACCTCAAGGCTATAATTTACATTCTGATATATTGAAAACCATTCAGTCTCAATTTACAAAATGAAACAATTGATATCGATAGATGGGCACCTCAAGGAAACTATATTTAAGACGATCCTCTGTTATTAAATGAATCAAAACCCTATGAGAAAATAACTTTTTGTAAAATTGACGACTTATAATCTACAGGAATTAATTTACAGGTGAAGCTCCACACTGGAAGCCACCACGAGCAAACCTCTTCAATTTTCAGCAGGCATTCTCTCAAATTAGCAGAAGTCAAGCAACTGGGTCAAAATTGACCACCGTTCTCCATAGATCGGTAAGAATCTGCCTCATCCATGGTCAGTCTCGGTAAGTGTGTTGAAAGCCTATCAGCTTCTTCACTCTGGTCTTTGCCTATACCCAAATTTGGGAGAAAAAGGAGCTACTCAAAATACTCTGAACTGCGCAAAGTGATGAAGTGATCATCATCAAAGCCCTTTAACGAATCCCCACTGCAGAAGTACCATGATATAGATCCTGCAATTAAGTAGGCAACAAAGATTAAGCCCAATACAGTAAGATATGAGACAGAGCGAATGACATGAGGAGACTTCCTAAAACAAAATAAAGAACAGATCAAGCATTTATCAAGGAGATAGATAGTATTTATAGAAGGTTGCTGATTCCATAAACTGAAACAGAATCTAAAGGTGTGATGTGGTGATGGCAAACATGTTTTTCTTAAGGCTTCTTAGTCCCATAGAGAGGAGATGCATGTCTACTGTGTGTTACATGCAATTTATAGCTTTTTTTAAAAAGAAAAAGATAAAATAACTGCATAAAATCTACATGGAGGGCAAAACACACAACAAAAACAACTTTAAGGCAGTTGTAAGAGCTCGGCATAAGCATTAAAAGGCATACCTGATGCAGGAGCACTTTCCTGTTCTTTAGTGGAATGCAAAATGATTGTCCCAGAAAGAACAGTTATAAAACCACATATTTCTGAAGCTATACTACTTGCATTTTGACCAGACCAATCCTGTAAACATGACATTGAACAAAACCATAAATTGTTAAGGGTAGCATTAGAGATACTGCTCTAACAGAAAAAACATGATGAGAAGAAAAACAAAACAAAATAAAGTTTCCACATTAATGGGAAAAGTATTGTCAGCTGACTGCTTTGAGAAGATGACTTGAGGATAGGTTCAAAGGATTACCTTAAACATTATTGCACTGGCAACTATAGTGAGAGTCGTGAACATAACATAGTATATTGGAGAAACGATTGCTGTATTGAAGGTGTCCAATGCCTGGAACAGGAAAAAGATCAATCGTTAAAAGAAACAGATGCATAGATATATAATTTGGAAATATCTAGAAGAAATAGTAATTTCAGAAGGTGCAAAAATCCAATTTATATCTGATCAGGTATTCAGGGATTACAATGGAAAAATACAGTTCTTTTCTAATTTTTAAAATGAAAAATTAGGAGACAATTCCAAACTTGAACAGTAAGCAAACCCAAGTAGAAAATATTTCTATGCCACCTAAATCCATATTCACAAGTTAGCAGATAGCAGACTCGTAGTTCTTATTTTGGAAAGGAACTTCAACACGAACATTCACAAATCCTGGCAAACCCAAATATACGCTTTTTCGTTGTGCATACCCTCCATCAATAAGCTAGAAAAAGAGTTCAAAGGGCCATCATTCCAATATGTAGAATTTCTTTTGTACAAACATCTTGATCTGGCTGATCCAGCATTAATTATGCTGGTTGAATCTCTCGCAGTGGAGAAACCCCAGGGACAAAACCATGTGGCACATAATTAAGGTGTTTTACCTATCCACAAAATAACCTCTTGATCTGAGAGTTTATAAATTGGAAATTGCAGATATCAGATATCCAAGTTCATTCAACATCCAAAATAATTAGAAGATGGTTCATAATCTAGCAAAAACGGAGCTTATTGCTGACCAAAGTGATATCCAGCAAAAGAAAGCTTTTGGCGAAGTCCACTACCCAGAATCAGTTGTAAGATGATCATAATAAGTTAGAGCCTTTTAGTCATGTGTTCTAACAGAAGTAAATCATCATTTAACTTCATTACATACATGTCTTTAAGATTCTAGCACAACATGTCCGAAGCACGCTCATAACTTTCTCTTGGAAGAGAGGCTATTGGAAGTTACATAGCCATAGCATATCCTCGTTATGAAACCCCTAAACTTTCAATAGAATTTAAAGATTAAGGATATAAGATAGTAATCTGGGGTAATTGCATCTGCAAGTTCGGTGACCAGACCCATATAATCAACAGACACCAAATAACTGTCACAGATAAAATCAACATTCATTTAAGCATTCACCAGTGGTAGTTTGTGTGACATAGTTAAATCAGTAAGAAGGATACAGCAACCTGACCTTGTTCAGATAATTTAATTGAGTGATGACACATACAGCTGCAACTGTTACAAAGAACCATGTCTGAGGATAAGCTACCTGACTTATTCCCTCTATTGTAAGCTTTATTGCAATTCCAATGGCTTTTATACTAACAACCTACACACATACACATCAGCATATTAAGAGACATTAATCGAAGAGTAATTGAACTTCTAACAAAAGAAGGGTAAACACATTACCGTTAACGACCCCACCAAAGAACAGATGCCTAAATACACCAATATGTTTGTCTGTCCGCACCGAGGCTCAAAGTGTACAACAAGGACCAGCACTATTGATAAAGCAGTGGCAGTGTACAAAAGAAATGCTGCAGACAGAAAAGGAAAAAGGTGAACCAAATATGTTAGATAGAGGGAAAAAAATGCTTCTCTTTTCAATTAGTGTGTCTATCACACATTTGAATGAGATACAATACCAGGTTGCATTGCCAAAGTCCAAATTTGCTCCACGGAGATTGGTGTACGCTCCTGGGGCGCATGAAGAACAATCACCACCGAACCCACTATGCAGGAAATACAACCCAAAACACCTAACTTCTGCAGTTTTTCTTTCAGCATAAAATGGGCCAAAACAGCACTGCCAGAATGTTAGAGATGTCAGATCCACTAATCATGAGAAGCTTCTTACAAGGTAAGATTTGTAAGAAAAAAGAAATCTTCCAATCACCTGACAATAATACTCAATGCACCTAGAGGAGTAACAAGGACAGCTGGAGCAAAAACATAAGCAACAAAGTTCGCTACCTCCCCAATAATCACTGTTCATCACAAGACTTCGAAGGAAAAATCAATCTTAAAATATTCGTAGTAAAAAGAGTTTCAACAACAAATAAATGAGAAGCATTTGTTGATTCTCCTTACTCGTCAACATTCCTGCCCACCATAGTGGCTCTAACAAATAAGTGTATCCACCAACACCTACAGCATCAGAAGATAAAATCAAGGACATTAAATATAGACAACTTGATACACTGGAAAATTTGTCGATAATTCACATAAGAGAAATAGGTTAAAGTTGGATAACCTCTTTTTTATGATAAAAGGGAGAACCTAAATGAATAAGAAATTGCATAATATTTCATCAACTCCAAAAGACCTGCTATTATGATCAAGATTGCAATTCTAAATGGTCACTTATGGTCGTAAAGCTTCAAGGATGACAAATTGCATTAAACACACAATTTCACCTGACTACATTAAGCCATGGAAAATAATATAACTTATTGCTTCATGAAGACGAAGGGAGAGGGGGCACATCCAATCCTTGATCCTCATTAGTTCCTAATCCATTTGCATGGAGTGGAACAGGTTGGTCACTTTCCAGAGAAAAGAAACGGGTTTGTCTCCAGTATTTGCCAAATAAGAACATGAATTACATTGAACTTCAACTAAGAATGAGTTATCAAACGTCATTCTGAACTCTGATGGGTAAAAACAAAGGTCAGCTTTTATGTTGACCAGATGAATCCCAGCTCAAACAACTCCACAATATCCACTCAAACCTCGGTCTCAAAATATCGACAATGTGATCCTTATGCAACATGTTTCCCAAGATTTCCACATATTACCATAGAAATTCACCCATTCAATTATAATCGCAAAGTCAAATAACCACATTTCCATCCAAACATACCAAAAACCCAGAATCTCACGATCCAAAAATAAGGCAAAAAAAACACACGAAAGCCTACAATTCCAAATAATTTCCAACTGGGTCGAAGCAGAATCAATCTGAAACAACGCTAAAGCAATAGAATCAGGCCATACCAGCACGAGTCCCGCAGGCGCCAGCCCGCTTGAGCCCCTTCTTCTTGAGTATGAAGCTGGCGCCGATAAAAGCGCTGGAGAGGACGGCCAGGATCAGCCCCCTCGTGTTGTCCGAAACCATCATCACCCCCTCCCTCCCTCCACCTCCACTGCCTTCTCCTCCTCCTCCGCTGCCGCCGCCGACGACGAGAGATGCTCAATCAAAACCAATACAAAAATCTCAAGGAACCCCGGCCAGATCGGACCGCGCCACCGCCGGGATGCAGACCGGAAGCCGATCTTGTCGGCGAATTTGAATGGAAAATTGTGGGGGCGGGCGGGATCTTGCTCCGGTGTTGCGCTGTCGGGGGGGGTGTTTGTTGGCTGTTTCCTGCTCTGCTCTAGAAACTGCCGGCTGCATATTAATTTTATATTGACGGCTGCGTCGCGAAAGGAGGCTTGCTGTTGAGCTAATTAACGGAAACGCCATTGGGGTAGTTGAACTTGTTCTAGTTTATCATCGATTCATTTTGAAAATGATTTTTTTAAAAAAAAAATACTCCCCTGGTTTTTTTTTAACCGATGCAATCGATTTTCTATATGAACTATCAATTACATTTATTAGAAGATATCGGAGGAAGTAATTTAATTGGGAAATGCTACTCACCCGAGAATGCTCTCGACATGTCCGCTGTGATGTCTATGTATACAGGCTCAACATATATGCAAGTATACAGCACCTTCACCATGATATTTATATATCGAGTTACTAGAGTATTCGTAGCATTTCGACTTTTAATTCAATGTCATGTATATATACAAAAAATTAAAAATTGAATGGCCCCATAATTGACCCATTCACGCAGCCTGAACACAACACATTTGATGCAATTCGCCATGCCAATATAACATAGCTAAACAAGATTTTCACATTTGGCTCCAATTCATCATCATTCTTTTAGTTTCTAACGAACTTATCTACTCCTACTAGTTATTTCCAACTCTTTATATATATGAAAGAACCTGGGAATTGCGTAGGCAAACAAACCCAAGGGAGAACCGGGTCCAATGTGTGCCGGGATCAATTCATAAAGAAGTCAAATTGCAAAATCAGGGGCAGTGCTGATAATTAGGGTGAAGTTGGGGGTGAATGGAAGACGGGGGACGGGCCATAGGGCTGGAATGACGAGGAAACGGGAGCGGGAATTACGTGGTCCCGCCGAAACCTGGGAACTCTCGCCGCTCCCTTCCGTAAGGAAGCCCTGTCCTCTCACCATCAATGTGTGTATGGCCTATGGACTACTGAGGGGGGCAACTTGCAAGAGCAATAACACATTATTAATTCGAATCCAGGATTGCACCTTATACCCTCTTAGCACGTAAACCCTCCATCCGGAATTATTATTATCAACGTAAGGTTTTAAAAACGAACTACTCTGTCCGAAATTATTATCACCATAAAATTTTTTAAAATAAACTATTTTGACCAGAATTATTATCACCATAAAGATTTTTAGAATGAATATTGGTTCATTTTAGAAAAACTTGTGATGATAATAATTCTAGACAGAGGAATTATAATAAATAAAAGTTGGTTGAATCATAAAAGAGGGAGGGTTGTATCCCCACCTAAACTCCGTGAAATATTTTTATTAATAAATAAAAAATAGAAAATAGAAAAAATTAGCATGAGCAACGGCTCACACACATTTCCATGAGCTAAGGTTGTTGCCAAAAGAAATCTTCGGGAGCTAAGGTGTCGTTAGCTGTTGGATGGTGCACTTCATATCAAACGTGTCTGCCCCAGTAAGTTGTGTCTTGTTCTAGTGGGGGGCAAGGAATGTCGTATTGGATATCGGTAAAATATCAGTCGGCCAAAGAGACGAAATATCGGAGATATTGTGTAAAAAAATATCAGTAGTCGAAAACTAGTTTTTACCATATATTTCATAATCTAACTTCTAAAATAAGTTATACTAATTTAGACAAAGCATAGATTTTAAAATATGCATAAAAATGCATATTATGATGGAAAATAAACATGAAAGTTTTTTTTCAAAAAGAAGTTTCAATTTTTTTTTTGAAAACAATTTTTTTAAAAAAATGGTGATATATCGGTCCGAAACCGAGCCAATATTTGGAATTTTTTTAAAAAATGAAATTGACTCGTATCGGTGTATTGGGTGGGACCCGATACTGATGTTGTAACATCCGAAAAATTAGTAAGTATCTTAAAACTGAAATTTAACCCTCTTAATGATTGATTTGACCATGTGGTGCTTTGTTTAAATTATAGCTGGTGAGAAGAGCTTTCAACGACACCAATTTTGTGTGATTTGGAGTTCGGAGTAAAAAGTTATGGGAAATTGAATAAACACGATCGATCGCGCTGAAAACGATCGATCGGCTTATGGAACACGATCGATCGGCTTCGATCGGCTACGATCGGCGCCATCGTGCAGTTTGTAAACAGCGCAGGACGATCGATCGCCGTATTGCACGATCGATCGCCAGTTGCGGTTTGGCGAATTCTAACCTAATTTTGAGGCGGATTTGATTGGGAAAGATGTCATATCCTAACTAGACTTGTTTTGCACGTTCCTAGGGTGATTTAGGGACTCTCCCATTGGTGGAAAGTGCCCAAGATATGGTAGAATTGATTGGGCAAAGATCTTCTAAAAACTCTATATAAACCCATAGAGTCTAGGCTTGTGCTTTTGAAAACTAAACCCTAGAACGTCCAGAGGCTTTCCCCTCTCCTTCCCACGTTCATCCCTCTCTTAGAAGACCTCTTCTAGTGGGAATTGCTCAAGAGCTTGGATCGGGAGCTTTGAAGAAAGCGGAGGAGACGAACATCGCGTAGAAAGGCGACGTCTTTTGGTGATAAAGAGTAGGATGGTTTTTCCCTCTCTTCTTATTCTTTTCTCACATTATATGATGAGTGTTCTTACTGATTTCCTTGGAGTATTGCTTTGAATCTTGCGGGATTAATGATTTATGTCTTGTTTTCCATGTGTATTGCGATACATGCATATATGCCTTCATGCTTCATGTCTAGATGGTAAATCAGATCAAAGTTGGATGCTTTATTAATTTTACAGAAGATAAAAGTTCTGATATTGCTTTGATTATGATGTCTAATGATTGAGTCTTATGCTTTAATGATCGTTTTGCTTAAATCGACTTAATTGAAAGATATTTGGTCTAAGATTGTGTTATATGGGGAGAAACATGATAAAAAGGGAATCTTTTGGTAATTCTAGTTAATTCCAGGATCTGTAATTAATCTAGGAGGGGAGTACTATCATCTATCATGAGTAAATTATCATCTATAAGTGGTTCGGAATAAGAATATTAAAGTTTAATCATGTGTTTCACTTTCGGCCAGAACTATTTCAGCACGGACAGTCGACATTAAATAATTCATAACTAATTCATATGATATCAGAAAAATATAAAACCGGTGGGGTTAGAAACTAGACCCACAAGGGTATTCTCAGTAAAAATTTCAGAAGATAACCTCAACTGTACAGAGTCTAGGAGCCGCCGGAAGGGGACTGTTTTGCAAAAGACAGTGAGCAGAATCTAAGTGAAAATACTAAGTACTTAAGTAAAACCACTTAATAAGATGTGAAGATGGTATGACGTGCTAGTAACTAATACTAGACTATATCCTTATGATTATTACAGTAAGGTTGGGTTATGGTTAATATGATAGATGGGTAATACCTATGTTAAGAAAACCGTAATCGTGTATTTGAAGATAAAGCGCTTGTGTCGGTTTGAGGTTCCATTTGGAATCCAAATCATCTAGGACTCATTAATACCTTGTCTCTGATTTATATATTTCAATAAGACCTATATGAATTTCCATCTAGGGCTGAGCATGAACGTATGTATGGATTGTGTTATTCTCTTTGCGTGACATTCCTACTTATACTCTATATGTGAGTCTGTTCCGGTGATTGATACCTTATGTGGTTAGAGCGTTGCGGCCTCTATTTCTTTGAATTATTATTCATCATGATTATTTGATTGATTCCTCCACTAGAGGTCTTGCGGGACTCTCTCCGGAAGTGGATTCATAGTATGCTCACATTATGCCATTGCTTGATCTTGCGGGGTCACTAATATTTGTGGTACTGCGGTTCCACACTGCCCAAAAAGAGGCAACATACGTACGTTAGATTGTTGACATTACGGAAGGTCTTCAGTCTCCGCCCATCGTGTCCGTAAACACTGGTGGGGCCAGCATCCTAGACGCATGGCAGGGTTCCAAAAAGAGGACCCCTAGGGTGGTTCTGGTATAGTCACTTGCGGGTGATCGGTTCAGCGAGCAGAAATTGTACTCCTTTCACTTTTAATGTCTGGAGCTTTTTAGTATGATTATCATTCCCTCCTTACTCATATGTGTAGTAGGAGCCTTATTGTTGTTTTCCCTACTTGCGGGTTGGAATTATTATTGACTAACCTTTCAGGTGTATAAATCCTTGGTTTAGTCCCGATGTTGCGGCATCTTCATAAACCTTTGTTATTCTTATCCTATTCATATTGTTTGTCCTAATTCAGTGGGTTTTTACATCCTACTGAGTGTTTCTATGAAATACTCATGCATCCTCTGATGCAGGCGCAAATGGAATTTGAGATCAAGAAGTTGCAGTAGTGAAGCGGTCGCAGGAGCCGTGAAGACTTAGAGTTTATATTATTTGCTTTGCTTATTTGATGCTTATGACATTTAATGGCAATTGTGTGCCATAGATTTATAGGTTTATTTGATTTGACTTTCTTAAATGGATTATCTTTATTATCAGTATTATTAAGTAAATTTCCATTCCATAGTATTCATTAATGTTTGTATTTGTATTGCACTGATTATGGGCATGACCGATTACACATCCTTTTGAGATGATCGTAATTGGTGGTGAAATCGACTGTTCGGTCTCGCGCCCCAGATTCTCTACCTCCAAATGTATATCCTTGATTGGCTTCCGCACTCCGATCGAGGTATGGGATTTCGGGGCGTGACAGATGTATCGGCGAGCCGGCCTTCCATGGTGGGGGCAAAGGGGGTGTCTTCAGTCTTGTACTAGTGGGACTCGTGAAAAATATATCAAAATGATTTACAACACGAAATCTATTCAATAATATTGCCCACCTCTGTTTATCAGTGCAAAAAAGGGTTTAAGCTATAAAAGTTCAGCCTCATTAACATTTATGTACGTTTATTTAAAAAAGTTACGCATGTATATTCATTTTCATCAAAATCTTTAATATATTCACATCAGTTTTAACCTTCTTATATTTAGTTTTACACCACCTGATTAAGATAGTCGAAGCTGGCAAAAGTCACTATAAATTTTTTGTCTGCAACCTCAATGTGATGTAGACACGGCGTCTACAACGGAGAAGAACGAGACTAAACTAGAACAAAATAAATAAACTTAAACTAATCTGTGATTCTCATTGATAATCCCGTTTTGGCCATAGGCCTTACATATATAAAGAGTAAAAATAGCCTAATCCTAATAGAAGTAGTAAATCTTAACTACGAAATCATATTAAAGAAGGAATCCTATTCCTAATAGAAGTAAGAAAGGCTAATTGAGTTCATAACATTCCACCACGCTCTGCATCGCCTTGTCCTCAAGACGACCAACTCGGATACTGCTCCAAAAAATCATCCTCGCGGATCCAAGCAGCATCTTCAGGATCACGGTGTAACCATGCAACGAGAACTTCAGTAATAACACGCCTGCGACGACGAATACGGCGACGCTCAAGGATAGCATGAGGCACTGGGCGAGACTCATCAAACGGCAACGGTGGTGGAACAGGCTGCGGATGACCAGAAGGATCACCCATAAACTTCCTGAGTCGAGAAACATGAAACACTGGATGAACCTGAGCCTCAGGAGGTAACTGTAAGCGATATGCGACTGGACCAATACGCTTAACAATAGGATATGGGCCATGGAAGCGATGAGTAAGCTTCTCATTGCTCGGTTTATGTATCAAAGTCTGCCGATAAGGCTGGTGGCGAAGATAGACAAGATCGCCAACCTCAAACACACGATCGACATGGTGCCTATCATAAACTCGGTGCATGCGGTTCTGGGAGGCTACCAAGTTAAGGCGAAGCTGGCGCAACACCTCATCTCGAGTCTGAAGGGTAGTGTCTACCTCAGCTATAGAAGAGCGAAGGCGCACATAGTGAAGCACTGTAGGGGGTGGTCTACCATAAATAATTTGGAACGGTGTATAACCCGCTGATGTATGGAACACAGTGTTATAAGACTACTCCGTCCAAGGAAGAAAAGATAACCAAGTGCAGGGCCTATCTCCGGCGAAACACCGTAAATACTGCTCAAGGCAACAGTTAACCACCTCAGTTTGTCCATCCGTTTGAGGGTGATAAGAAGAACTCTTGCGAAACGTAGTGCCCTGTAAACGGAAGTACTCTTGCCAAAAGGAAGAGAGAAATACCCTGTCACGATCACAAACAATAGACTTTGGCATCCCATGGAGACGAGCGATATCATGGACAAAAAGTTCAGCAACACTCTTAGCCGTATAGGGATGGGAAAGAGCAGAAAAATGTGCGTACTTGGATAGCCGATCAACCACCACAAGCACAACTGATTTACCTTGAACTGTAGGCAAACCCTATATAAAATCCATACTAATATCCTCCCATACCCGTTTAGGAAGAGGCAATGGCTGGAGAAGGCCAGAGGGGGTGGTAGAATCACTCTTAGCACGCTGACACACATCGCACCGGGCCACAAAAAGTTGTACGGAACGTTTGAGACCACGCCAGGCAAAATTTTGAGAGACCCGTTTATAAGTACGAAAAATCCCTTCATGGCCAGCTGGTGGAGTAGAATGGAAAAGATGAAGAATATCCGTGCGGAGCTTCTCAGAGTTAGGCACCCATAGCCGCCCATGCCAGAACACAAGACCATCCTGCAAAATATATCCTGGAGAAGAAAAAGGGTTGGCCTGCAGGCGGGGAATAAGATCACCCATATCAAAGTCCACCAAATAAGCAGCCCGCAACTCGTCCAGAAAAGGAAAAACAGGAGTGGAAAGGGCATGGAGGGAAGAATCCTTAAACTGTCGGGATAAGGCATCTGCAGTTCGGTTCTCAGAACCCCGCTTATAGATCATCTCATAATCATATCCCAGCAATTTGGAGATCCAACGTTGTTGCGCGGGAGTAGCCACTCGCTGATCCAAGAAGTACTTGAGCGGTTGGTGATCAGTCTGAATAATGAAGTGACGACCTAAGAGGTAGGGGCGCCACTTAGTCACTGCATGGACGATAGCAAGCATCTCACGCTCATAAGCATATAGAAGTAAAGACCGTCCCGGCAAAGCCTTGCTAAAAAAGGCAATAGGACGCTCATCCTGCATAAGAATGGCGCCAAGACCAACATCTGATGCATCACTCTCAACAACAAAGGTCTTTACAAAATTCGGTAAGGCAAGCACAGGGGCAGAAATAAGCGCTGCTTTGAGTGCCTCAGAAGCGCGCTCAGCAGTGTCAGACCAACCAAATGCTCCCTTTTTCAACAACGCAGTCAAGGGTGCAACAATAGTGCCATAAGAGGAGATAAAACGCCTATAATAACCTGCAAGTCCCAGAAAACCACGTAATGCCCGTGGGGTAGAAGGTCGAGGCCAATCCCGAACTGCAACAATCTTGGTGGGATCCATAGCCACACCATCGGCAGAAATAACATGCCCCAAATACTCAATCTGACAGCAACCAAAGGAACACTTTGAGCGCTTTAAAAAAAGACTATGCTCATGAAGGAGAGAGAAGATGGACCGTAAGTGCTCCAAATGGGTATCCCACGTAGGGCTATAAATGAGAATATCACCAAAAAATACCAGCACGAAGAGCCATAGACAAGCCCTGAAAATATCATATATCAAACACTGGAAGGTAGAAGGGCCATTAGTGAGGCCGAAGGGCATGACAAGAAACTCGTAATGGTCGTCATGTGTGATCGAACCCAAGAGAAGGTTGACAAATTGTAATATATACTCGGTGAATCCAAGTGTCGAACCACAGGGAATGATGTAGGATTATTCTACTCCAAACTAATCTAAACACTTAGCTTAACAAATTAAGATTCCTATCAGAAATTATGCAGAGAAGTTATAATTCAATTAACTACTAAAATGACGATTAAAGATTCAAGTAAAACTAACTAAAGATAGCAAAGATAATCAATTGGGAGATATCAAAGCTTCAAGGATCAATTATATAATTAATATTCTACGTCTCTTTAATTATACAATTAGATTCAAATAATGATTTGACCTAATCGGAAGATATTTCATTCACGTTCATTATATCCATCAACATAAAAATATCGATCAAATATTTATCATTAACAAGCTCAGTCTACTAATCACAGGGAATTATAAGCATTAGCCGTACCTTACGTTAACGACAAATCAAATAATTGTATAGATTATGACTTTATCAAAACATCGCATTCAACCAAATAAGCATTAAGCACTTCTTCATAGATGTAAAAATACTAATCAAATAATATCACCTCTAGCTTTGACAAAAGATTTAGCTATTCATATTCAAGAGAAAAATCAGATTTGGAAGAAATTGCATCGAAGAAAAAAACACTGTTGCAGGAACACTATTCATGGGTACTGTAGCAGTTACTGTTCACTGTAGCAGAAACACTGTAGCAGCACACTATTCATAGTTTACTATTCATCGTCTTCCCCAATCAGCCGCGGTACTGTAGCATATGCAGGTTACTGTTCACCGAAGCAAAAATGGCGCAAAAACTTCCCTTTCTTCTTCTCCTTCTCTCTCCCTTCGATTCCTCTTCGATTCCGACGAAAAATACCACCCAAATCTCAAAAACAAGGCTATGTTTTTTTCAAAACAGAGCTAAGAAAAACAGGCCAGTTCGTTTCAAAAATCCGTCCAAAAACCCTAGCGCGCTCCTCTTCTGTTTCTGGCAGTGCTGTTTATATAGACTGCAATCTTTTCCAACTGAGCCAAATCGCCCCTTTTCCATTTCTAATCGGAACACACAATGGCAGCTTACTATTCTGAGATAAATTCGCAATTGCAGCTCTTTTTAACCTTCCCGATTTGGCTCAGTCGCACCTTCCAAATCAAGAACTTTCCTTTTGCTGTTTTGCTCCTCCTCGCGCCGTGATCGTCGTCGACTTCTCTACAGCACCGCCACGAAGCTCACCGTTGAGCTCCGCCTTCGAGCTCGACCCATGGCCGCCCAAAATCACAGAACCTCCGCCGTTGTCATGATTGCCGATTCGCCGTGAACTCAGCTCGTCCCATCACTGGTGCAATCCAGGGTCGCCGGAAACCATGGCCACCTTCGGGCTCCCGATCATCTTGCCGGCGCTCGAGCAGAAGCTCGAGCGCCCTGCTTTCATTCTGTTCTGTTCGACACCCGAGCCGACGGCTCGGGTTAGTTTTTTATTTTTTTCTTTTCAACCCAAACCGGACCAGACTCAATTGAACCAATTCAATTCCTTTTCCTTCTTTTTTTTCAATCAAATAAAACCCGTCGTAACGATCTCCATCGCCGGATCGAATCTGCACGTCTGTACTTCAATTTCACGCTCGTCTTCTCTTAAGTACATCATCAACGGTTCAGATCTTCGATATCAGCTCTTGGATCACTTCGGCACTTCAAAACACGTCTAATGCACTTGTCTGCTACTGATCTGCAATTCGCGTTTTTAAACCTGCAATAACAAAACCAAACTAAAATTAGACGCATAATAAAAATATGATTCATTAAATTCTTTAATGCATCTAAAATAGTTAATTAGAGTAATTTAATTATTAATCTCTATTTACTATCCTAATCACAAATAACCCGTTTTATTCATGTTTTATCAATAAAATTACATTAGCAAATAGGTAAATAAGGCATATAAATGTGTATATTTTACGCTTATCAAATACCCCCAAACCTATATTTTGCTAGTCCCCGAGCAAAACAAACAAAACAAAAATCACACAAAACAAAATTAAAGTAAATTAAACTAGAAAAGTAAATGCCACTTTCGTAGGGAACACGATTGCATTGAGCATATGCAACAAGCCATTTAAACCCCTAGGTGTCCCTAGTAGGACGAGTTTTGTCTCTTGAGGGTTTACAGCCATGCTACCCACAAACATGTACTTATGAAATTAACCTTATTAATCTAAGTGTAAAAACAAAATAAACACTTCAAAATAATCAAACCTATTATCCCTTCAAATGCAAACCACAATGTTTAAGAAAACCAACCACATGTACTTGGTTCATAATCAACGGGAATATAGAAGCCCTCAAGTAAGTGGTTTTATTCTACACTTTCATCTTGGAAATTTCTGCTCAATAGTATATAGCATGATAGTATAAATATTAAAAGTGTAGAACATTATAGCAATACACCCTAAATTTCTGTTTTACACATATCCAGTGTTGCCCATCAACCAAAGAACATCAGAATTAACATAGTCATTGTAATCTTTAGGTACATGATAGCACAAATCTGCGCGCTTCCTTCGGGTCCAACATTCTAGATTTGAGAGGATAATACACCATAGACTTTTTTTTTCCTTTTTCAGTAGGACTGTGTAAGGCCTGACTTCCAGATGCTTAAGTTTAGCAATGACTCAAGCCAATGACTCCCAGCACCATTGGCTTAGGGCATTAGGTTTTAAGAGACCGCTTCGGGCCCGAGCATCAGCCTAAGTTAATCCTATAAAGTCAAGCAGCCCCTTTCTTTCTTTTTGTTTTCATCATTTTTTTTCATCAGCATTCATATTTTCCAGCAATCTTATCATGTCCAAGTTGTATTATACTCTCAACCTATTTCCGGTTCCAAGCCCTTGCCATAGCCAAGTAAATGATCTATCATGATCTTTTAAGCTCAACAATAACCATGTATCATCCAATGACTATGACTAAAGACATCCCACTGAAGATTAGTATTCAACAAATCTCTAGAGGGTATTACTTTATGTACTAGTGTGTGTGAGTGAGTTTTATTAGCTCAAGCACATGATCCAAGAGGACTGTAACAGAAAGATATGCTCAGCTAAGTGTTTCTATCCTCCAGTATACTTACTCACACTTCCAATGTAAATTAATCTCTTAAAAATTGAAGTATGCATCATAAAGGGATAAACTATCAAAGCCTAAGAAAAAAATACTAACAAACAACCTAAAAACTAATCAAATTTTTATTTGTTTTTCTTTTTTCTATTTTTTTATTTAATTTTTGTTCAAATATTTTTTTTTGTGGATTTTTTTTTCAATAAACAGTGTTATTCCTATATACCCCCCAACCTAAACTAAACATTGTCCTCAATGTTAAGAATGAAATGACGGATAAAATAAATAAATAAAGAAAATCAAGGATAGATATTACCTGGAGAACTGCAAATTACTAGAATCCCATACGAGTGAAAAACATCAACAAATCAGAAGGTGACAACAATCACAATATTCAACCAGAAAACATCATCTAACAAATAAATATCCTAAAAATAAAGTGAAAGAGCTGGGCTGCCTCCCAGGAGCGCTAAGTTTCTTGTCTTTAGCCAGACTGAGTGTAAGAGTATTCAATCAGGATAAGTGGGATCAGACAGAGGAATACTCTCCACTTCTGATGGAATCAATTCCATGAATGGCTTAAGTCTTTGACCATTTACTTTAAACACATTGCCATTCAATGGATTTTCAATTTCTACAGCTCCATGAGGATAAACAGTTTTAATAATAAATGGACCAGTCCATCTCGAACGGAGCTTACCAGGAAATAAATGCAATCTAGAGTTATACAAAAGAACTTTTTGTGAAGGTTCAAAAGTTTTTTGATGAATGTGTTGATCATGCAAAACCTTCATTCGTTCTTTGTAAATTTTTGAATTCATATATGCATCATTCCTGATTTCTTCCAATTCATTTAGTTGAAGCTTATGCACAGAACTGGCATCATCCAAATTAAAATTAAACATTTTAATAGCCCAATATGCCTTATGCTCTAACTCCACAGGCAAGTGGCAAGCTTTTCCATAAACAAGTCTATAAGGGGACATACCAATAGGAAATTTAAAAGCTGTACGGTATGCCCAAAGTGCATATGTTAACCGCAGAGACCAATCTTTGCGATTTGGGTTAACCGTTTTCTCTAAAATGTGTTTAATCTCTCTGTTGGCAAGTTCAGCTTGCCCACTCGTTTGTGGGTGATAAGGGGTAGCCACCTTATGAGTAATTCCATATTTTTTCATTAATGCCTCAAAAGGTTTATTGCAGAAGTGAGAACCCCCATCACTTATGATGGCACGGGGTATACCAAACCGTGACAGAACATTTTCTTTCAAAAAGCGTATAACAGTTTTTTGGTCATTATTTCTACAAGGAATGGCCTCTACCCACTTGGAAACATAGTCAACAGCCACTAAGATGTACAGATAGCCAAAAGAAGGTGGAAATGGGCACAGGAAATCAATACCCCAACAATCAAATATTTCAATCACTAAAATGGGGTTTAAATGCATCATATTCCGACGAGTTATTCCACCAAGCTGTTGACAACGTCCACAAATACGACAATAATCATGAGTATCTTTAAATAGGGTAGGCCAATAAAATCCACATTGTAAAATTTTAGCAGCAGTTTTTCTAGCAGAAAAATGACCACCACAAGCTTCTGAATGGCAGAAAGAAATGACACTGTGAATGTCCTCATTTGGTACACATCTCCTAATAATCTGATCCTGACAATATTTAAAAAGATATGGATCATCCCAAAAGAAATTTCTTACGTCCACCATGAATTTCTTCTTGTCTTGTGTTGTCCAACGAGAAGGAGTTTGACCTGTGACAAGAAAATTAACAATATCAGCAAACCATAGTAAATCAGAAAGAACAAAAAGTTGCTCATCTGGGAAGGTATCTTTAATTGGAGCAGCCTCATTGGAATCATCCACAGTCAACCTAGATAAATGATCGGCCACCACATTTTCTACTCCTTTCTTATCTTTAATTGTAATATCAAATTCTTGCAGTAGGAGTATCCAGCGAATCAACCTAGGTTTTGCATCTTTCTTTGATAGAAGATATTTCAAGGCAGCATGATCAGTAAAGATAACAATAGGATATCCGGTCAAGTAAGCCCTAAATTTATCCAAAGCATATACTATAGCAAGTAATTCCTTTTCTGTTGTTGAATAATTCATCTGAGCATTGTCTAAGGTCTTACTTGCATAGTAAATAACATAAGGCTTCTTGTCTTTCCTTTGCCCCAAAACAGCCCCCACAGCAAAGTCACTAGCATCACATATTATCTCAAATGGTAAGGTCCAATCTGGGGGTTGCATAATAGGGGCTGAAGTAAGCATTCCCTTCAGTTTAGCAAAAGCTTTTTCGCAATCAGCATTCCATTCAAAAACAGTATCTTTAGATAGGAGATTGCATAATGGTCTAGAAATAGAACTAAAATCTTTGATGAACCTCCTGTAAAACCCTGCATGACCCAAAAATGATCTAATATCTTTAACAGTCTTAGGTGTAGGCAAATGAGTAATTAAATCAATTTTTGACTTATCAACTTCAATTCCCTTAGAGGAAACAATATGACCTAAAACAATTCCTTTAGAGACCATGAAATGACATTTTTCCCAATTAAGCACAAGGTTCTTCTCTTCACACCTGCTCAAAACTTTCTGCAAATTAGACAAACAGTCATCAAATGAATCACCGAACACAGAAAAGTCATCCATAAACACTTCAAGATAGCGTTCAACCATATCACTGAAAATACTAAGCATGCATCTTTGAAATGTTACAGGTGGGTTGCATAAACCAAAAGGCATTCTTCTATATGCAAATGTGCCAAAAGGACATCTGAATGTGGTTTTCTCCTGGTCTTCTAATGCAATTTCGATTTGATTGTAACCGGAGTAGCCATCTAAGAAACAGTAATATGTGTGGCCAGCTACCCTCTCCAGAATCTGATCTAGAAATGGCAATGGGAAATGGTCTTTCCTAGTGACTGAGTTCAGCTTCCTGTAGTCAATGTACATTCTCCAGCCAGATGTTACTCTAGTGGGTATTAATTCATTATCTGCATTCTTGACAACAGTTACACCAGATTTCTTAGGCACTACTTGGGTAGGACTCACCCACTTGCTATCAGAAATGGGGTAGATGATCTCCACATCCAAGAGCTTAAGAACTTCAGCTCTAACCGCCTCTTTCATGTTTGGATTTAACCTACGTTGCATCTCCCTAGACGGTTTGGCATTGTCCTCCAAATAAATACGATGAGTGCATATCAAAGGGCTTATTCCTTTTAAATCACCAATTGTCCATCCTATTGCACCTTTATGCTTTCTCAAAATATCAAGCAACTTACCCTCTTCGATAAGATTAAGATGAGACGATATTACCACCGGAAGAGTTTCACCATCACCCAAAAATGCATATTTGAGGTCAGTTGGTAACTTTTTCAACTCCAATTTGGGTGCTTGAATGCTTGATGGTGTAGGCAATTTTTCACGCAATGGTAGCTCCTCAAACTTGGGTTTCCATCCATTCACTTGCAATACCTGTAGAGAATTCAGCAAAGAACAAATCTCAGCCTCTTCACAATTCACTTTAGATTCATCATATAAAGAATTAACTAAGCAAGATTCTAATGGATCAGAAAGAGATGCATGAAATTGATCTCTAACAACGGTATCAACCCAATTCATTTCTTGAACATCAGTATCATCCCCTGGTTGTTTGCAAACATTAAATACATTCAATTCCAAAGTCATATTGCCAAATGAAAGTTTCATCACACCATTTCTACAATTAATCAAAGCATTTGAAGTAGCAAGAAATGGACGACCTAGTATGACAGGAATATTTGCACTTGCATTTATAACAGGATGTGTGTCCAAAATAATAAAATCAACAGGAAAGTAAAATTTGTCTACTTGAACAAGCACATCTTCCACCACTCCCCTTGGGATTTTAACAGAACGATCAGCAAGTTGAGGAGTAATGGTGGTGGGTTTAAGTTCCCCAAGACCTAACTGAGTGTATACTAAATAAGGCAAAAGATTAACACTAGCCCCAAGATCAAGTAAGGCTTGGTCTACCCTAAAGTTCCCGATCACACATGAAATAGTTGGACATCCGGGATCCTTATATTTGGGTGGGCTTTTGTGTTGAATTATAGAACTTACCTGTTCAGTTAAAAAGGCTTTTTTCTGCACATTCAACTTACGCTTAATAGTACACAAATCTTTCAAGAACTTAGCATAAGAAGGTACCTGTTTGATTGCATCTAACAAGGGAATGTTAATTTTCACCTGCTTAAAAAGTTCAAAAATTTCAGCATTTTGGTTCAACTTTTGAGGTGGTTTCAACCTCTGTGGAAATGGAGCTGGAATAGGACATCTCACATCTTCACTTGACCCAGACTTCTCAATTTCCTCATTATCATGTTTTGATTCATCATTCTCAGAAGATTTTTGGGCCTTAAGTGAAATTGTTTTATCAATTTCTTTTCCACTACATAGAGTGGTAATAGACTTAGCATGTTCCAATTGTGAATCAGAAAGTTTCGTGTCCATCATGTGAACTTGCCCCAGTGGGTTGGGTTGGGGTTGAACAGGAAACCTACCTTTCTCTTGAATAGCAAGAGAAGATGTCAATTTAGTGAGAGAGCTCTTTATATCATTAATAGCTTGTGAGGTTTGTTGATTAATAGTAGCTTGCCCTTGCATGAAAGTTTGTAGTGTCTCCTCAAGTGTCTTCCTGTGAGGTAGAACATATGGAGTATAATTGGAAGATGCTTGAGGAGGTGGTGTTTGTGCAGCATTTTCATTCCTCCAACTAAAGTTGGGGTGATTCCTCCATCCTGGATTGTATGTATCTCCATAAGGAGATTGCCTCTTGAAAGGGGTCATGGAATTTGCTTGGTCATGCAACACCTCCTTGAAAGCAGGAATGGTAGGGCACTCATTAGTAAGGTGTCCCATGACATCACAAATTCCACAGACCTCTTCTGTAGCAATAGACTTAACAGCATTAACTTTCCCTAATTCCATAGCCTCACCTTCCTAGCCAAAGAGGCTAGCCGAGCACTCAAATTGTCCTCCTCCCTAAGATGATGCAGACCCCCACTAGTAGCTGAAGACTTCGGCTTATTAGAAACATCAGAGGGATCGGTGGGATCCCAAGAATATGAGTCTTCAGCTATTTGATCTAGAAAATCAAGAGCTTCATTAGGGTCTTTATCAAAGAATTCCCCATTACACATTGTTTGAACAAATTGTTTCATTGAAGGCATCATCCCATCATAGAAGAAACTGATGGTGCGCCACTTCTCATACCCATGATGTGGACAAGAATTTAACAAATCTTTATAACGCTCCCAACATTGATAAAATGATTCATTTTGTTTTTGAGCAAAATTTGTTATTTGTCTTTTCAAAGCATTTGTCCTATGAACTGGAAATTTTTTTTTAAGGAATTCAGTTTGTAGTTCTTTCCAAGTTCCTACAGATCTAGGCTTAAGGGAATTTAGCCAAGTCTTGGCTTTGTCCTTCAAAGAGAAAGGAAACAATTTTAGCCTGATAATGTCTTCACTACAAGCTTGCTCAAAAATTACACATACTTCCTCAAATTCCTTTAAATGCAAATAAGGATTTTAAGACTCTAGACCATGGAATTTGGGAAGCAAGTTTATCATTCCAGGCTTAAAAGTAAAGTGGTGTGCTTGTAGAGGCAAAATAATACATGAAAGTGTGCTAGTGCGTGCAGGTTGCAGATAATCACGCAAGGGCCCCATTGGTGCATCATGTTCACTCTCATTTTCATTAATATCATGGTTACTACCTTGATCAGCCATTTGATTATGTGTGTGTGATGGAACAGAAAATTCAAACGAAGGATTCTCAATCAAAATAGCAGAATTACTTCTAACCAATCGTCCACTGGTATCTCTATTCCACGAGTGCATGCACAAGCAACAGAAATTTCAAAAAGAGATATGGAACGAGGTTACCAAATTTGAAGAAAAATCCAATGAAAAGCCTTTTTGTTCCAGATAGGACTCCAAATTCCTGCAAAATAAACAAGCTAAATTAAACTAAGAATAATTGAAATTAACTAAACTATACTAGAGAGAAATAAACTAATTGGAAGATTAATCCTAAACTTCAATCCCCGGCAACGGCGCCAAAATTTGATCGAACTCAAGAGAAGGTTGACAAATTGTAATATATACTCGGTGAATCCAAGTGTCGAACCATAGGGAATGATATAGGATTATTCTACTCCAAACTAATCTAAACACTTAGCTTAACAAATTAAGATTCCTATCAGAAATTATGCAGAGAAGTTATAATTCAATTAACTACTAAAATGACGATTAAAGATTCAAGTAAAACTAACTAAAGATAGCAAAGATAATCAATTGGGAGATATCAAAGCTTCAAGGATCAATTATATAATTAATATTCTACGTCTCTTTAATTACACAATTAGATTCAAATAATGATTTAACCTAATCGGAAGATATTTCATTCACGTTCATTATATCCATCAACATAAAAATATCGATCGAATATTTATCATTAACAAGCTCAGTCTACTAATCACAGGGAATTATAAGCATTAGCCGTACCTTACGTTAACGACAAATCAAATAATTGTATAGATTATGACTTTATCAAAACATCGCATTCAACCAAATAAGCATTAAGCACTTCTTCATAGACGTAAAAATACTAATCAAATAATATCACCTCTAGCTTTGACAAAAGATTTAGCTATTCATATTCAAGAGAAAAATCAGATTTGGAAGAAATTACATCGAAGAAAAAAACACTGTTGCAGGAACACTATTCATGGGTACTCTAGCAGTTACTGTTCATTGTAGCAGAAACACTGTAGCAGCACACTATTCATAGTTTACTATTCATCGTCTTCCCCAATCAGCCGCGGTACTGTAGCATATGCAGGTTACTGTTCACCGAAGCAAAAATGGCGCAAAAACTTCCCTTTCTTCTTCTCCTTCTCTCTCCCTTCGATTCCTCTTCGATTCCGACGAAAAATACCACCCAAATCTCAAAAACAAGGCTATGTTGTTTTCAAAACAGAGCTAAGAAAAACAGGCCAGTTCGTTTCAAAAATCCGTCCAAAAACCCTAGCGCGCTCCTCTTCTGTTTCTGGCAGTGCTGTTTATATAGACTGCAATCTTTTCCAACTGAGCCAAATCGCCCCTTTTCCATTTCTAATCGGAACACACAATGGCAGCTTACTATTCTGAGATAAATTCGCAATTGCAGCTCTTTTTAACCTTCCCGATTTGGCTCAGTCGCACCTTCCAAATCAAGAACTTTCCTTTTGCTGTTTTGCTCCTCCTCGCGCCGTGATCGTCGTCGACTTCTCTACAGCACCGCCACGAAGCTCACCGTTGAGCTCCGCCTTCGAGCTCGACCCATGGCCGCCCAAAATCACAGAACCTCTGCCGTTGTCATGATTGCCGATTCGCCGTGAACTCAGCTCGTCCCATCGCTGGTGCAATCCAGGGTCGCCGGAAACCATGGCCACCTTCGGGCTCCCGATCATCTTGCCGACGCTCGAGTAGAAGCTCGAGCGCCCTGTTTTCGTTCTGTTCTGTTCGACACCCGAGCCAACGGCTCGGGTTAGTTTTTTATTTTTTTCTTTTCAACCCAAACCGGACCAGACTCAATTGAACCAATTCAATTCCTTTTCCTTTTTTTTCAATTAAATAAAACCCGTCGTAACGATCTCCACCGCCGGATTGAATCTGCACGTCTATACTTCAATTTCACGCCCGTCTTCTCTTAAGTACATCATCAACGGTTCAGATCTTCGATATCAGCTCTTGGATCACTTCGGCACTTCAAAACACGTCTAATGCACTTGTCTGCTATTGATCTGCAATTCGCATTTTTAAACCTGCAATAACAAAACCAAACTAAAATTAGATGCATAATAAAAATATGATTCATTAAATTCTTTAATGCATCTAAAATAGTTAATTAGAGTAATTTAGTTATTAATCTCTATTTACTATCCTAATCACAAATAACCCGTTTTATTCATGTTTTATCAATAAAATTACATTAGCAAATAGGTAAATAAGGCATATAAATGTGTATATTTTACGCTTATCAATGTGTGCGGAACCCTGTCTTGGAAATATCGTCAGGGTGCATGCGAATCTGATGATAACCCGAACGGAGGTCCAGCTTCGAAAAGAACTGCGCACCGGCCAACTCATCAAGTAGCTCCTCAATAACTGGAATAGGGTACTTATCCTTAAGTGTAATAAGATTAAGTGCCCTATAATCCACACAAAAGCGCCAAGTACCATCCTTCTTGCTAACAAGGAGGACTGAAGAGGAATAAGAAGACTGACTGGGACGAATAATGCCAGATGAAAGCATCTCGCGAACAAGTCGCTCAATCTCAGTCTTCTGAGCATGGGGGTAGCGATAAGGCCGCACATTGGCTGGAGGCGCACCTGGCTGGATAGGAATCCTGTGATCATAAGCACGAGGAGGAGGTAGTCCACGAGGCTCCTCAAAAAGAGCATGATGCTCCTCATGTAAGGTGGCCAAATCCGGTGAAATAGTCATGGAGTCAGGAATATCAACTATCGGGCGGTGCTGCAACAAGTAGCCAGAACATTGATAATGACAAAGTATTGCTGCAGATTTTGCAGACTGAAGACGGCCCGGTGGTTGAGCAGTGATACGGACTGGATTTCCCTCATAAGTAAAATCCATCGTCATATGTCAAAAATCCCAAGAAACAGGGCCCAAAGCCTCAAGCCATTGAACACCGAGGACCACATTAGCCCCCTTGGTGGGAAGCAAGTATAAGTCCATAATATAAGATTGGCCCTGTAACCAGGGACGGACCTACGTGTAACCTATGGGGGTCAGATGACCTCATAGGTTTCTACAATTTCCCTATAGATTATATATATATTTTATATATTTTTTTATAAATAGGCTTAATTCCCTTACCTGACCCCAGTCTCAAAATGGCCTGACCCCTGTCCTTGAAAATCATGCGTCCGCCCCTGCCTGTAACTGCAAAGCAACGTTAGAGCAAACACCAGAACTCTTGAGACGATTTCCATCACCAATCAGCACATCAAAAGTTGCAGAGTCCTGGATAGGGTAGCCCAGACGGCGAGCAACACGGTCATTAACAAAATTGTGGGTACTACCACTATCAATCAAAACTGAAATCGGTTGTTTTTTAATCAACCCTTTGACGCGCATAGTACGTGGAATAAAGGTACCAAAAAAGGCCTGCAACGTAATCTCCATCTCACAAGCCTCAATAGGGGTCAAATCCTCCTCAATAATAGCAGCACACGCGTCATCCTCATAACTTGTATCATAGCACTCATCCAGCATATATAACCGACGTGTAGTGCAGCGATGGCTAGGACATATTTTTCATCACAATTATAACACAGTCCTTTGGAAAGCCGATCTGCCATCTGCGAAGGAGAAAGCCGAGTAATAGGAGGAGTTGAGGAATTACCAGGGGGTCGAGTCGCACGGGGCGGTCCAGATGACGGAGGCAAGGGGGAAGGAGAAGGGGAAGGCCTAGAGAAAGAACGTCCCAACTGAGTCAGTTTTTCCTCACAAACACGAGCCATACGCATCGTTTCTGTTAAGGAGACGCGTGGAAAAGACTGCAACTCAGCTTTAATATCCGCCCGTAAGCCTGCTTCAAAAACTCCCATAAGTGTATGCTCAGGCCATCCCTGAACACGGTTCACCAATCGCTCAAACTCATCCTGATAGTCCTGAACTGACCCACGCTGGCGAATTTGAGGAAGTAGGCTATTATAATTCGTATAAGCGATTTGGCCAAAGCGTAGAAGAAGGGCTTGCTCAAACTCGTCCCATGTAGAATCAGGGTGACGCTCCAAATACTGGTCCACCCAATGCATAGCACGCCCTTCCATATGGAAGGAAGCCAACTCACAACGCTCATGAGCGGGGGTCCGATGAAAGTGGAAGAAGCGTTTGGCACATGAAATCCACACATCTGGGTTGCGTCCATTAAATACAGGAAATGTGACACGTACTGGCCGAGCTTGGACAGTGCCCGCTTGGACAATAGGGGCATCCGTAGCGACAGTCCATATGACCACGACCACGACCATGGTTGTGCCGTCCACGTCCACGATAGTCCACATGACCGGGGAACTCGTTATCATATGCATAATTATCATCCGCATTAGTAGAAGCAGATGCGTGTGGAAGCTGAAACCCAAGGTGCACCGGAACATATAGAGAGGGACCCACAGCAGGGCCCCCGTGTGGTGGTGGAACGCCAACGCTCGAGGGATGAACGGCCTGTAATTGTGAAACGGGTTGGTTCGGGCCGTCAATAGAAGAAGGAGGACCGGTTCGCGGGGTCGGACCTGGACCAGGCAAAACCGGGCCAGCGGAACCCATGTTTAGATAGCCCGAAGGCAAGCTCGAGACCTGGTGGGAAGAAATCAGGGCAGGGGTGGGAACGGTGATCGGGGCGGCGGTGGTGAAGGCGCTCCGAGGCGGCGACGTCGACGACAGTGGCGGCTGGTCCGGGGGTGGCCACAAAAAGCCTCCAGAAGCGCCAACCGAGCGGATCTCATCGCCTCCAAGCATTAGGTGAGGCCCGGTGAGAATCGCATCGGCGGCGGCTGGAGGGGAAGGGCTGGAGGAGGGGATCTAGTCGGCGGGAGACTGTAGAGGCCGGGCGGAAGGCTGAGAAGCGCCGGGGAGCATAAAGTTGCCACCTTTGGCAAGGTGTTGCGGCCGAGGAAGGGGGGCGGCGGAGTTGGAGGGCGGGGCTGTTGCCGCCGTCGAAGGAGGAGGCCGTTCTACAGCAGCCGGTGTCTGGACGGCCATCGCCATGGTCTCTCGCAGACCTGGTAGAGAGGACAGCGGCAAAGAGGCGGCTGCCACGACGCCGGTGGTCGGAAGGAGGGACTCGACGAAAAGAAGTGGCGCCGGTGAGCCGAAGGCGGCCGATGTAACGACTCCAGATGAAGCGGAGCCCATCGTGATGGTTCCCGCCGGTGCGAGGCCCTGCCAAGGCGGCATGCCGGCCAACAGCATGTGGGTGCCGGCGGGAAAAGACGGCGGTGGAAACCCGGACGGAGAAACAGCGTAGCTCGGAGGAGGAGCCGACACCGTCTGGCGATGGAAGGACAGCAGGAGCGCCTCAAGGTGACGATCGCGAAGATCGTTCTCCTGATCGCGACGATGGTTCTCCTGATCGCGACGATGGTTGGACTCCGCAATCTCAGCAATCACCGTCTTCAAATCTGTAAGTTCTCGCTCCAATTTCGCCTCCAAGTGGGTAGTTCGGGTAGTCGCATGGGGGAGAGTAGTAATGGGGATGTCATGAAAGTCCGAGGCCGTAGACGTCACGGACGAGGGTCCGGAGGACGTCGGCGGTGGGTCGGGACTCACCCGACAGTCGCCTGTCATGGCGACAGTAAGGGTGGGTGGGTGGGAACCAGGGTCGAAACGGCTCTGATCCAATGATGTAGACACGGCGTCTACAACGGAGAAGAACGAGGCTAAACTAGAACAAAATAAATAAACTTAAACTAATCTGTGATTCTCATTGATAATCCCGTTTTGGCCATAGGCTTTACATATATAAAAAGTAAAAATAGCCTAATCTTAATAGAAGTAGTAAATCCTAACTAGAAAATCATATTAAAGAAGGAATCCTATTCCTAATAGAAGTAAGAAAGGCTAATTGAGTTCATAACACAATGCCTTCGGGATATGAAAGTTTTGGTGTACAAATAGCATTATTGCAGTCACGTTTTAAGTGTTCTATCCCAGTCTCCTTCTATTGATTGGCATTTGGTATAAAAAAGTTTTGGTGTTCAAAAGTTTTGTACTCCCTCCAATCATTTTTAATAAATATAATTTTCTTTAATAGATACTCCATCCGTTCCAAAATATTATGTACATTTGAAAATATCTTTCCAAAATTGGAGAATTGGAAGGATTGACTTTAACTTGGTTCGTGAATATTAGGTGGGTTTTATGGTCCAATAAAAATGAGAATTTTCTCAAATGTACAAAATATTTTGAAACGGAGGGAATATAATTCTCTTCAAATGAAGTACTCCCTCTTATCACTTTTAATAAATATAATTTTTTAATAGATATAATTTATTTCTGTATTTATTAAAGAAAACTATATTTATTACAAATGGCATGAGTGAGTATTTGTTTTTGGACGAAAAAATATATGGGCAGTGAAAATCTACCGAACTAGGAAGCACGGACACGGCAAAATGGCAGCCGTGTCCGTATCCGATATGTATCCGACACGAATACGCTGGCGACACGGCTGCCTGCGTGTCCGTGCCGTTTTTTGAAAAAAAAAACACGGATACGTTTCCGATACGTCGGGACACGTATCGGATACATTCCCGACACGGTGGGACACGGGAGTTTAAAAACCAACTTTCGGATTCCGGCCGTCCCCCCTTCTCCCGTGCCCTAGCTCTCCGCCTCTCCCCCCGCCGGTTGTCTCCGGCGATCTCGGCTTCTCTCCGGCTCTCCCTCACGCGTGCTCAGTCGATAGCCCGTCCGGCCGTCCCCCTTCTCCCTTTCTCCCGTGCGGCCGTGCCCTAGCTCTCTGCCTCTCTCCCCCAACCACCCCACCGGTTGTCTCCGAGGCGATCCCGGCTTCTCTTCGGCTCTCCCTCACCCGTGCTCGGTGGATAGTCAGTGATTGAAGTCGGTGTCTCCTGCATCGATGCATCGAACAAGTATTTTCTGAGCTGTTCTTCTCTGTATTGTCATAGTAAATTACAAATAAAGAGGAGGGGGATTTTTGTCAGATTCATTGTTTGGAATTGCAATAAAGCGATCTTGCATTCAGTAAAGCGATCTTGCATTCTTACTGATTGAAGATTTTTGTAGGTCCAACACTTTGAACATAACGGTCGATTAGCTCTCCCTCATAGCGGAGAATTTTGAAGAAGATAGTAACAAAAAGGTAACCATTTGGGTGTTTTTTTAAACTTCCATTGCAGTTAGTTTAGGTAGTTTTTTATTTTAATACTAGTTATTTTGTATTTTATAGAGTCATATAATTATGTGATAAACTGAGCAACATTTCAAAAAGTAAACTTGGCTAGTTCATAGATCCATCTGTTGTTTATAAATTTGGTAATTTCTTTGAAACTGGCATAGTCAAAATTTCTGGTTTAAAGCACTTGCTGTCTGAAACTATGTCGTGTATATGATTTTGGTTTAGATCAATTTTGGAGGTTTAGATTTCTACCCAAAGTTTGCTGGATATGAGTTTCATCTGAAATCTGTAAATGGGAAAAATGTCTAGTAATCTGAAATTTTGGAGGTTTAGATTTCTACCCATATTTATGATGCATATATATTGATTTACTGATTTTAAATGGGAAAAATCATGTCTTTCCCCTCTATGAGTGCATTATGTTACTATGAGTGGACATTTATATATTGACATGTCTTTCCCCTCTCTCCTTGTATCAACATACTTATGGGCATCTTTTCTTAGGTAGTTTTTATATCAGCCATAATGCATGTCATTATTGTCATTACTAAAGTTTGTGTATTTGTACGATGCAGTTATTCTCACAACATTATGGAATCTACTAGCTCAATTGGTAGTAGGGAGTTTGATGAAAATTTTCCTCTTTGGAGATATGTTACTAAACTAGGAAGAGCTAGTGAAGGGGGTGGTAATGCAAGGTTTACTTGCAACTATTGTCAAGGGTCTTATAGTGGCTCTTATTCTAGAGTAAAAGCACACTTACTCAGGATTAAGAATTCAGGAATAAAAGCATGCCCTAAGGTCACACAAGAGCATATTTATGAGATGACCAATATGGAAGAAGAAGCTGAAAAAAGGAAGAACCCAAAGCAAGTCCCTTTAGCTAGCAGCCATGGTAGCTCAATTACAGATATTAGTATAGGCATGCTTGGAAAGAGGAAAAAAGAAAATGCTTTGGAGAAGGCATGGAATAAGGAAGATCGTGACACTTTGACAAGTTTAATTGCCAGGATGTTTTATTCTGGTGGGTTGCCGTTCCATTTTGCTAGGAATCCACACTATGTTGAGTCCTTCAAGTTTGCAGCAAATAAACATTTTCCAGGTTATATTCCTCCGGGTTATAACTCGTTAAGGACTACTCTTTTACAAAAGGAAAAGTCTAATATTGAGAGGTTACTGAAACCAATGAAAGCAACTTGGAGTGAAAAAGGTGTAAGCATTGTTTCCGATGGATGGAGTGATGCACAAAGAAGGCCTCTCATCAATTTTATAGCAGCATCGGAAACGGGACCCATTTTTTTTAAAGCAATTGATGGCACAGCTGAGTATAAAGATAAACACTATATTTCTGGATTGCTTAAAGATGTCATTTGTGAGGTTGGACCTTTTAATGTTGTCCAAGTAATAACAGATAATGCACCTGTTATGAAAGCAGCCGGATTGATTGTTCAAGCTGAGTACCCCCACATTTTTTGGTCACCTTGTGTGGTGCATACATTGAATTTAGCTCTCAAGAATATATGTGCGGCAAAAAATATAGAGAGAACTGCTCATGTTTTTGAAGAATGTCATTGGATTACCCAGGTTTCGGACGATACCTCTTTTATCCGAACGTTTATTATGAATCATTCTATGAGGCTAGCAATTTTCAATGAATATAGCCCTTTGAAACTACTAGCGGTTGCTGACACTCGATTTGCTTCAACTGTTGTCATATTAAAAAGGTTCTTTAAAATCAAAGGAAATCTTCAGCGCATGGTGGTCAGTGATGAATGGTCTTCTTATAGAGAAGATGATGTGGGAAAAGCTCAAAATGTGAAGGATATTGCCTTAAATGATGTTTGGTGGGATAGGGTGGAGTACATACTCTCCTTTACTGGTCCTATTTATGATATGCTTAGATGTGCTGACACAGACAAACCCATCCTTCACATAGTGCATGATATGTGGGACACCATGATTACAAATGTGAAGAAAGTAATATTTCGGCATGAAGGCAAGGAGGAAACTGAAGTATCTACCTTTTACAATGTGTTACATGAAATACTCATTGATAGGTGGGCAAAAAGTTCTACGCCACTTCATTGCTTAGCTCATTCATTGAATCCCAAGTAAGTTTAAGAAATTTAATTAACTTTGATGCATTTGTTTTTTAAATTTTATATTTTTTTTATTTTTATTTATACTTGATTATGATTATGATATTTATACTAACTTTGTTATTAATATTCAGATTTTATAGTGATCAATGGATCAACGGTGCTCCAAATCGACTAGCTCCACATAGGGATGAGGAAATTTGTGTGGAAAGGAATAAATGCTTCAAAAAGTTTTTTAATGATATTCAAGATAGATCGAAGTTAAATATTGAATATGCTAGGTTTTCTGGATCTATGGATATATTTGGAGAATCTGATTGCATGGAAGATAGGTGGAGGTTAGATCCAAAAGTATGGTGGTATACTTACGGATCTTCTTTGCCATTGCTTCAAACTCTAGCTTTCAAGCTTCTTGGACAACCATGTTCTTCCTCTTGTGCTGAGAGGAATTGGAGTACTTACTCTTTTATTCATTCCTTGAGGAGGAATAAAATTCTTCCAAAACGTGCTGAAGATTTGGTATATGTGCATAGTAATCTTTGACTTCTATCTAGAAAAACTGAAGAGTATAGTAAAGGAGGAACCATGATGTGGGACATTGCTGGAGACACTTGGGATGAGCCATTTGGAGAGGCTGGGGTGCTTGAGATAGCAAGTCTATCTCTAGATGAACCAAATTTGGAAGCAGTCACATTTACTGATGTTGAAAATGATTTGGATAATTATATCGATGTACTTTGAAGTTATGTTTTAATATTTTGTTGATGGGATCTTAATGTTTAACTTATTAGTACTTAAAGTTTGTATTTTGGTGTTGAATGTGTCTATAATAATTGTGCTAGGATGTTTTTTATGTTTACGAATTTTGTTGTTCACTTATTATAATTTGCACAGGTATTTTAGATTATTACAGGACTTTTAGATATCAAAAATATAGGGGAAACTCTGTCAAATTTTGCTTAAAAATTATGAATAAAAAATAATTTTTCAATCACAAGTTTGGAGCTGTAACATTTATAAGATTTGATGGAAAAATTTTATTACTACAATATCAAAAAATATATTTTAAAATTATATAAATAATTTTTTATTAGCCGTGTCGTATCCTACTTTTTGAAAAAATGCCGTGTCCCCGTGTCCGTATCGTGTCGCCGTACCCATATCCGTGCTTCTTAGCTACCGAACTTGTGAAGGGGTGGGCCAGCTAAACCAGGGGCGGTATACTACTCATCTGCATTGCTCTTACCTTTCTTCTTCTCTTTTTCCGTTCAACACCCACCAGACTCCTAGGGGTCAGAGTCCACCGATCTCCAGTGTCCTCTCCGCTCACCAGAACAAACTCCTAAACGATACTAAAGTTAATTTGTAAACAAAAAAGTTATAGACTCTGTACATTACGCCATCAACTCAAAATTAGCCCGATTACCTATCAGTATTTTTGTATCGAAATTTCATAAACAACTTCCAGTCAATTCATCTGGGGAAAATCAGTTTCCCATATCCCTCACTCTCTTGTTAAACCAAAATAAAAATCAAGAAGGCCACAGAAGGAAAAAAAAAAAGGTGTACCACTTCATCAACGAGAAAAGAGAGGATCGTAATTGAAAACGATTAAAAGCAACTAAAACATAAAATTCAACCGCAGAATTTGACAAAAAAAACTGGGATTTCAAAACAGATAATATTTGAGAAAACCCAATTTGGGCAATCCACTTGGATTTAAAAAATCAATGGTTACCAGGAGATATCATATATAAGCAAATGAGAGCTTGTTAAAAATCATAAGGCAGAATATGAGGAGCATCATGCATCAGTCATGGAAGATGAAACAACACCGCTAAGCTTTTTCAAGTCAGCTTCTGTTTCGTTCAACACAATCTTCGTCATCGCATGCACTACAGTTTATCTCTAATAAACAAACCAAAGTCATTCAATAAAAAAACATTGGACAGAGAGTATAGGGTTTTAAAAAACGCATCGATCGGAAGGATCATGATGAATGGGCGGCGGATCGAGGTCGTTGTGTTTAAAGTGCATATTTTTATACACGTAAGGTGGGCATGGGGCGTGGAGGATAAAATTGGAATTCCTCGTTCAAACAGGTGCATATTACGGATTTAGGGTCCGTCGGTGACTCCAATTACGGTGTAAATTCTACTCCTACACTACTCGTAAAAATAAGAGTTAGGGCTAGGGCTAGGGCCAGGCCTAAAAATTTTATGAGTCGGACTAGAGCCCATGTGCAAAATAGCCCGTTGGTCCTTTGGCCCGATCCAAGGGGCCGTTTGGGGCGTGATTAAAAGCAAAACATCCAGATGGGATGTTTTGCTACACTGTAGCACCTCATGAGGTGTTTCAGCTGGATGTAAAAATCCACATGGATGCTACATTAGATATTCAATATCCAGTCTGGATATTTTTGCAATAATCACGCCCCAAACGGCCCCTAAGTAAGAAAAATAGTTTCACTTTTTATAAAAAAAAATAGTCATAAACAATATGAGGAAAAGAATTCATTGAGAAACTCGTGTATTTAGGTGTTGTTTGGGAGGCCATTTATATTTTTATTTGCATTTAGTAGGTGAATGATCATAATGGTCGTTTTTATTTCACTTGTCAAAATAGGTTTTTAAATGAGAATCTTATAATAAATTACCATAATTACCCTTCTATCATTTATGTCTTCTTTTTAAATCCCCAAAACCCATGCTTCAATCATTGAATGAAAATGAAAATTTTACTTTCCTACTTATCTTCGAATGGCCTCCTAAACAGCCTCTTAAGAGATGCACCACATCCAAACCCTTATCCTATGTCATCGAGACCCAATGTAAACGTGAAGACTAAATATGATGGTATTTCTTTGAATAAGTAAGATAGTTTATTTAAAAGATAAAAGTTAGCCCGCTTAGTTTTAGGGTCAGATTCAATTTTTGGAAGCTAGCTTAAAGGCAGGACAAGAGTTGAAGTAATTAGGGCTGGGTTAGGGTCCACCTCTAGCTTGCAAGGTCTGACCAGTTAGCATCCTTCTCAAAATATACAAAATTGTCATGAAAAGGAAGGGAAGGCAGGTCAGGGGATAAGACCTTTCAGCACCCAACATATGCACCATTCATATTAATAACCCCATTTAGAAAAATAATTACTCTTATTAATAGAAGCTTGGGTCAGCTCACCCTCAAATAAGCAGGGATGGAACCGGGGCGGGTTTGGGCCGGGTATTAGTATACCTAGCCCCGGACCCATTTTAATTCTTCAAACCCAGAACCATCTCAAACCCACCACGGGTCCAGTTTCAAGGACTCGGATCGGCCCTGGTACCAGAACTTGAAACCCAGACCCGCCCCACCCCGGTACCAGAATTTTTATATTTTTAATGTCATATACATTAAACTATTAACTTCTTTAATTTTTTATTAATAATATATTTTCATAAAAATCCAAACTATTCAAATCTAGAGATATGAGTGCTTTCGCCTAAAAAAATATTTATAAAAATAAATAAATATGAGTGCAAGTATATGATATACATACATATATCGATATTTACCCGGGTCGGAACCCAGAACCGGAACCGGGTATTGCATAAGCAATCCCATGACCAGCCCAATAAGGCGGGGTCTTGTTGGGTGAGGTTTTTACCCGACCCAAGTTCCATCCCTACAAATAAGGTTTATCAGGGGTGAGGATGGTGACTCAGACACCTTAGTTAACCTTAACCCACACTTGAGGCTAACACTGATTGCTCCTGGCCTCATTTATCTGTTTTGGGGCTGTTTGGGGTGTGAAAAATCAGCTCCATCCATGTAGATTATTTTGAAAAAATCCACCTAAAGAGTGGATAATCCACTAACCAACTGAAACACTTCCCTCGATTAATGACCATTTCTAGCCAACAATTCTATCCCGCCCACTCCTCCCTACAAGAAAAATCTATATCATGGATGCTGATCTTGCAAATAAAATTTGGATCATTCAAAGAACTCTTATGACATCAACTAATATTGCAACTTCTTTGTCAAACAATTAAAAAACAAAAGATTTGAAGGCACACATTACACTCCATATTCATAATTGCGAGAGAGAGATGTGATCCTTCAGTCAAATGCAGCACCCGCAAAGTCAGGGACATCTTGGCTAAATTTGGTGGCACTCACAACTAAGGGAATGGAAGAGAATGGAGAAAGAAGCTTATGAGATGTTTTTTCAATGCAGCCATTCATATCCAATACAGTTATTAGTAGGAACGGAGGAAGAACATACACCAAATTTGTACCCTAAATCTATACACTCATGTATCGTTGGATAGTAGAAGTCGGGCCCACATGGTTCACCTTTTACTATCCTACAAATAAGTGTACAAATTAGGTGTAGCATTGTCATTTTTCTAAGTAACACCCAACTGGTTTTGTTTCGAACTCATTTTTATTTCCTACTCAGTAACACCCAAGTCCCTCTACCGATTTAAACCGGTTTCCAAATTCCAATCCGGACCAAACCCAGACCCACTCATCTGACCGCTTCCGGCTCACAGATTCCTCTCCGCGTCGTGTCCATCTCAGGACGGCATTTCGACCTCCATTTCTGGCTTGCTCTGCGATCTTGCCATGAACTGAGATCCTGCAAAGCCTCGTAATCGAGGTTGCTTGCGCTGTCCGGAACCAGAAAAACGGCAAAGGCGCCGAGCATGGAGGTGTTCGAGTCCTACTTCCAGCGGGCGGATCTGGATCGCGACGGCAGAATCAGTGGCGCCGAGGCCGTCGCCTTCTTCCGGGGATCCGGCCTGCCCAATCAGACCCTCGCGCGGGTAATTTCACTTTTGCTTTGTTTCTCTGGTCTTGGAATGTCTGCTGGCTGATTCTGTTGGTTTGAAGATAGTTTAAAACGATTCTTGGGGGTTTTTATTATGCAGGAAGGTTAGTATGAGAACGCTAGCGGATTATTATTTTCTTAGCTTTTGAATCGATTTAGCCAATTTTTTACTCGTGTTGGTGGCAATAGAGAATATAATTGTGCGACGCGTAAGGAGAGGAAAGTGGTGAAGTTAGTGAGATGCTGTAGCATATCAATTTTGAAAGAGCTGGTGTAGGAAAGTTGGATGTAAGAGTTTTTCCATTTATGCCCGGAAATTTTATTGTTTTTTTTTTAAATTGGTGAAATCTGTTCTTCTTTACTTGTTTCTGAAGATTAACATTTGTTTGCATACAGTTAAGTTATCGGGAATTGTTATAGTACAATTTGAATACTTCTTACTGGAAAAAAAGTTAGCTACTTAGTTTAGTGAAACTTGTATATGAATTGCTGAAATGGAGGCGTAAGATCCATGTCGCTGACCTCAATTGTTAGGAAAAAGCACCACTTGACTTAATTTTGCTCAGGTGTGGTTATTTCTTTAAGAGTCCTAGTTACGCTCATCTAAAAGAAAATTGTGGATTTACACTGATTAGGTTGTGGAACTAAATGCACATTCTACATTTGCATGCCCAAATGCATTTGTATATTCTTTGTGCTTTAAGCAAATACTCCTAGTTCATTTTCAAAATCAATGGCATCTATTAAAAAAGAGCGGAGGGAGTATGGTGTTTGAGATTTGGGTAATTTAAAGTGGAAATGATAAAAATTTTAGTTCTTAACAGCTTGTGCATTAACATATAGTGGAACTTAAGGGGCCTTGGATTTTAGAAGCGTTCTGTTTTGGCTTCTTCTATTTCTTCTTCTGGCTTTGTATGACGTTGATGTAATATCTAGCATCTCTTGGGTATTGCTAGCATTAGTGAATTGCATGTATGGAATTTCTTAATGGTGAAAGGCTTTGTACATGGAATTGTATGCTTAGTTTTGCTGAGCGTGTGAGGTTAACTGCTTTTGCAGATATGGGCGTTTGCTGATACAAGCAATGGTGGTTTTCTTGGTCGTCCAGAGTTCGATAATTATCTTAGGCTTGTAACAGTGGCACAGAGTGGACGAGATTTAACTCCAGATATTGTTAAGGCTGCTCTATATGGTCCAGCTGCTGCAAAAATCCCTGCACCACAGATAAATCCTGTAGTGGGGTCCACATCTCGCATAAATCCATCTGGACCTCAAAGTGGAGTGGTTACATCAGCTTCGTCACCTGGATTTGCTGGACCTCAGATGCCTCTGGGTGCAGGTATGAGCCAGCAGGTTTTGCCTCCCTCTGCGGGTCAATTTACGAGGCAGTTTCAAGCTGCTTCAGGTGGGCAGGGTCCTCACACAGGTTTTCCTGGAGCTAGTAGTGTAACAGGCCCACGGCCTCCAAATTCAAATTTACCCAATATGTCTGCCAACTTGCCAGTTGCAGGGCCAGGTGCAGTTCCCCATGGCTCTCATCCTCAAGTCCCTTATGGAGGCAGCTCTACTCCTCCTGTGATCTCAAATGGGCTTGGCATTTCGCTAGCTGGTCCCATGCCTGTGGCTAATTTTACTCAGAAAACTATGCCGGGCTTGGGATCTGGGATGGTTTACCAAAATCCACAAGATTTGAATAAGGATTCTAAAGCTCCTGTGGCTTCGGGTAATGGTTTTTCTCCTGTCTCAGCTTTTGGAGGAAGTGTTTTTTCTGCAACGTCTCAGGCTGAGCAATCAACGACCACACCTACATTTCCTGCAAGTAATGTGCTTACTTCTACATCATTGGCAAGTGCTACTGGAACTCAGGCTTCAGTTAAGCAGAGCCAACCTGAGCCTTTTGCAGGCATGGTCAGTTTGCCTAGTAATAGTAGCCAGCGACCTCCTTTAGGGATAAATCCTTCCCAAGTTGGCACTGATCTTGGTAACCCTGGATCAATGTTACCAACCACCTCAGTTGGTTCATCTGTTTCCACATCAAGCCAAACTTGGCCAAGGATGTCTCTATCTAATATCCAAAAGTATACTAACGTTTTTGTAAAGGTGGACTCAGATAGAGATGGGAAAATTACTGGCGAAGAGGCACGTGGCCTCTTCCTGAGTTGGAGATTGCCACGAGGTATGCATTATTTGTTCTTTGGAGAAGCTTGCAATGTAAAAAATTGATATGCTGATACTGCTATATTCCCAGAGGTTTTGAAGCAGGTCTGGGATCTATCTGATCAAGATAGTGATAGCATGCTTTCATTAAGGGAGTTCTGTATTGCACTGTATTTGATGGAGCGCTCTCGAGAAGGACGTCCTCTTCCTGAGGTCCTTCCTGATTCTGTGAAGTTTGACCCATTGCTTCCCCCAGCTAGCCAACCGACAACTGCATATGGTGGTGGAACTTGGAGGATGACCTCTGGTAAATGGTCTATAATTCTTTTTTTAAGGCCTTTGATGATTTTATATTTCTGTCTATGCTACAGCGGTACTGAATCTAGTGATATGTGGCACACTACTGTACAATTTCTTTTTCAAGCATGTTTTCTTATGTTTGCTATGTATGGTCCAAGGAATGCCTTCTGGTCGGCCACCCTTACCTGGAATGAAACCTTCTGCTCAACCTCCAGGTTCACATCTGATTGATGGTGTGGCTTCTGTTCAGCAGAAGTCAAGAGCACCAGTTCCCGATAGGCATCTGGTTAATCAATTGCATAAGGAGGACCAAAACATATTGACCTCAAAGTTTCAGGAAGCTAAAGATTCAGACAATAAGGTCGAAACTTCTGTTACTAGTAATTTTCTATTTGACGTTCTTTGCTAGTCTGAACTGCGCAAAAAGGATGAAGCATTTGTGAAAACAGAATTTGAGATATGTTGTTATTCTTAGCTTCTTGAATACTTTGTTTTTTCTTCTTCAAATTTTTGGATTTTGATTCAACAGGAGATTTCTTTTCTAAAACAAAAGCAGAAGATTGAAAGTGCATCCTTTTGATTTAGGACAACAGATATTGGGAAAAGTTAAAAGAGTGGAGAGAGCTTTAGGTTGCATTCGCCTCCACTAAAATAATCTTTGCAACTTATGCATTACACAAGTCACTTTTACCGAAAATCTGCACTTGGATGCAGAAGCTGCCGATAATTGTAGCAAAAAACTTTCCGTTAATGTTTTTACTCTCTTTATTTGTGTTTTCGAGATAATTTCCCCTTTCTGGAAATTTTGGCTTATTTTCCTTTCAGATGATACATTTTGTAGCATGCACTTATTAAAGGTTCAAATGCCTGCAAAAAGAATGTAATTACATTTGTTTTGTTACTGTTCATGATACATGTCTTTGATGCAAATACCATCTGTCATCTATCTTTGCTATATGCCTTATAAACACGCACTTACAATATTTCGGCCTCTGCAATTAAATTTCCGAGGAAGCCTAGTCATCTCAGACAGTTGTACTACATACCTGTGCTCGCATATCTTTAGAAATATTTAATTTAGATACGTTAGTCCAGTATAAAGTTGTAGCAATATGCATAATTCTTTTCCATATAGTTTCAAATAGGAAAACATTGTTTATTTTCTGTAATAATTTGCTTTGATGAGCTTGCTTTATGTAAAATCGCAATTTCTATGAATTTGATAAAACCTACTCTTTTTTGGCATGACAAACAGATTGAAAGGGCAGAGAAAGAAATTCTTGATTCAAAAGAAAAGATTGAGTTTTATCGAACAAAGATGCAAGAACTTGTAAGTAGGTTCTATGTTATGCAGTTTGTCGTTCTTCTGTTACCAAGTAAAATTGTCGTGTCAGTGAAAGTGTGATATTTCATATGAGGAGTTCATACTTTGTTATTAGCAATATTGCTGCATTTTTTGGCAAACTTGCTTATAGTAATGTTTGTTTACTTGAAGACGTCGGCATTTATCACAGAGATTAATTGTCAGGCATCAGCTAGACAATGACATTGTACACCAATTTTTTTTGCATATCTTTAGGTATCACAAAATTTTAAAGAACATTTCTATCTCAAACCTGCTTTAACACATTTCAATTTATAAACATAGCACTCATCTGTCATTTGAATTGTGGTTTCTTTTTCCTTTTGAGAGCTCTGATAGAGCACTAGTTTAATCGAGAGGCATTTACATAATTCAAAGTGTTTGCTTTTTTGGGAAAGTTTGATAATGGATGAGTAGTTTAATATGTGAATAGCTAAGAAAATTAAATCTATTTTATATTTAGGATAAATAACTTTGTGGATAAGTTAAATTAGGAACTTTACAATTTAGGAGATTCCCGTGACCAGTGTTCAAGAGCTGATTTAATCCTTTTCTAAATTAACTATGCTCCGATAGGTAGTTCAGGTAATGAAATTTGAATGAAATTTACTATGAAATTATGGGAGAAAGTAATAGAAGGACGTTTGCGAAAAATAATTAAAGTAACAGAGAATCATTTTGAGAGGTCAACAATGGAAGCTATATTTTTACTACGGCAGTTAATAGAGAGGTACATGGATAGAAAACAAAACCTCATATACATGGATAGAAAACAAAACCTCTATATGACAACCTATAACAACGTGCTGAGAAAGTTCATTTGGAGTGTTTTGAAGAAGGGTGTCATAAGAAGTTATATAGATATCATTAAGGTTATGTATGAGGGGGTTGTAACTAGTGTTCGAACTATTGTGGGGGCAAACCAAGGAGTTTCCGGTTACGGTAGATCTTCATCAAGGGTCAAAGTAAAGTAGGTTTGAATGTGAAACTAGAATTGTGGAGAAATGCTATAGAATCAAAAGGTTTTAAAATAAGTAAGACTAAGAGAGTGCTTGGAATTTAATTTTAAGGAAGGTAGAACTATAGATAGAGTCTTAGTTAAAATAGATGAGTAAGAAGTGCTAAGATGTGATTAATTTTGTTACTTAGGGTCTATTATCCATAAAGAAGGGGATATTGATAGTGATGTGGTGCATAGGATAAATGCGGAGTGGGTAAAGTGGAGGGCGGCTTCGGGAGTGTTGTGTGATAGGTGTGCTCCAAAAAGGCTTAAAAGGCAAGTTCTACAGGATAGCTATTAGGCCTGCAATACTCTATGGGGCGGAGTGCTGTGCTCCAAAGTAAAGTTATATAGATAAGTTGAATGTAGCCGAAATGAGAATATTACAGTGGATGACTGGGGTAACTAGGAGAGATAGGATTAGAAATGAATATATTCGTGGGAGTTTAGGGTAGCTCCTTTAAGGGAGAGGGAGAGGGAGACCTAAGAGAACTTGGATGGAGTTAGTAAAAAAGGATTTGACTTTACTATCTCTTACAGAAGAAGTAGCCCAAAATAGGCCTAAATGGAGGAGTAAGATCCATATCGTTGACCCCAAATAGTTGGGAAAATGGGCTACTTGATTATGATTATGATTATGATTATGACTTGCTTTTCTATGTAGTCCACTTCATTTTCTTTTTTCCTTCACCGATTTTTCTGCTGTTCTAACCGTGCGTTCTCTCTATCCTCTCTCTCACTCTATATATTTTTGTCATTCCTCCTTTTTTGCTCCTTCAGTTTCTGGTGTCGCCACTTGCTCTCACGCCATTCTTCCCGCTTCCTTCTCTTATTGCTTTAAGCTTTCTTCCCTTCCATTTGTTTATCTTTCTGCTTCTGGTTTTATTCTCCTATGAAAAACATCATTTCTTCCGATATAACAATTTCAACCCAATTTGCACAAACTTAAAACGGTAGCCTTTAGTGTGCATAGAACCTTGGTTTTTGAGACTCGTCCTTTTCTTTTCTCATCTAACCTTTTTCTTTCCTCATTTATCCTCGTTTTAAAATAAGTAGGACTAAGACAGAGTGCATGGATTTAATTTTAATGAAGGTAGAACCTTAGTTAAAATAGATAGGCAAGAAGTCTCAAGGTGTAATCAATTCTGTTATTTAGGATCCATTACTCATAAAGAAGGGGATATTGATAGTGATGTGGTGCATAGGATAAATGCGGGTAGCCTCGGGAATTTTGTGTGATAGGCGTGTTCCAAAAAGGCTTAAAGGCAAGTTTTATAGGACAACTACTAGGCCTGCAATACTTTATAGAGGAGTGTTGGGCACTAAATAGAAATCATAGATAAGTTGAATGTAGCCGAAATGAGAATGCTAAGGTGGATGAGTGGGATAACTAGGAGAAATAGGACTAGAAATGAATATATTCGTGAGAGTTTAAGGGTAGCTTCCTTAAGGGAGAAGCTGAGGGAATGTAGGTTGCGTTCGTCTGGGCATATGCAAAGAAGGCTAATAGATATCATGTGAGAAGATTAGAAGGGATGTATGTAAATGATGCCAAAAGATGGAGAGGGAGACCTAAGAGAACTTGGATGGAGTTAATAAAAAAAGATACGACTTTACTATCTCTTACAAAAGAGTTGGCACAAAACAGGCTTGAATGGAGGCGTAAGATTCATGTTACCGACCCCAAATAGTTGGGAAAAGGCGCTACTTGATTATTATTATGGTTATGCTTTTGATTTTGATATATCTTCATTTTCACATGATATAATAACTCTATATCCACTAAGAAACAGATTGAGTACATTACCAATGAACTGACATGAACCCACATTCCCTTTTTAAAACCAAATGCAATGTCTAACACCAACTACGCAAACCTTAAGGTACTTCACCATCAAGAAGGTGAAGCATAAGCTTTACAGCTGGGTTGCCTATATTACTTGTCTCAATGTTGCTTTAATACTGCCTATTTACGTCAAACATGAACGTGTAGTTCTGATTTTGTGTATTCATGGTATGTTCCAGTTCTTCTTGCATTTTATTTAAATTGTTTTGGATTTTACGGATTCATACATCAACCTTATATGACTACTACATAGTAACCAATGGGAATTTGGGGACCTTGAATGAATTGAAACAAGCTTATACATCTAACTTTCAGATGGGAGGAAATAACATAACTAGTGTTCAACAAGAAAGATGGTTAAATTGGTGAGTGCAGGTGTAACAAGACACCTTCAGTAGTATAATCATTTCTGAAATTTGACGGCCTCTACAATTATATTATGGTGAGGTTCTTTCTTGACCTTGAGATCCGGTGACTACTTGGAGGTTCTAGTGACTGAGTTGCTGTTCACTGAGCGGGTTGGAATACTAAAGTCACACACATTATATGTTTGGTACATTTAAGATAAATGATTGTGTTGTATGTATGGAAATGTTTTCTACTAGCTTTTCAGAAGTTTCAAATTGTTTGCTTGCCTTCTTTTATATGAAAAACCTTAATTTAGATAAAATTGTTATGGTTCCATGTTGAATCTTGGATTTATTGTGCAATAATAAATGTTCTTTCATTTATTTATTGTGGATGTTTTTCATTTATTGTGGGGAAAATAACATAATAAATCAGCAAAAAAAAATTATGAAAATGACACACTGTAGCAAATATTTGCAAAATAGGGTATCTGACAAGCCACGCGTGGTGCGGGCGCTTGCGTGGCTTTTTTTTTAAAACCAAACCAAAAGGCATCGGTTGAACCGACGCCTTTCACTGCCTTTGTCATTTTTTGTCTCATTTTAAATAGGCAGTCACTTCAACGATACATATCTCTCTCATTTCTAACCCATTTTCACTCATTTTTTTTATTCTTCCTTATTTTTAGTGCTCTTTCTAGTCATTATAATATCACAAAGATGTTGAGCCATCACATACTATTTATCGTAGTTTTTGTAGTATTTTTTCCGATAAATAGCATGCGATGGATCAACATCTTTGCGATATCATTATGACCAGAAAGACCACTAAAAATAAGGAAGAATGAAAAAAAAATGGGTGAAAATGGATAAAGAATGAGAGAGATATGCATCGTTGAAGTTATCACCCCTTTAAAATGGGACGGATTTGTTTTAGTGGGACAAATTTCAATGATGCATATCTCTCTCATTCTTCATCCATTTTCGCTCATTTTTTTATTCTTCCTTATTTTTAGTGGTCTTTCTGGTCATAATGATATCGCAAAGATGTTGATCCATCGTATGCTATTTATCGAAAAAAATACTACAAAAACTATGATAAATGGTATGTGATGGCTCAACATCTTTGTGATATCATAATGACTAGAAAGAGCACTAAAAATAAGGAAGAATGAAAAAAAAAATGAGTGAAAATGGGTTAGAAATGAGAGAGATATGTATCGCTGAAGTGACTGTCTATTTAAAATGGGATGAAAAATGACAAAGGCAGTGAAAGGCGTCGGTTTCTCTTTTAACCGACGCCTTTTGCTTTGGTTTTTAAAAAAAAGCCATGCAAGCGCTCGCGCCACGTGGGCGCCTGCGTGGCTTGTCAGATACCCTATTTTGCAAATATTTGCTACAGTGTGTCATTTTCATATTTTTTCTTTGATGATTTATTATGTTATTTTCCCTTTTTGCCATGCTCCCGTGCTGGTTTTCATTGTTACCAGCTTTGTGATGGAAGATGGCTATATTAATATTTTATGTGCAACCATCATGTCATGAAGCTAATCCACATATTTGGAAAGGTGTATGATGAATATACTTGTCATCGTCCCCTCTTCAGAGGGTTGCATCAGGAAGGGCATCCAACGTAATTCTTTGTACGGATTTTGTATCATTTTGATTCCGATTAGAGTCAAATGCGGTATATAATCCATGCCGCCGACCCAAGATATCTGGAATATGGCGTATGATGATGATGATGGATGCTTTTCCTAGCCAAATTATTCTGAGCTGGTTAATACTAATCCATACTTTTGCTGTACGCCAAATGGCTATATATGGGTTCATGCATACATGCACAACCTTTTTTGGCTGCAGTCAGAAAGTAATTACTTATTCTTTTAATACACATAAGTGACACACAAACACACACAAATACAAAGTCTATCGTGAACACTTGTCAGTTATTATATGTTTAAAACGAGACATATGTTTTGGACAGGTTCTATACAAGAGCAGGTGTGACAACCGGCTCAACGAGATCACAGAGAGAGCATTGGCCAACAAACGTGAGGTACTGTTCAGTTATTCAAATGGTTTATTTGTCTTGCAAAATTTTGATTGATTGCTACCTTGAAATAAAAGTAACTTATCATTATTGCAATAATTGTCTCGAAATCCCAACTCTTTGGGTCACATTGATTGTATGTTTTCTGGAATCCTCGTACCCATATTCTCACCTAATGTGTTTTGAAAACAGTTAGCTCATCCGCTCTTTTTTCTCCACCCAGTTGAAAGTTACAGCCCTTTTTTACCCTCCTTATATGAAAGAGCTTCAGCTCATTCTTTTTTATTACACAAGCTTTGAAGATATGTTATTTTGAGGTTTTTTTTTCCTGAAGGAAGAAAGAAATGGTAGGACCCGATTATGCTTCTTTTAGGCTGCTGCATGCAGGCAGAAAATCATGGGTTTTCATAAGGCAAAAACTTATAAGAGAACTTAGACGTATTCTTGTTAAGCCTTGTTGCTAGCAGATACAAACATTCACCCTGGAGTATCTTAGTTCTGTTTGTCCTCACCCCCCCTAGATCTCATTCTTCTTCATGCAAGTTTATCTGGAATGCAAGACTAACCCATCTCATGGTCTAATTTCTCTTCTTGTGCTAAGATCTTTCTCCTCCCCATATCATCAAATTTTTAACAAACAAACCTTAACTTTCCAACAACCTCTCCTGCTCTTTCAAAACCTTGAGCAATACCGAAATTCTATCTCACTTCATTATGCTATTTATATCCTAGTCTATGGGGACATGTCTCCTTTGCTCACTTATGACTTAGGAGGGGATTCAGTGGGCCTTCTGGAATTTGTGGGGCCTTAATGTTGGGTAATTTTCATCGAAATCCCCTTGGATGATGCAGAGTTTGCTTATTGTTCCTCCCATGCACTGAGCTCTGGTGTGAGCTTTCTCCATCCGCTGAAATGTATTGATGTTCCATAAGGTTCTGATCTCTTTAAGAATACTCTATATGGCAAATAATTGAAACGAGGACTTTTGTTGTGATCCTTCTGTGAAAGCTCTATTCCCGTATACTTATCCTTGTAAACAAACATTACACATAGTGTGGAGAATTTGATTCTTGAAGATATTCAAGTTGGATGAACTTTTTGGTGGAAATATGGGGAAATCTTTTTGTCTATATTTGAATTGATTATGCCTTGCTTGATAATCAGATGGAGTCTCTGGGTAAGAAGTATGAGGAGAAGTACAAGCAGGTTGCAGAGATAGCATCCAAGTTAACCATTGAAGAGGCTTCGTTTCGTGAGATACAGGTAATCAAGCTGGAGTAATAACTGCTTCCTGATTTTGCTCGAGCTGCATTACTTCGGTATTTTACAGGCTTTCTATGATCTTATTTGGTATTCTCTGCAGTTTTGTGAGCTCTAAGATACCAAAATTGTTTGCAGGAGAGAAAAATGGAGTTACATAATGCCATCGTCAAAATGGAACAAGGTGGTACTGTTGACGGCTTACTTCAGGCAAGTTTGGACTGGAGTAAACTGTGAGACACAAACATGTATAGATGCACACACATTCGTAATCATGATACACATTAATTGTCAATTGTTTGGATCTCAGTCTGGACTTGATTCAATGGTGCACCTATTGGGGATTAGTTCCTCATTACATCTTACCGTAGTTTTTTCTTCTGATATTTTCATGTTTAATCAACTATTTATTGCTGTAACTTGCTTTTAGTGTTAGCAGTTATCCTGTTACACGTTTATATCAATTATGGTGATTTTATGTACTTTGGGATTCTTCTGAGTCGTAACATCTTCCTCATGCACTTGATCCTGAATCAGTCTGTCTGACTCTTTCCCTTTTTGTCATTTCGACATTATTGCTCTTCTGTGTTGGCTTTATGTTGTTTGTTGAAATTTTAGTCCCTAAGAGAGGTAAAATTAATCGATTACTCTATATCTTTTCGAAATAAATGTAATTTCTAAGTTATTATGGATTTTAAGGGAGTCCATTTTCCAGGTTCGTGTAGATCGGATACAGTCAGAACTTGGGGAGCTAGTGAAAGCCCTGAATGAACGTTGCAAGAAACATGGTTTACAAATGAAGCCGACTGTTCTGGTTGAGCTGCCATTTGGTACTCTATCCCTCTCAACACTTTCCCATTATTTATAGTTTCATATCCTCTGTCTTGAAAAAACTGATTGCTTTTTTTTTGCCCTTTTTGCTTAGGTTTTTTATACGAAGTAAATAAAATGCTAGGCAACAGGTTGCTAGAAGCACTGTTAACTTTTAAATTTCTGTGCCATCAAGTTGTCTTATATTGTTGATTGTAAAATACAACACGTGTAAAGTTCATGTTGATTTCTAATTTAAGCTGGAAGCCTGGTTGCAGGCTTGCAGATGTCTGCAGGAAGTTAGTTGGAAAACTAGCTAAACTGCTAGAGTGAGTTGGTGGATTTTCTTTGCTGATTTGACCTTTTATAAGAATGGGACTGGGGTGTTTGAACGAAACACAACAAAAGCCAGAGGGAGGGAGAAGGGTGAGTGAGAGAAAGAGATGAAGGAAGAGAGGAATAGGAGGATGGAGAATAGGGGGAAACGAGTTCATTCACGTGTTCTGGGTATTTTGTGTCCATTGTTCGTCTTGTCTTCTTGGTTTTCTTGGGTTTTTTCCAGGTGTCTTAGGTTTTTGAAATGTTCTGTAATGGCAATTGTTATTGCAGCATAGTGAAGATTTTGCCATGACACACATGGATGTAGGTTTAGTTGCCAAACTACATAAATTTGTGTGCTTTATTTATTTTGCCATTGTTTTGTCTTGCAATCCTTGTCAAGAAACTGAATTTTGTGAGATATGGATTTGTCAATGCTTTTGATGGGTTAATCCGCTGTGTATTTTCTTTTGCAAACTAGGTTGGCAGCCTGGAATTCAGGAAGGATCAGCCGATTGGGATGAAGACTGGGACAAATTTGAAGATGAAGGTATAAGGAGGCCTTACTTTAATGTCATATTTTTGTTTGCAACTTGAAGCATTTTCTTAGAACAATTCAGAACATAGCATGATGTAATGTAACACCTAGACCTTTTTTTGCGCTGAAAAGTATATATCGTCATTTAATTTTTGCTTCCATTGACCATTGATGGTGAAGTAGCAATATTTAGTGGAGTAAAAATTTTATAAAGACGTGCAACATGGGAACACCATTTTCTACTTTGCTGATGTATTATTCTTGCTTAGAATTTATAATGGTGAAAGAGCTCACTGTGGATGGTCCAAACATCACTGCCCCTGAAAAGCCCAAGTCTAATCTCGTCTGGATTGATAAAGCTCCTGATGGTGGTAAATCTGATAATAGTTCCCGTCCTAGTTCTCCCTTACTGAGAGGCGAGATTGAAAATCCAGAAGAGAAAAGTACACCTGAAAGCCCATTTGATAGCAATGGCAACAGCTTACTCGATGTTGATAGGGAAGAAGCTAAATTTGCTTCTCCTCGAGATAGAGAGAATTACAGGTATGAGGTTATCCTTTGCTTGCTTTTCGTACTTCAATGTTATATTGACTCAATAATCAGAATAGTACAATACAATCTTTGTCACGATTTGAAAGTATTAAGATCTTTGCAAATCATTATCTCCTGGACCCAATCATTCATCATCATGCTGTTGCTTGTGCCGATAAAACAAGTGCATTTTCATGCCTTCTCTTTTTAGTCTCGGACCACCAGCCTATCTCCACATAGAATTTCTATAATTTGCACATGTTGTCCCATGAGAAGGGTTTTCTGGGCATCATGTTCATGTGAAACTTCCAGTAAATTTTGCATATATTATTGCTACTAAGCTAATATACTAAATAACTCACCGCATAGACTGTCAGCATCACCTTGTTTATATACTAAATAACTCGTACAAGGAGTTTGCTTTTCTCTGATGGTGGCTTTGAGCATTATTAAATGTTATTGTTGGTGCAGTAACCATGGGGCTGCTCCAGCCTCTTCCTCAGATGGTTTTGCTGTTGATGAATGGCCAACTTTTGATGCTAATGATGATGCTGATTCTGTATGGGGCTTAAGTTCAAAGGTAATTACTTTAATTTTATAATCTGCAGATGCAATGGTAGATGCAAAACTAACATATGTCCTCATCTTTTTATTCTTTATGCAGGAACCTGATGGTGAAGGATTCAAAGAAAGTGCTTTCTTTAATTCCAATGACCTAGGTCTGAATCCGATCAGAACAAAAGAATCTCCTCGTGCGGACAATCATTTTCAAACAAGGAGCACTTTCTTTGCTGATTCTGTTCCTGGCACCCCTTTTTTCAACTCCAACTCTCCTTCAAAATTTAGTCAAATGTCTGAAGAGCACTCTTTTGACAATTTTTCACGATTCGATTCATTTAACATGCATGACAGTGGTTTGTTTGCACCAAGAGAAACCCTTACAAGATTTGACTCAATTCGAAGTACTAGTGATGTGGGGGGTTTCACATCCTTTGATGATACTGATCCATTTGGTTCCACGGGTCCATTCAAAACCTTGGAGAGTGAGACACCTAAGTACTCGGACCTGTTTAGTTCTTCTGGGACATTTAAATCATTTGATCAGACACCAAAACATTCAGATCCTTTTGGTATGAGTAGCCCATTTAAATCCGTGGAGGGTGAGACACCAAGACGGATCTCTGATAATTGGAGTGCTTTTTAGCAAATGTCAAGGGTTTTGTGGTGCTTGTGTACTGCAGTTTTTCTTCCTCTTTATACCATTTTCCCCGAGTACAAATTGAGAGCCTTTGTATCTGGTGTGTTTTTTGTACATCATTTTGGTTTTTTAATTGCTTCTCTGTATTTTCTTGTCCTCTAGAATTATAGTTTAACCCTTTTGATATGCAACTATTGATTATTCGTTATAGCATGTATTGATAGTGATTGTAATTTGAGAGCTGGTATTGCTTGAAGATATGAAGTTACTACTAGTGTTCTGTGCATAATATTTTATTTTATTACTGCCATATTTCAGAACCCACATTTACATTTGAACGTATGATATTGCATATGCGAAACTGTGGTAACTTTGTGGATATTTTGGTATATTATTTTACACCTTACACTGAATAGTGAAAACTTCAGTAGGTACTCTATTTATGTGATGAGTAGTAACACTAATTCGAAATATAGTGTAAGCTTTGTAATCCCGTTTACAAGCCAGTAAAGTTCACGTTGCAAGAAAGTCAGTGTGTAACCATCTCAGGCAAGTTTTGTAATCCAGTTTACAAGCCAGTAAAGTTCACGTTGCAAGAAAGTCACTGTGTAACCATCTCAGGCATTTAAATCAATTTGCTTGCTGCGTTCAGTCTATTAGCTTACTCTGGATGGTGTCTGATTCTGATCTTGTTGAGAGGCCCTTTGCTTCCAAAAAATAAAATCTGTTTTGTTTGGTATAATTTAATATGGCACGCATGAAAAGAAAACTGTGGTTTATGAATGTAAATCTGGGGATTTTAAATCTGTGGTTTCAGATTGCACCTCGATCTGCAAATCTTTATCGAGGAATGGGAATGGCGCTCCTGCATGGACAGCTGGTAACGTGCACAGTGCAGACCCTCCGGAGTCCTGCCCCACGGAGTATAGCAAATATGGTTCAAAGCGAGTATAATGCAAGAAATAAGCTCCATTCCTGATCCGCATTAAGTGCCCTGTTTCGTCTTTCAAAGTCGAAAACCTATTTAAAAAGCAAGCAGGATGTTTAATGTGGGACGGAGGGATGAAGCTACAGCGAATTTCCTTTATTTCTTACTTTTTGGAATTTGTGTGATTCTTTAAAAAAAATTCATTGGCTTTGGCAAAAACTGGATTGGGAGTCTGGGACGAGGAAAAGGAGTTTTCACACAATCGAAAATTTTGCGCTCTTACAAATAAACTCTGAATCGAGTATATCCTCCAAAGTCTCTTGCTCACAATGTGATGTAAGTGTCACTTGTCCATGCTCCCCAGTTTGGTTCACAAGGAAAAAATTCCATGTATTATGATCAGGAATGGTGCCCCTTTTCAATCATGTGAAAAAGAAGCTCACAAGCCCTACAATATTCCCCTTGCCTACATAGAACATCAATTAAAGGAGTAATACGAAGCATCAGGCAAACATCCTCTTTTAATCATCTCTGCCATGTTAGCATTCTGTATCTCCTCTTTCTGGCAAAATGCATTAATGAGAAAACGAAATGTTGATGCAATTGGAAAAAAACCCTTAATCACCATCTGATTTATCAGCTCAAATGCTTCACGAACTTTTCCTTTGCACGTTACTTCAATCAAGCAAACATAGACAAGGGCATTGAGACAAGATCCTTCTCTAACCATGTTGTTATAAATCTAAGAAATCATTTAATTAGAAGTAATCAAAATATTTAAAAATACAATAAGATCGACTTGAAAGGGATTTCAATATAATTATCAAAAGCGAAACACTAGCGCATTGGATCCACACCTCCTTATCTGTATTTTTTTTTGCCAAAGTTATAATTAGTAATCAAGAACAATTGTTTATATGGAATATACCATCATTAGGCCCTTCAGCAAAATTCGGAAGTGTACTCATTTTTCCAAAAGGAGGAATTTCGAAGGATTAAAAGTATACTCCTCGCTTAAACCTATTAAAAAAAAATCATATTGCATGAACACTTCTATTGCCCCTCAAGTTCGCATACTTCCTCCAAAAAAGAGAAAAAGAACGTCTTTTAATACGCACGAATCCTATGCAACACCCAGTCACCCATGATATATATTGCTCTTGCATGCCAAAACCAACTGAGATAAGGAGCTAAGTGTGGTGGTGAGAAGATCCAGAATATTGTAGCGTAGATGACCTTGGCGACCAATTCCTATCACCAAATAATGAACATTATACACTGACATACCACTGCTGGGGCACTAACGGCACCAGAATCCAGGGTGTGCATGAGAGATTTTACTGCACCAAGCTGTCCTTGTGTGTCACCATTCACTGGTCAGGCTAACGTGTCAACCAGTGAAAGGTGACACACGACCAGCCTGGTGTAGTAAATACACTCTAAAATTTCGGGGAAGCAAGCATCCTCGTATATATGTAAACATCCAATGTTGAAGCGGAGAAATGCACACGACCTAACAATTGAGTAATGAAAATCGTTTCTTATTTAGCAAAAACAAAAGAATAGTGAAAATCGTTTCTTTTTTATTTTAAACAATTAAAACACTTAAGCTTCTCCTCAAATATAGTAATGTATTGCTGTCAAAAAATGTAGTAATGTCTGACAACAAAAGAGAATTCCCTTGCAAATAAACAGGAATAACTCACTGTTTCTTCCATATTTTTCCTATGATATGCAAGTTCAACTCCTTCTTATCACCGCATGACAAAGAGAGGGCCATGTTTTGCTGGATAATTAGCCCTTGGCTCTGACTATCGCGAACCTCCTTAAAACTCCTCCTAATGCTTCGTGGGATACCTTCCCAAATCAGCCTCCTCTCACCATCACCTACTGCTAGACTGTACCTGTATCTCTTGGCCTCGTTATCCTCTCCCATGAATTGCAAGAAAGCTAGGTAGACAGGCGCGTTGTCACGAAGCTGGAAAACTTCAAAATGCAGACAGAAAAACTGCCCAAAGCAATTATAAACCGCTAAATCCCACATGGCATTCTCTAGACCATTCGGGTTTTTATATACTAAGCCTATGCTTGTACTATTGCGCATACGTACTCTATGATTGTCTTTAAAATGAGCCACAAGTTGAGGAATATCTCCAACAACAGGGCACTGATCTGCATATGGACACTTATATGATTTGAAACTACACGCTTGTTCATGCTCAAGTATGCTCCAGTAAGGTTGCTTATCGACACAACCAGAGCTCTCATATTTACACGGCACCATGAGAGAAGCAGCCAACTTTTCTAGAGCAAGACACCTTATATTCCCAAGTACACTCCTGCAGATAGGGCACTGATTTCTCACTTTAGGCTTGCACATAGAACATAGAGCGTGGCCGTTTGAACACTGATATATAGGTGGGTAAATTCCCTTCCAGCAGACAGGACACTCCAACAGCTCAAGCACGTTGTTAACAAGAGCCACACCAAGAGTCGTTGCCGGCGAAGAAGGCTCATTCGCGTGCTCACCAACTTCAGGTGCATTCTCTGTTCGATTGGAATCCGGCATTGCCCCTTCCGGACTGCTACAAATTTTGTCAAAACTCCGTCGCTCAATCAGAAACAGAGGCTAAGAAGACATAAGAACAATTGTTCATTAAGCCTACATCTCATGAAAATCAATAATCACGTGAATATGAATTCTATTGAAATTAGGTTTCACCCAAAGTCTTGGACATGAATTTAGCCACTCATTGTAATGTGAGAAAAAAAAGTCTCATTAGAAAAGGTAAAAGGTTGAAACCGAGGCTAAGAAGACATTAGAACAATATTATTCATCAAGTAAACACTATCAAATCACATAAGTACGAGTTCCTATAACTGAGTCTAAACTATAAGCAAAAAATAAGAAGAGATAAGAACAATTATTCATTAAGCCTACATCTCATGAAAACCAATAATCACGTGGATATGAATTCTATTGAAATTAGGTTTCATCCAAAGTCTTAGACATGAATTTAGCCACTCATTGTTATGTGAGAAAAGAAAGTCCATTGGAAAGTAAAAGGTTCCTACCTCCACAACCTTTGCGCTTTTAGCTTCCTTCCAGTGTTGGCCTTCTGCCTCTGTAGACTTATGCCGGGTTCCCTTCTATATATCGTGGAACCTTCTCTTTTCTATCTTTCCTCTACTGGGTCCGACCTTAACAAGGACATCTATGATTCGTTCTTCTTCTCCAATCTGGCTCTTTTCTTAGCATTCCGTCTACTTTGTCAATTTGCACTACTGCTAACGGGCTTATATTTCCCGACTTGCCTTAAGACGGAAGAGTCCAAGTCCAGCAAGTTGTTGAAACTGGAAACTGCTTGAATTAATTAATCTGGAAAAGATCACCTATCTTGGCACCCGCCTATTTTGCATGGGCCCCCAAAATTTTGATTTTTTTTTGGCAAGTTTTAAAAAAATAGGTGATTTTTCTTTTTTATGAGGGCACCCCCACCAAGGAATATCATATCGGATATCGGTCGACCAAAGAGACAAAATATTGGAGATATTGTGTAAAAAAATATCGGTGGTCAAAAATTAGTTTTTACAATTTAACTTTTAAAATAAGTTATACTAATATAGGCAAAGCATATATTTCAAAATATGCATGAAAATACATATTAGGATGGGAAACAAACAGGAAAGTTGTTTTTTTTCTTTTTTAAATTTTTTTTTAAATGGCAATATATCAGTCCGAAACCAATATATCGGTGATATTTGAAAAAATAAAAAAAAACGATATTAGTCTATATCGTTGTATCGGGTGGGGCTCGATACCGATATATCGGCGAGCCTGCATTCCATACCCGCACTCATGCTTTGAGAGTGGAGAGGGCCCAACCATGGGCACCCATGATATAAAGGTTTTTGCTGTTAATAGATTCCTAAGATCGAACTGCACGTGGTTGAAACGTCTTTTCCCTTTTCTCATGGGTGCCCAGGATAAATACCTTTATATCAGCAATACATTCAAGAATAATACTACTTAGGGGCCGTTTGGGACGTGATTAAAAACAAAACATCCAGATGGGATGTTTTACTACACTGTAGCATCTGGATATTTTATATATCCAGCTGAAACACCTCAGGACGTGTTTCAGCTGGATATAAAAATCCACCTGGATGCTACAGTTTTTATCCAGAATCCAGTCTGGATGTTTTGGAATAATCACGCCCCAAACGGCCCCTTAATGATGAATTTGGCAAATTACATTTTATAAAAACACACATCAACGTGCCTTCCCAGCCGACGTTGAAGTCCACCATGGTCTTCATTTAGGTGGCACATAACTTTACCTCCGTACCGTATTGGGCATCGGGCCTCTCAAGATTTTCTTCATGGCTTTTGTGTTAGCCGATCATATGTTAATCAAGAGCTAGTGGATGATGATGGACGAGAAGAGGAGGTTGTGGGAAAGCCATAAGAATAAGTTAATATGGGTGCCCCAAGACTTAGGTGGGATCAGGTAAATTTTTTTCATGCAAAACATATGGGGGGCCCTATAATTTGGGGGCCTATGCAAAATAGGCGGGTGTCAAGATATGCAGCCGATGATCTATGGCAAATATTAAGGGTGAGATTGGTTACTGAGAAAGGGAAATGAAAGAAAGAAAATTAAAAAAAATCATTTTCTAGTGTTTGGATAGCGAGGAAAGAAAATAATAGAAGACATGTTTTCTCTCATATGGGGCCCACCAAGAAATACCTTTATATCTTTTTCTTGCCTTTTCTTTCTCAAACAGTAAGAAAAAAGAGAAAAACATAACTATGGGTATGTTTGGTTAGCACGAAAAAGAAAGAAAAAGAAAAATTGTTTGTGAAGAAAAAAATCCAAGAAAATAATAGAAAGAATTGTCATTTTCCTTGATTTTGTTTTGATAAAATGAAAAAGAAAGAAAAAGAAACACAACTGTTCTTTTGTATGTTTGGACTGACGGAAATAAAAGCGGAAAGGCACCAGTCAAATACACAGAGACTCCAACTTTTCTCGCTTTTTCTTGCTCCCTGAGAAAGAAAAAGTTGCAACGGAGGTTTTCATGAGGGCCCATATGTAAGAAAACTTTTTTTCCGCCGTCATTTTTTTCTTGCTATTTAAGTGCCAAAAAAGAAAAGATTTCAAGATTTTCTTTCTTTTTCTTTTCTTTTCTATCTAACCAAACAGTATGTAAAAAGTAGATATTTTCCTTTCTATTCTTTCTACTAAAACACATGAAAGAACATACCATTTTCCTTTTCTTTCTATCCAAACACAGAGGAAAATAGTTGATTCTTTTTTATTGTTTTTTGTTCTCTTCTATAAATCATATATTTTTCATTTTTTTCCCACTAACAAGTTGAAAGAAAATTTTAAGTAAATCCTTAGTGAGGAATGAGAATTTCATGGACAGCTCATAACAAGCACAACATAAAACCTCCCGAGCCCTGTCCCATGAAATAGAGTAAATATAGTTCATAATAAGTCTAATTCAAGAAATAAGCTCCAAATTCCACTGCACATTAAGTGCTTTATTTCAACTTTCAAAGTTAGAAGCCTACCCCCTCCATCCATTATTACTAGAATAAGTTGATTTTGGTTTTTTAATACAAATAGGTAATTGTGGACGGAGGGAGTATTTGAAAAACAAGAAGGACATTTAATGTTCGAGGGAGGGATGAAACTCCACCGGTGGATTTGATTTCCAATCTGAGCCCTTTTATTTCTTACTTCTTAGAATTTGTGGTAGACGTCTGAAATAACATTGTGAATTTGTGGTGGTTTGAAAACAATGTTCTTTTAAAAAAAAATGGGTTATGTTAAAAACTGGATTGGGAAGAGGAAAATGGATCAAATAAAAAAAATTGCTCTCTTACAAATAAGAGCAATGCTACACTTACGTCAATTAATGCTTGCTTAAAATCATTGATTTATGGGGCATACTTTTGAAAATATGGAGCCCATTTTTAAATACACGGTCGGGATATATCACATATCAGTTGACGTATTACTTTGGACGTAAAAAAATATTTTTCCTATAAATAAACTTTTATTAATATACCACAACAAAAAAATTGAAACTAAAATACACAAGTAACAATAACAATAACGAAAAAGTGAAATGGGTGGGTTAACAAATTAGCATTGACATCAATTACCTATTAATTTTTTTAATAGGAGTAAACTAATTGTAGCAAAAAGTATCATTTTTTTAATGAAAGGAAAACCTCCTTCAGAAAGATTTCTAAGTGAAATTCAGCTAACAATCTAAGAGGGGTGGGCCCCATTACAAGAATTATAAATTTTTTATATAACAAAACAAATAATATATATAATGACAACAAAAAAAGTAATATTAATAATTGGGTTAATAAAAATCATAAAAAAAATTTAAAATACATAAATAATAATAATAATGACAAAGTGAAATGGTGAGTTAATAATTAACATCGACATCAATTACATACTAATTTTTTGAATAAGAGGTGACTAATTGTAACACAAGTACACTTTATTCATCCCAGATTGTATCCTATTTTACTTCCCAGTATGGACTAATTTAGTTAGTTTTAGTAAAAACCAAATAGCTAGGATACTCAATATGGACTAAAGGGACAAACAATATAACACCATCCTCATGGGACCACTTGAGCCATTCTTTTGGCTCAAATGGATTTTTTTTCTGAAGGCGAAGATAGAGGTTGAAAATGGAGATTTCTTACATATTAATTTCTAATATGAAAAAAGGAGAATTTAAGTACTTCATTCAAAGCAGATTGAAATGGTGATAAGAGAAGATTGGAACAAATCAGAACCATGCTCAGAACTGAAAAAATATGAAGTATATATTTAAATCTATTTAAAACTTAAATAGTAACTATCAAGTAGATTAAAAAGCACTAAAAATAATAAAATTATAATCATAATCATAATCATAATCATAATTATAATCAAGTAGCTCATTTTTCCAACTATTTCGAGTCGGTGACATAGATCTTCTACCCCCATTCAGGCCTGTAATACCCGGAAAATTTGAATCTTTAATACGGGTTGTTGATCGACGATATGGCGGGAATTATTATTATTATACTTGAGGTAAGCTTTCCATTGCCATAAATTTTGTGAAATTAGATTTCATATTATGAAGTTGTGATTGTGTGAAAATTTTTGGACACGATCGATCGGGTCAGTTCTGTAACCAAGCGAAAGCCTAGCGCGATCGATCACACTGTGTAGCGATCATTCGTATCTACTGTGATTTTCAGTTTTGCGCTCGCGATCAATCATAAGTACTGTGAAGTTGCGATTTTGGGTAGCGATCGATCGCACCGGCAAATACAGTTTCCGATTTTGATGATTTTGGGATCTTTTTGAGTTGGGAATCGTACCAAATCTAGGAGGGCTGTTGAGAGAGCATCTTAGATGGCTAGGAGGTGGTTTTGGATCAACGGTGAAGATTAAAACTTAGTGTAACTAATGGGAAAAGTGACTGGGAAGGAGATTTCCTAGTTGTACTAGAGTTTCTCTATAAAAACTCATAAAGGGGGACTGTTCCATGCACATGAACGTCCAACCCTTAGAAATTTGGAGTCTTCTCTTCTTCCTTTGCTCGATCAGCAAGGTTTGACCACGTTTGATCCATAGAGCGAGGCGGTTTCACGAAGAGGAAGCGGAGCACTACACGAGGACTTGAGGAACTCGTCGCATAAAGTGGTAGGATGATTTTTCTCTACTGCTCGTATGCATTTTCTGACTTTGATAATCTTGTGAGTTGTTATCATGTGTGGTTGATGATGATTGTTCCATAAGAGGAATCCATTCGATTATGATATGTCTATTCTCTCATGGATTATGCTATTGGATCTATGTGTAATATTTCTTGTGCTAGCACCTAGAAGGGGTCTCCCATATTGTTCAACTTTGTACATCTTAGTATGTTGATTGGATGATCTGATCATGTACGTTCTAGATTTTGTTGTCTCATTAATTGGTCTATTGATGGATGCTCCAAATCAGGTATTTTTCAAGAAGGGTAAGTTGTTGTAAAACGAAGTAGATAGTGACCTATTGTTGTGGTTCATGTTGAATTCAATGTCACAATCCTTTGATGCATAAAAAAGTCATCTATTTATGTCCTTCCGGTGCTTTACCACTTTAGGATTCTATCTAGGATTAGATGTCCTATTTGGGTGAAGGGTACATATACCAATATGATACTAAATGAATAAAACTGTCTTATGTAAATAAAGAGTATCATAAGATGAGTAATATTACTTAATACTAGAGCCATAATGGTTATGTAATATACCTCGGGAATGGGTAATTATGATTATTACAATGATCCTAGGTGGTGTATATAATGTATCTAATACGAATATAACACCATGGTTAAGATAAATTCTCTCGGCCAGAACTGTTTCTGCACCAACGAGCGATAATTAAAAAGTCATAATTAAATATAGAAGAGTCAAAAAAATATGCCGTCTGTTGGGTTGGAAATTAGACTTGTAGGGTATTCTAGATAAAAAATTTAGAATTAAACTCTAATTGTAAAAATTGTAGTAAGTGTCGGAAGTGGACTGTCATGCAAATGACAGTGCACAAAATTAGGATTCATGAACAATATTACTTAGTAAGATTAATTTGAATATATGATGAATCATGATTAAGATAACCTTAATGATTACAAAAGATTTGGGTAAAGGTGAGTATGGTAAGAACAAATTACTTAAAAGATGATCTGGGTTGAATCATTCCTAACTGAAGCAGTGTCTTGGGTATTGCAGTTTTCATTTACCGTTTGAGTTAATAGAGTTCCAAGTAGGGTTTGAACTCTTGGAACCTAGTATTCCGTCACTTGATGACTATTGAGTTCGATAATCAGTATTTTGGGAATTCCTATCTAGGGCTACGCACAATGAAAATATTTGATGAGTTGAAATATGTTGTTATATCTCTTATGAGTCAGTTGATGATCATTACTCCGTTGGTGACTTAATTACTGATTGAGATATTGAAATCTCATTAGTACTCCTATGTGAGTCGAACCTTGAGTTATCTGATACAACCTCTGTTGTTGTGAGTTAACATTCAGTCCTCTGTAAACTGTTTCTTCCACTAAGAGTTCTTGCTAACAACTCTTCGAGGTGGAATCATAGCATGCTCACGAGCCATTGTTAGATCCATAGTGATCTCCAATTTTTATTGAACCTTTGTAGTTCAGTGATCGTTTTAAATTAAACCCTTGCAAGTGCACAAGACAATTGTACTACGGCGAGTATTAATAAGGGTTGTCGAACCTCAGGGATGGTGAATACTTTACCAAATTCAAGAGAAGAAAGTTGCAGTTTTTGTTTAATCTAAATAAAGCTATGAACTTTAACTACGGAGCTGAGTTTTAATCAATGCAGAGAATTATCAAGGCAATGAATCCACCACTAGACATGCAATTACTACTCTCAATTATTATTAAGCATATATTGACATGATATGGTAATTCATGTCCTTGATCGGACACACGAATTACTAATGAATTCACTAACGTTCTTGATCGGACACAAAAGTTTATCCACTATTGTGTAATCAATCCTATCCTTGATCGGGCATAGAATCAATCACAACTCTATTATAATGCAATTAATCTTATCCTTGATCGGACATAAAATCAATCACAATATCTAATTTCATTCATAATCAATCAAGTCTATGATCAAACACTTAAAAGAAACTCATGAAATCGCATTAAGCATGAATCATAATCAACTTTATAGGATTAAACTATCAAGAGTAGCAATACACATCTAGGGCTTCATCAAGCCTTAACAAGGAATTTAGTTACACATAGAAAGAGAGAAAAGAAAAGCCTGTTTATGTAGATCCATCGTCATGAATCCTTCTTCTTCTTCTTCTTTGCTCCAAAAGACTCCTTCTCTTGCTCCTCTTTAGCCTCCAATAAAGCTCAAAAACTTGTTCTCTGGTCTACTTTCTAATGCCCAAAACGTTCCCTCATAAGGCCTATTTATAAGAGTGAAGAAAAACTACGAAATCCCCTTCCAAATCCGAGTCGAAATAGGTCTTATTTCGGTTTTCCGTATACGGCGATCGATCGCTCCGTATTGACGATCGTTCATATACCGATCGATCGCAATTCCTTCGTTATTTTCCTCCGATCGATCATTTTGCTGATCGACGCCATATGATACCGATCGATCGTCGTTACTGTCTTGCGCGATTGAAAAATTCCAGTAGATACGATCGATCGTTTTGAGTCCGATCGATCGTTTCCTTTAATACACTGCTTTTGCGGCTTTGGCGATCGATCGTAGTTAGTGTTCATAAACTTCAAATGGCTATAACTTTCTATCCCGAACTCCGAATTATGCGTGGTTGGTGGCGTTGGAAAGCTGACTTCTTGAAATTTAACATGAAACTTGAATCAGTCCAATCCGACATTTGTACACAAAGTTATGATGATTTAACCATTTAAGTTACTTTCCTCCTCATTTCTGTGTATTACTCTTGTTTCCTACAAAAACCAAAAACTATATTAAAGTAGTAGTTGTTCTAATCAAACACTAGCAGAAACATAAGTTTAGGAGATAATAAAATGCATATTCCATGTATAAATCATTCAGCCTATGAAGGCACACATACGTTTTAGACTGTATGATATTACGGAAGGTCTGCAGTCTCCGCCCATTGTGCCCGTAAGCACTGATGGGGCCAACATCCCTAGACGTGTGGCGAGGTTCCAAAGAAGAACCTTTAGGATGTTCTGGTATAATGATCTACACGGGAAGTAGACCGACCTGAGAGCAGAAGTTGACGTCTCCTTACACTATGGATGTCTGGAGTAAGAGCTTATTGGTTATTTTCTCCTTACGTTATGATCATTCGGAGTCTAGAATTGTTATTCATTCTATCTAAACCTTTAGTTGATGTTATCTCTGGGTATGATTGTTATTTAGGTAAGGTAAACTCTATATTTCCAATTCTTGATTGTGCTAATCATTGAAACTCTTTTTGAGAACATTATGTCTGTATTTCCATTCCTATTCTACTTGAAGTTTTTGCATTATACTGGGTATTTCCTCGGAATACTCATGTATCCTCTTATGCAGGAATTAAAAGAGAGTGAAACTGAACAGGTGATGATTACTGGAGCTGCTACGGACAATAGAAACTTGGAATGGAAGACTTTTATTAATTGAATTCTGATTTGACTTTATTTTTATTGTTTGGCCGATGTGTGCCATGAACTTGAGCACTTTGGATTTGGTGATTATTATCTAATTGCTGTAATAAACTAAGTAGATTATTTTTTTTATTGTCAATGTTATTTTAAGATTTCATATCTGAATATGGTCGGTCATAATGATCCTGCATATTTTGTGGTGGCAAAACATAATGAGATGATCGAGTATTCGATCACGCGTCAGGTTTCTGACCTCCTGACTATCTTTGATTTGTTGCTTCTGCGCTCTGATCGAGGTCAGGAATTTTGGACGTGACAAGGCCGATTTTGTGCCAACTTTTTTTATAAAAGATAGTAAAGTCATATATTTTTTATTAACTCTATCCAAGTTCTCTTATGTCTCTCTCTTCTCTTTTGGTATTATTTATATGCATCCCTTCTAATCTTCTCACAAGGGCATCTATTGGTCCTCTTTGCATATGCCCATATTAACGCAATCTACATTCTCTCAGCTTCTCCCCTAAAGAAGTTATCCCTAAACTTTCACAAATATATTCATTTGGGAAAAGTTTAAATGAGATCGCTCTCATATAGTTTATATGAGGCCAATTCTATTCGTAGTCGTTGGATCTTGATCAGACGACTACAAACAACTACATGGAACTCACTTACCCCCTGATGTGACATACTAACTTACTCACTGATTTGATATCCATCATCAGATCGGAATCCAATGACCTAAAAGATTGGCCTCATGCTCCTTATATGAGAGCGATCTCATGTAAACCGTCCTCTATTCATTTATAATCCTATATCTCGTAGTTATCCCACTCATCCACTTTATCATTCTTATTTTGGCTACGTTTAACTTATCTATATAATTTCTTTTTTGTGCCCAACACTCTGCTCTATCGAGTATTGCAGGCCTAATGGTTGTCCTATAGGAACTTGCTTTTAAACCTTTTGGGAACACGCCTATCACACAAAACTCTCGAGGCTGCAATTCATTTTACCCTCCCCACATTTATCCTATGCATCATATCACTATCAATATCCCATTCTTTATAGATATTGGATCATAAGTAACAGAATTGATCACACGTTGGCACTTCATGCCCATTTATTTTAAATACAGTTCTATCTATAGTTCTACCTTCCTTAAAATTAAATTTTATGCACTATGTCTTACTCCTACTTATTTTGAAACCTTTTAATTCTAGAGGCTCTCTCTATAATTCTAGTTTTGCATTCAAGCCTACTTTACTTTCATCAATTAAAACTACATCACTTGTAAAAAGGATACACCAAGGTACAATATCTTGCATGCGTCTAGTCAATTAATCGATAACTAAAACGAAAAGATAAAGACTTAAGACTGACCGTTGTTGAAGACCTACCGTAACCGAAAACTCTTTCTTTTCCCCCCAATTATTCTTACACTAGTCACAACCCCTCATACATATCGTTTATAATATCTATGTAACATATTATGATTCCCTTATTCTTCAAAATAATCCAAATGAGTTTGCTTGGCACTATGTCGTAAGCTTTTTCTAAATCTATGAAGATTATATAGAGGTCTTGTTTTCTATTGCTATGCTATACCTCTTTGATCTTATTTTCTATTACTATACCTCTTTGCTAAATTTCGTAAAAAATATAACTTCCGTTGTTGACCTCTCCGGCATAAAACCAAATTGATTACCTATTACTGTAATTATTGTTCTATAAGATCCTTTTATTACTCTCTCCCATAACTTTATAGTATGCCCCATAAGTTTTATACCTCTATAATTTGTACAACTTTGGATGTCTCATTTATTTATTTTTATACAAGGGTACGAGGGTACTTCTCCTCCACTCCTTTAACATCCTCTTAGACTTTCAGACTTTTGTTAAACAAACTAGTCAACTAAGTTAAGCCAACACCTATCAGTGCCTTCCATACTTCAATAGGAATTCTATCAGGTCATAGAATGTGGTCTTTCTTCATCTTCCTTATTACAGATCCTACCTCCTCTATCGATAATCTCTTAAAATAAATTATCTATTTAACAGGATTAAACTCAATATCCATCTCACTACTACAATTTTTATTCAATAAATGCTCAAAATAATCATGCCATCTTTCCCTAATTTCCTCATCATTCACTAAAACCCTTTGATCTTGCTCTAAGTCCATACTTCTCTTATTTCTTAACTTAGTTATTTTATATATTTTCCTACCCACCCTCCTTCGTCCTTAGCCTACTATATAAGTAATCAAACGCCTTATATTTAGCTTCATTCACTATTTTTGTAGTCGTTCTCTTAACCTTAACATATCTTTCTCATTTCTCTTGATTTTTACATTTTTGTTACTCCTTAAAGATACACTTCTTTTTCCTTGATGACTCTTTGAACTTCCCCACACCACCACCATGTTTCTTTCTTGACGTTCCTTCTCCTCCTTATTTTACCAAATACTTCTTTTTCTATTTTTTTAATGCAATTAACCATAGTACCCCACTTTATTATTGGTTTATCATTTAAGTTCTAATTTCCTTCAACCCCCAATCTCTCCACAAAAGTGTTGAACGTCTCACCCTTCAAGTTCCACCACTTGATCCTAGGCTCCACTTTATCTGCACTTCGTTTCTTCCAGCCCTTTATGTGAACATCCAAAACAAATAATCTATATTAAAGTGCTATAGGTTCTCCGGGTATAACCTTACAATCCTTACACTTAGTTCTATCCTCGCTTCTAACTAAGAAAAAATCTATTTGGCTTTTGTGAGGTCACTCTTAAAAGTTACTAGTTGCTCTTCCCCTCTTCTTGAAATATGTATTTGCTATGCCTAGATCGTTTGCTATTGCAAACTCAAGAATAACTTCTCCCATTTCATTGCTCTCCCCAAAACTATACCCTCCACGCAGCCTCTCATATCTTATGTTTTTCTCCCCTATATGCCCATTTAAGTCACCTCTTATAATAACCTTTCCCCCGTTAGGTATCCCTTACATTACTAAGTCCATTTCCTCTTAAAATAGTTTCTTAAGGTTCTCTTCTAATCCTACTTGAGGCGCATAAGCACTAATAACATTGTAACACCCGAAAAATCGGTATGTCTTTGGAAACTACTATTTTCGGAAACTGGTCTAAAATAGAAAAGTTTTCGTATCTGTCGTAATTTTTGGTCTGGTATCTCATTTTGGCTATGTGGAACCCTATCTTGATGTTTATTGGTCAATGAGATTGTTTAACCAGATTGGGCAGGTTCTCCCGAGCGCGAGGACTAGGCCTGGTGCTGTAACCCATCTGACGCCAGGGGTTGGGTACACCTGACGCCAGGGCCACTTGAGTGTCAGGGCTAGGGCTAGTCACGCGTGCAAGTACGCGTGTGGCGGAGCCAGAGAACGTGCTACCAGGCGTGGGACTCGTGCATGGTGGGACTACACTTTACGCGTGTAAGTCATCTTAACCATACATCTTAAACTGTATACCAAGACGTGTGAGATCCTAAAGAGTGCCACGTGTACCCTGTAGTGGTGTGTCACCACATGATGATGTGGACACTCTTGGGCCCACGATTTGGAGGACCAAATCGTGGGAAGCATTTGGGATTGAAATCCCTTTTGAATTTAAATATCTTACTTTATCTAGTAAACCACTTATCCTATTTGGCAAACAATTCAAATTGAAATTCAAATTTACCTAATTGTAATAATTAGGGGAGATTGATTGGCAATTAAGGAGGATTATGGATGATGCTAGAATTATATTCCAAATCCATGGTGGCGCCATGTTCCAATTTGGTGAGGTGTAATTCCGGATTTGAAAAAATTGAAGAGACTAAGCTAATCAAGAAATTCGAATTGATCTAAGAGGGATTAAAGTGATCGAAATTGGTTAATGGAGGATGCCAGGGCATATTCCATCCAATTAGTTGATCCTCATGGTAAGAGGATCGGATTTGTAAAATTAAGGAGGGATTGATTGGGAGTTATCTAATCAATCCAAGTTAATTAAATCAATTAATTCAAAAACTTACCCCCCTTGAACCGTAATTAGAATTTGATTAAGTGGATTGTATTGGGCTTGATTGGACCAATCAAGGACCCTTCCATATGAATGGAGGGCGCCCTTGTGGCATGGGCTAGGTTTGGAAAGATGGTGATTAATGAGGGAATTGATTGGGAGTTACCCAATTAACTCAAGGCAATTAACCCAGTCAATTTGGAAACCTACTTAATAGAAACCGAAATTGAATTAGGCAATTGGGATCGGTTTTGAGCTTGGAGAATATGCTTTTTGGAGGTTCAATCTAGGCCCTTGATTGGAGAATAGATCTACGGTGGTGATTAACCGAAAATATCTATTTAAGGGCTACATTAGTGGACCGGCCAATCCTTTTTGCCATTCTTCCTTTAAACTGACCTTGGTGACCCCTCACTTCGACCCCACCTTCTTCTCCCTTCGACCAGCAGTAGCCAACCTTGAAGAAGATCATGGTGACACCCCTGGAAGTAGCGGTCGCGCGTGGAGGATCAACGAGTCGTTGGTGTGGTGCAACCGGTGATATATCACTCGTCGGAAGTCGGTTCTTCGTAAGCAAGTAGGATATTCTTACCACAACTCCTCTCTCTGATTTTTGAAGCTTGCATCGTATTTTCATTAGATGTTCAAGTGGATATTGCATGAAATGAAATTATGCATGTGCTCATGTTGTATGTGATATTGTATACAATCAATGGTATGCTCTAATATTATTATGCCAAGCCCTAGGTGACGTCCCCATTTATTGCATCTTTACATGCTGTTCGTGTCCCTCTTGAAGGCCTTATACAACTGCTGTCCAATAAAAGTCAGCTCTTTTAAGAACGTTTATATTGATTCAAGTTACAATCTTCCATATGTAATAAATCGGTTTATAATCTGTTTGCATATTGTCTAAGCCATTCGAAATTGTATGTTCCTTGGAGGTTAGTGCTCACTGATGAACAAAGGTGAAGTCTTTGATTCATGTCAGAGTCTTGGAACGTTGTCTGTCCTTTATTAGTTGTTCTAAATGGATAATTATATATCAACTTACAACTAATATCCTTTTCACTAATCGGGTAATTGATTGTCTATACTATTTGTTAATCCAAAAGACTAATCCTTATACACAAGTATAATACATTCTCTGTAATATCTAATGGAGTCTGACATTATGTCAGCACACCTCAGATCATAATGGTGTCCGAGATTACATGTCATGTTTAATACCACTTTTGTAAAAGGAATAAGATAAAAGGATTGACATTTAGGTGGTAAAATGTAACCAATTAATGGAATTTAATTAATAATTCCAAAACCCTTTCAGTTCTGGAAAATATTTTATGGAAGAGGTAATGATGTCAGAGATAATTAAATTATGAGTTAATAAAGTTTATACAACTATGTAACAAGTATAATTGAAGTTAATTAACCTCGGCCAGGACTAATCCTGTGCAGATGAACCTGACTCAGAAAATAATAACTAATTGTACAAAAGTCTAAAAATTAAGCCGTCTGTCAGGTTGTAAAATAGACGCCTAAGGCTATCTAGGATAAAAATTTCACTAGTTAGCTCTCCGTATCCAGAGCTTGGTAACCGATGGAAGTGGGCTGTCCTGTTTGCGACAGAACATTGTTTCGGGTTTTAAAAAAATAAAACCCTAAAACCCTAATAATACCTAGAAACAAGAGATAAGATGTTATTTAAGACTTTAATCAAGCATAATTTGAATTATAAGGCATTGGGTTCAGTAACCCTAGAAGAGTATTAAGGGTCTTAGAGCCGAACATAATGTCCCATAATAATTGTCCTTTGAGTTTCTTCTCTTGGTCTCTTCATGACTCAAGAGTATTCAAAGTCTGAATCTTTTCGGTATTCATGACATGGTCTATCCGAGACAAGTTATTCGAGTTAATCTGTGTCGGGGATTGTCAACTCTAGGGTGAGGTACGGAGAAGGCGGCAGAACGTGGAGCTTTGGCGAACCCTGTGGCGGGTCTCTATGATGAGTTTTTCGGTCGGGTTTCAACCGAGTTCCCAGACCTAATTGTTCTGAGATATTCAAACACGCCTTAGTGAGTCAATTTGGGTTGTATCCGATAATTGCTTTCTACTCCTATGAAGAGTAAAATCTAGAAAGTTTTGATCTAAGCCTTTTGATGAGGCCAGATGTTTTCAAGAATTGTTTCTCCGCTAAGATGCATTTTGAGAGCTCTTAGTCGGAATCATAGTATGCTCACGAGTCATTGCTAGATCTTGCGAGATCTCATATGATGATGAACCTCTGTAGTTCAGCCGATGACGGCAACGCGTGCGCTTTAGACTGTATGATATTACGGAAGGTCTGCAGTCTCCGCCCATTGTGCCCGTAAGCACCGATGGGGCCAGCATCCCTAGACACATGGCCGGGTTCCTCTGTAGAACCTCTAGGATGTTCTGGTACTGATGTCCATCGAGAAAATGGACAGAATTGAGAGCAGAAATTGTTATCTCCGATATTCAGGATGTCCGGAGCCGATGTTGCTACTTTACCCCCTGTACTCTACGTAAGTTTGGAGTCCTTGAAATATTTTGTTCCTTCCTTGACTATGAGGTGTCTTGAAGGACAGTTGTTTCCAGGTAAGCAAACTCGGTATTTGTTGAACCTGAGTCTTTTGACCTATATCTATTTTGGAGTCTTCTTTCATTCTATTTTATACCGGTGTGGGTTTTGTATCCTACTGGGTATTTCCTATGGAATACTCATGCATCCTCTGATGCAGGAATTGGGAAGGATCAGAAGTGTTAGCGTTTTGATGGAGCTGATGAATGCAGGAGTGCAGAAGAATTGCTTCTTTATTTATGATTTTAGGTTTTGTTGATTGAACTTGCGGCCTACGCGCCGTTTTATTTTAAGTTCTGTTGAGACAAATTCTGTTAATGTAATAATTAATTAGATTCCTTTTCAGTTATCTGTATTTTTTGTAAGTGAATATTGTTTAAGTCATATTGATCCTGTAAGTCCCATGATATTTAAATGGGACAATAGAAGTCTTGAGTATTCGGTCAGTCCCAGGTTTCCTACCCTATGACCGTCATTGGTTGTCGCTTCCGCATAAATCGGGCCTTGGAAATTTGGGGCGTGACAGCTTGGTATCAGAGCTATTATTATGACTTAAATAATTGTTTACTGTACACAGATTAGGATAACCTAGAATGAGAGTTGAATCCTAATTGTACCTAGAGACTAATTAGTACTCTGCCTTAGGTAATGGTGTCAACGCGTAGCGGACGAATCTACGAGAAGGACCAACAGGAGGCGGCTCGTCAATGGCTGGTATGGAGATTTTCTAGTGTTTGCACCTATGCATGTATCCCTAGCTATTTTAGATGAGTACCTCTGAGATGTGGTGTTTAGGGACTCGATTAGGAATCTTTCAAATGGAGTAGAATCCTTAATAACCCTGTGTTTTCCAGGGATTAGGTGTAATCTTTAAATGGTATTAATAAAAGTCATCTTTCCTTTGAATCTTGTTGTTCTGCTTGCCTTGTGTTATCTGTTTTGTTGTTTACGATTAGGAGTCATGGATTGGAGGATGAATTAAAATGAAACACTTGTGTTAAGTTCTAATTCCCCTTCTTTCCCTGGCTGTAGATTATCAGAAATGGCGTCGACTGGAATTCGAGGTAGGCGATCGGGTGCCGTGCCAAATTCCTCACAAGAGGAGGCATCTAGCCAGAATCTGACGGATATAGTAAGGGAATTGGCAAGGGAACTGAGGAATGGTGGTAACAACAGCGGTATGCCTAAGGTGAAGGCGCCAACTCTTGAGAGGTTCAAAAAAGCAGGACCAGCTTTTTCTGGTGAAGATAACCCAGAGAAAGCGGAACGTTGGGTAGTCGAGGTAGAACGATTATTCAAAGGAATGAAGGTTCCAGCAGAGGAACAAGTAGTGTTTGCAACATATCTGTTTGTCGGCGAAGCCGTGTTCTGGTGGGAATCGGCGGAGCGAAACAATTTTGTAGCAGGACAAGAGATCTCATGGACGGAATTTAAAGAAGTCTTCAACAAAAAGTACTTTCCTCCGCATATTCAGCGCAGAAAGGAGAAGGAGTTTCTGGAACTAGTCCAAGGTTCCATGACAGTTCTGCAGTACGAGACGAAGTTTGAACAGCTTCAGAGGTTTGCATCAGACGCCTGTCCCAATGAGTTGGTAAAGGCGAGGAGATTTGTAGATGGCCTGCGCGATGGACTCAGGTCGAAGGTGTTGGTTTCGCAGCCAACTACGGTGGCTAAAGCTGTGGAGTTAGCATCAATTCTGGAGGACGACTATAAAAAAACTCAAGAGCGTAAAGGTGGATCAAGTAAAGGTCGAGAGAACAACTCCAAGCACTCTGGCTTCAAGCGATTTGGGAATGGTGGTCGATTTAACGACCGACCGGCCAAGCAGCGAAAGCATTAGCCTCAAGGGAATCGTGGCCGTGGTCAGAGTCAGGCGATGGTTCCTTACCATCAGCCTCAGCGTGGAAATGGTCCGGAAGCAGGAGGCAAATGCAGATTTTGTGGGCAGCAGTCTCATGCGGGAAAACCGTGTCCGAAAGACACCCGGAGATGCTACAATTGCAACGAAGTCGGACACATCTCACCTCATTGCCCCAACCGCAGCACGAAGACAGGAAGGGAGAAAGCAAGAAGGGCCAAGCAAGAGTCTTCGCTTTAACTTCAGCAGAGGAGGCTCACGCTTCAGATGATGTGATCGAAGGTACTCTTCTTGTTTTGGATAGACTGGCTAGGGTTTTGATTGACCCTGGATCGTCGAGATCCTTTATATCTGTGGCGTTTGCTGCGAGTTTAGAACGGCAACCTTCTAGACTGGAGTATGATCTTTCTATTTCTACTCCTGTTGGAAACTCAGTCGTGGCTACTGAGTATCTGAAGGAATCCTCTGTTTTGATTGATGGTGTGATGTTGCCTGCTGATTTGGTATTGCGTGCCAGGGTTGATTTTGATATCATTCTTGGTATGGATTGGTTAGCTAAGTTTGGTGTTACAGTAGATTGTGGTAAGAAGAGAGTTATTTTTAGAATCCCTGAGAAGGGAGAACTGTTGTTCCAGGGTATTCGAGCGAGAAAAGATAATCGTCTAATTTCGGCTATAAAAGTTCAGAAACTAGTAGCTAAAGGTTGTAAAGCCTTTTTAGCGACTGTGCTATCAGTCGAGAAAACTACCCCTAATATAGAAGGAATTGAGGTAGTAAATAATTTTACCGATGTATTTCCGGAGGAGTTGCCTGGTCTGCCACCAAAACGGGATGTTGACTTCACTATAGACCTGATACCGGGAACTGCACCGATATCGAAGGCACCTTATCGAATGGCACCTGCAGAGTTGAAGGAATTGAAAGAACAACTTCAAGAGTTACTGGATAAGCGGTTGATTCGTCCGAGTGTATCCCCATGGGGAGCACCAGTTCTTTTTGTAAAGAAGAAAGATGGATCCATGCGATTATGTATCGACTACCGGATGCTGAATCAAGTGACTATAAAGAACAAGTATCCGCTACCGAGAATCGACGACTTGTTTGATCAACTGCAGTTAGCAAAAGTCTTCTCGAGAATCGATTTAAGGTCCGGATACCACCAGTTAAGAATCAAAGACGAAGATATTTCCAAGACAGCATTTAGGACTAGATACGGACACTATGAGTTTCTAGTGATGCCGTTTGGTCTGACAAATGCCCCTGCAGCATTTATGGATATGATGAACAGAATCTTCAAGGCATTGTTGGATCAGTTCGTGATCGTGTTCGTGGACGACATATTGGTCTACTCTACAAGTCAGGAAGAACACAGAAGACACTTGGTTCAAGTGTTGCAAATTCTACGAGAGAACCAGTTGTATGCTAAGTTTAGCAAGTGTGAGTTCTGGTTGGACAAAGTTAACTTCTTGGGTCATGTCATATCAAAAGATGGAGTCTCGGTAGACCCGACGAAAGTTGAAGCGGTCCTTCATTGGGAGCAACCGAAGAGCGTGACCGAGATCAGGAGCTTTCTGGGATTGGCAGGTTATTATAGAAGGTTTATCGAAGGATTCTCCAGCTTAGCCTTGCCAATGACCAAGTTAACAAGGGAGTGAAGTTCAACTGGAATGCAGATTGTGAAAGGAGTTTCCAGGAGCTGAAGAAAAGATTGACATCCGCACCGATTCTGAAACTTCCATAAGGAACCGGTGGGTTCGTCATCTACAGCGATGCATCGAAATGCGGTTTAGGTTGTGTGTTGATGCAGCACGGACATGTAGTGGCTTATGCGTCAAGACAGCTGAAGATCCATGAGTAGAATTATCCAACTCATGACTTGGAGTTGGCGGCGGTCATGTTTGCTCTGAAGATTTGGAGGCACTACCTTTATGGTGAGACATTCGAAGTATTCACAGATCACAAGAGTCTGAAGTATATTTTCTCTCAGAAGGACCTGAATATGAGACAGAGGCGGTGGTTAGAGTATTTGAAGGATTATGATTTTTCCATTCACTATCATCCAGGGAAGGCAAATGTAGTTGCAGATGCGCTAAGCAGAAAGACAGGAATCATGGCGCATATGATGGCACATGAATGGAGAATGATGAAGGATTTGGGAAAGTATAACCTGGAATGGCCAACTACTCAGAGAACTTCATTTCTGGGAAACATCTCAGTGAGATCAATGATCTATGAGAAGGTGCTGGAAGCCCAGAAGAATAACCCTCAGTTGCAGAAGCTGCTGGAAAAGCCAGACTTTACAAAAGGAACTGACTGGAGTATCCTATTTCAAGGAAGATTGGTTGTGCCGAAGAATACAGAATTGAGACAAGAACTTCTTCGAGAAGCGCATAACTCACAGTATGCGATTCATCCCCGAAGTACCAAGTTATATTAGGATTTGAAGAGAAACTTCTGGTGGAATGGAATGAAGTGAGACATTGGGAAGTTTGTATCCAAATGTTTAACATGTCAGCAAGTAAAGGCGGAACATCAGAGACTGGCGGGATTGTTACAACCTTTGGAGATTCCACAGTGGAAATGGGACCACATCACGATGGATTTTGTGGTGGCCTTACCGAAGACCCAAAGACAGAAGGATGCGATATGGGTGATCGTTGATCGATTGTCTAAGACGGGTCATTTTCTGCCAATCAGATGGAAACAGAATCCGGAGAGTTTAGCCGAGTTGTACATAAAGGAGATAGTGAGATTACATGGTACAACGATATCGATTGTATCTGATCGAGATCCAAGGTTTACATCCAGGACGTGGAAAGGAATTCAGGAAGCGCTAGGCACTAAACTCAGTTTTAGCACAGCTTTTCATCCGCAGAGCGATGGACAGTCAGAAAGAACCATTCAGACTTTAGAAGACATGCTCCGAGCATGTGCTATTGACTGGAAGGGCAATTGGGATGATCATCTACCATTGATCGAATTTGCCTACAACAACAGCTATCACGCTAGCATTGGAATGGCACCGTTTAAAGCTTTATATGGAAGACCGTGCAGATCACCTACATGCTGGACAGAGGTTGGAAAAAGTCAAGTAATGAAGTCGGAATTGGTACAGTATTGTGCAGAGAAGGTAAAACAGATTCGACAAAGACTACAGACAGCACAGAGCAGACAGAAGAGCTATGCAGATAACCGAAGATGGGATTTGGAGTTTCAGGAAGGAGACAACGTGTTTCTAAAGGTTTCTCCGTCAAAGGGAGTTATGAGGTTTGGTAAGAAAGGGAAGCTTAGCCCGAGGTTTGTTGGACCATTTGAAATATTAGAGCGGGTTGGGCCGGTTGCCTACAGATTGGCCTTGCCCCCACAGCTGGCGGAAGTACACAATACATTTCATATATCGATGTTGAGGAAATATGTGCCGGATGAGTCTCATGTGTTGGACTATACAACAATGGAACTAGAGGCAGATTTATCTTTTCCGATGAGACCCATCAAGATTTTGGACAAGAAAGATCAGGTGCTACGAAAGAAGACTATTCCGTTGGTGAAGGTTCGTGGCAAAACCAGCACTCCAAGGAAATAACATGGGAATCAGAAGATGAGATGAAGAAATCTTACCCTCAACTTTTTGAAGAATGATTAACGGCATTTCGAGGACGAAATGTTCTTTTTAGGAGGGGAGGATGTAACACCCGAAAAATCGGTATGTCTTTGGAAACTACTATTTTAGGAAACTGGTCTAAAATAGGAAAGTTTTCGTATCTGTCGTAATTTTTGGTCTGGTATCTCATTTTGGCTATGTGGAACCCTATCTTGATGTTTATTGGTCAATGAGATTGTTTAACCAGATTGGGCAGGTTCTCCCGAGCGCGAGGACTAGGCCTGGTGCTGTAACCCATCTGACGCCAGGGGTTGGGTACACCTGACGCCATGGCCACTTGAGTGCCAGGGCTAGGGCTAGTCACGCGTGCAAGTACGCGTGTGGCGGAGCCAGAGAACGTGCTACCAGGCGTGGGACTCGTGCATGGTGGGACTACACTTTACGCGTGTAAGTCATCTTAACCATACATCTTAAACTGTATACCAAGACGCGTGAGATCCTAAAGAGTGCCACGTGTACCCTGTAGTGGTGTGTCACCACATGATGATGTGGACACCCTTGGGCCCACGATTTGGAGGACCAAATCGTGGGAAGCATTTGGGATTGAAATCCCTTTTGAATTTAAATATCTTACCTTATCTAGTAAACCACTTATCCTATTTGGCAAACAATTCAAATTGAAATTCAAATTTACCTAATTGTAATAATTAGGGGAGATTGATTGGCAATTAAGGAGGATTATGGATGATGCTAGAATTATATTCCAAATCCATGGTGGCGCCATGTTCCAATTTGGTGAGGTGTAATTCCGGATTTGGAAAAATTGAAGAGACTAAGCTAATCAAGAAATTCGAATTGATCTAAGAGGGATTCAAGTGATCGAAATTGGTTAATGGAGGATGCTAGGGCATATTCCATCCAATTAGTTGATCCTCATGGTAAGAGGATCGGATTTGTAAAATTAAGGAGGGATTGATTGGGAGTTATCTAATCAATCCAAGTTAATTAAATCAATTAATTCAAAAACTTACCCCCCTTGAACCGTAATTAGAATTTGATTAAGTGGATTGTATTGGGCTTGATTGGACCAATCAAGGACCCTTCCATATTAATGGAGGGCGCCCTTGTGGCATGGGCTAGGTTTGGAAAGATGGTGATTAATGAGGGAATTGATTGGGAGTTACCCAATTAACTCAAGGCAATTAACCCAGTCAATTTGGAAACCTACTTAATAGAAACCGAAATTGAATTAGGCAATTGGGATCGGTTTTGAGCTTGGGGAATATGCTTTTTGGAGGTTCAATCTAGGCCCTTGATTGGAGAATAGATCTACGGTGGTGATTAACCGAAAATATCTATTTAAGGGCTACATTAGTGGACCGGCCAATCCTTTTTGCCATTCTTCCTTTAAACCGACCTTGGTGACCCCTCACTTCGACCCCACCTTCTTCTCCCTTCGACCAGCAGTAGCCAACCTTGAAGAAGATCGTGGTGACACCCCTGGAAGTAGCGGTCGCGCGTGGAGGATCAACGATTCGTTGGTGTGGTGCAACCGGTGATATATCACTCGTCGGAAGTCGGTTCTTCGTAAGCAAGTAGGATATTTTTACCACAACTCCTCTCTCTGATTTTTGAAGCTTGCATCGTATTTTCATTAGATGTTCAAGTGGTTATTGCATGAAATGAAATTATGCATGTGCTCATGTTGTATGTGACATTATATACAATCAATGGTATGCTCTAATATTATTATGCCAAGCCCTAGGTGACGTCCCCATTTATTGCATCTTTACATGCTGTTCGTGTCCCTCTTGAAGGCCTTATACAACTGCTGTCCAATAAAAGTCAGCTCTTTTAAGAACGTTTATATTGATTCATGTTACAATCTTCCATATGTAATAAATCGGTTTATAATCGGTTTGCATATTGTCTAAGCCATTCGAAATTGTATGTTCCTTGGAGGTTAGTGCTCACTGATGCACAAAGGTGAAGTCTTTGATTCATGTCAGAGTCTTGGAACGTTGTCTGTCCTTTATTAGTTGTTCTAAATGGATAATTATATATCAACTTACAACTAATATCCTATTCACTATTCAGGTAATTGATTGTCTATACTATTTGTTAATCCAAAAGACTAATCCTTATACACAAGTATAATACATTCTCTGTAATATCTAATGGAGTCTGACATTATGTCAGCACACCTCAGATCATAATGGTGTCCGAGATTACATGTCATGTTTAATACCACTTTTGTAAAAGGAATAAGATAAAAGGATTGACATTTAGGTGGTAAAATGTAACCAATTAATGGAATTTAATTAATAATTTCAAAACCCTTTCAGTTCTGGAAAATACTTTATGGAAGAGGTAATGATGTCAGAGATAATTAAATTATGAGTTAATAAAGTTTATACAACTATGTAACAAGTATAATTGAAGTTAATTAACCTCGGCCAGGACTAATCCTGTGCAAATGAACCTGACTCAGAAAATAATAACTAATTGTACAAAAGTCTAAAAATTAAGCCGTCTGTCAGGTTGTAAAATAGACGCCTAAGGCTATCTAGGATAAAAATTTCACTAGTTAGATCTTTGTATCCAGAGCTTGGTAACCGATGGAAGTGGGCTGTCCTGTTTGGGACAGAACACTGTTTCGGGTTTTAAAAAAAAAAACCCTAAAACCCTAATAATACCTAGAAACAAGAGATAAGATGTTATTTAAGACTTTAATTAAGCATAATTTGAATTATAAGGCATTGGGTTCAGTAACCCTAGAAGAGTATTAAGGGTCTTAGAGCCGAACATAATGTCCCATAATAATTGTCCTTTGAGTTTCTTCTCTTGGTCTCTTCATGACTCAAGAGTATTCAAAGTCTGAATCTTTTCGGTATTCATGACATGGTCTATCCGAGACAAGTTATTCGAGTTAATCTGTGTCGGAGATTGTCAACTCTAGGGTGAGGTACGGAGAAGGCGGCAGAACGTGGAGCTTTGGCGAACCCTATGGCGGGTCTGTATGATGAGTTTTTCGGTCGGGTCTCAACCGAGTTCCCAGACCTAATTGTTCTGAGATATTCAAACACTCCTTAGTGAGTCAATTCGGGTTGTATCCGATAATTGCTTTCTACTCCTATGAAGAGTAAAATCTAGAAAGTCTTGATCTAAGCCTTTTGATGAGGCCAGATGTTTTCAAGAATTGTTTCTCCGCTAAGATGCATTTTGAGAGCTCTTAGTCGGAATCATAGTATGCTCACGAGCCATTGCGAGATCTCAGATGATAATGAACCTCTGTAGTTCAGCCGATGACGGCAACGCGTGCGCTTTAGATTGTATGATATTACGGAAGGTCTGTAGTCTCCGCCCATTGTGCCCGTAAGCACCGATGGGGCCAGCATCCCTAGACGCATGGCCGGGTTCCTCTGTAGAACCTCTAGGATGTTCTGGTATTGATGTCCATCGAGAAAATGGACAGAATTGAGAGCAGAAATTGTTACCTCCGATACTCAGGATGTCCGGAGCCGATGTTTCTACTTTACCCCCTGTACTCTACGTAAGTTTGGAGTCCTTGAATTATTTTATTCCTTCCTTGACTATGAGGTGTCTTGAAGGACAGTTGTTTCCAAGTAAGCAAACTCGGTATTTGCTGAACCTGAGTCTTTTGACCTATATCTATTTTGGAGTCTTCTTTCATTCTATTTTATACCAGTGTGGGTTTTGTATCCTACTGGGTATTTCCTATGGAATACTCATGCATCCTCTGTCATGTTTAATACCACTTTTGTAAAAGGAATAAGATAAAAGGATTGACATTTAGGTGGTAAAATGTAACCAATTAATGGAATTTAATTAATAATTTCAAAACCCTTTCAGTTCTGGAAAATACTTTATGGAAGAGGTAATGATGTCAGAGATAATTAAATTATGAGTTAATAAAGTTTATACAACTATGTAACAAGTATAATTGAAGTTAATTAACCTCGGCCAGGACTAATCCTGTGCAAATGAACCTGACTCAGAAAATAATAACTAATTGTACAAAAGTCTAAAAATTAAGCCGTCTGTCAGGTTGTAAAATAGACGCCTAAGGCTATCTAGGATAAAAATTTCACTAGTTAGATCTTTGTATCCAGAGCTTGGTAACCGATGGAAGTGGGCTGTCCTGTTTGGGACAGAACACTGTTTCGGGTTTTAAAAAAAAAAACCCTAAAACCCTAATAATACCTAGAAACAAGAGATAAGATGTTATTTAAGACTTTAATTAAGCATAATTTGAATTATAAGGCATTGGGTTCAGTAACCCTAGAAGAGTATTAAGGGTCTTAGAGCCGAACATAATGTCCCATAATAATTGTCCTTTGAGTTTCTTCTCTTGGTCTCTTCATGACTCAAGAGTATTCAAAGTCTGAATCTTTTCGGTATTCATGACATGGTCTATCCGAGACAAGTTATTCGAGTTAATCTGTGTCGGAGATTGTCAACTCTAGGGTGAGGTACGGAGAAGGCGGCAGAACGTGGAGCTTTGGCGAACCCTATGGCGGGTCTGTATGATGAGTTTTTCGGTCGGGTCTCAACCGAGTTCCCAGACCTAATTGTTCTGAGATATTCAAACACTCCTTAGTGAGTCAATTCGGGTTGTATCCGATAATTGCTTTCTACTCCTATGAAGAGTAAAATCTAGAAAGTCTTGATCTAAGCCTTTTGATGAGGCCAGATGTTTTCAAGAATTGTTTCTCCGCTAAGATGCATTTTGAGAGCTCTTAGTCGGAATCATAGTATGCTCACGAGCCATTGCGAGATCTCAGATGATAATGAACCTCTGTAGTTCAGCCGATGACGGCAACGCGTGCGCTTTAGATTGTATGATATTACGGAAGGTCTGTAGTCTCCGCCCATTGTGCCCGTAAGCACCGATGGGGCCAGCATCCCTAGACGCATGGCCGGGTTCCTCTGTAGAACCTCTAGGATGTTCTGGTATTGATGTCCATCGAGAAAATGGACAGAATTGAGAGCAGAAATTGTTACCTCCGATACTCAGGATGTCCGGAGCCGATGTTTCTACTTTACCCCCTGTACTCTACGTAAGTTTGGAGTCCTTGAATTATTTTATTCCTTCCTTGACTATGAGGTGTCTTGAAGGACAGTTGTTTCCAAGTAAGCAAACTCGGTATTTGCTGAACCTGAGTCTTTTGACCTATATCTATTTTGGAGTCTTCTTTCATTCTATTTTATACCAGTGTGGGTTTTGTATCCTACTGGGTATTTCCTATGGAATACTCATGCATCCTCTGATGCAGGAATTGGGAAGGATCAGAAGTGTTAGCGTTTTGATGGAGCTGATGAATGCAGGAGTGCAGAAGAATTGCTTCTTTATTTATGATTTTAGGTTTTGTTGATTGAACTCGCGGCCTACGCGCCGTTTTATTTTAAGTTCTGTTGAGACAAATTCTGTTAATGTAATAATTAATTAGATTCCTTTTCAGTTATCTGTATTTTTTGTAAGTGAATATTGTTTAAGTCATATTGATCCTGTAAGTCCCATGATATTTAAATGGGACAATAGAAGTCTTGAGTATTCGGTCAGTCCCAGGTTTCCTACCCTATGACCGTCATTGGTTGTCGCTTCCGCGTAAATCGGGCCTTGAAAATTTGGGGCGTGACAGACATTAACTATGAAATCCCCTAACACTAGCTTCACTAATATAATTCTATTACTAAATTTCTTGACACCTATAAGATTTTCTCTCAAGTCCTTATCAAGCACTATACCCACCTCATTCATATTTGAGTCTTCACCTACATAAAACTAGTTTAAAGCCCTCCATCAGTTCCCTCTCCTACAAACTTAGTCTCTTGCAAGCAAGCTATGTTAACCCTCATTCTCTGAAGTATTTCTACTAACTCTATACCTTTACCCTTCAAGGTCCCCATATTCCACGTTATCACTCTAATCCTATGCTCTTAAACTAGCTTATTTACTCCCAATATTCCACATTGTCACTCTAAACCACATAATGCCCGGTTCCAGATCAATGCGAGAACTCTTACTCACCACACATTCTAGCTAGAGCTAGGGCATTCCCTAGAAGCGATGCGTTGCAACAATGCCTGGTTCATAGAGATTGACAGAGTTTTTAGAGTCTGCTGTCAACCTGATGCTAACCCTCCTCCTTTTCCCCAAATTTGGGACTGGGCATTGTGAGATACAACGGCGGAGTTATTAAAAAATAATAAAAAATATTTGTAAAATTTAATTTCTAATTCTTTTGTCTTCGTAAATTTTTATTGCGCTTGCATGTCTTACTAGTGTTATTTAAAGGCACTACTTGACTTGATTTTGCTTAGGTGTGGTTATTGCTTTAGAAGTCCTAGTTATCCTCATTTAAATGAAAAATGTGGGTTTAAACCGATCTGATTGTGGAACTAAATGCACAGTTTATATTTGAACATCATTAAGTATGTGTTCATTCTTTGTGGTTTTTTATTTGTGATACAAGTGTTTTTAGCCAATATGGTGTTACTGTTTGGGGAGATTTGGGTTATGCAAAGTGGAAATAAGAAAAGCTCAGTTTTTGAACAGCTTGTGCATCAAATCATGGTGAAAAATGAAGGGGGCTTGGATTTTACAAGTGCTCTGTTTTAGCTTCTTCTATTTCTTATTCTGGCTTTGTATGAAGTAGATGTAATATCTTGCATCTTTTGGGTATTGCTACCATTAATGAATTGCATATGTGAATTTCTTACTGGCGTCGCTAGGTACATGGAATTGTATGTTTAGTTTTTCTGACCTTGCGAGATTAACTGCTTTTGCAGATATGGGCGAACGCTGATACAAGCTATAGCGGTTTTGTTGGTCGCCCAGAGTTTTTTAATGCACTTAACAGTGGCATAGAGTGAATGAGTTAACTCCAGATATTGTTAAGGCAGCCCAAAATGGTCCAGCTGCTGCAAAAATCCCAGCACAACATCTCACATAAATTCATTTGGGGCCTCAAAGTGGTGTCGTTACATCAACTTCGTCACTGGATTTGCTGGACCTCAGATGCGTCTGGGTGCAAGTATGAGTCAGCAGCTTTTGCTCCCTCTTCAGATTAATTTATGAGGCAGCCTCCAAGTGAGCAGGGTCCTCATGACAAAGGTTTTCTTGGAGCTGGTTAAAAACTGGATTGGAACGAGAAAAAGCATTTTTCACACAATCGAAAAATCTGTTCTCTTACAAATAAACTCTGAACAGAGTATATCATTCAGAGTGTCTTGCTCACAATGTGACATAAGTGTTGCTTGTCCATGCTCCCCAGATTGCTTCATAAGCAAAAAATTCCAGGTATTATGATCAGGAATGGTGCCCTTTTCTATCATATGAAAAAGAAGCTCACAAGCCCTACAATATTCCCCTTCCCTACACAGAATATCAATTAGAGGATTAATACACGAAGCATCTGGCAAACATTCTCTTTTATTCATCTCTTCGAGTACCTTGTTAGCATTCTGTATCTCCTCTTTCTGGCAAAATGCATTGATGAGAAAACTAAATGTTGATGCGATTGGAAAATAACCCTTATTCACCATCTCATTTATCAGCTCAAATGCTTCCCGAACTTTTCCTTCTTTGCACATTAATTCAATCAAGCAAACATAGACAAGAGCATTGAGACTAGAACCGTCGCTAATCATCTTGTTATAAATTTCCACTGCTTCTGCAATGTTATCTTCCTTGCAGAGAGTTAATATTTTCAAGCTTTCACTGGCTACTACAGGAAAATATCTCCCCATCTCTACTAGAATGCAGTGTGCTTCTCCTAACTTATTTTCTCGGAAAAAACCATAAATGACATTGTTATAGAAACTAATATGTTTGTCAAGACTGTTTTGATTCTCTGCCAACAATGTCAAAAGACTAAGCCCTTCAGCAGTCTTTCCTCCTCTACACAAACCTCCGATCAGAGTTTCATAGGTAACAAAATCTGCACCAACTCCACAAGAGTTCATTTCATGAAGAAGGTCGATAGCTGAGTCCAAATTTTCTGAATCACAGAAGCCTGCAATCAACACATTATATGTATTTAAATCAGGAAGGCAGCCCTTTCTCTCCATTACCTTCAACAGTTTCCCCCCAACTTTTGCTTTTCTTAGCCTGCAAAACCCTTTGATCAAAGTATTGTAGACCACAACGTCAATAATACCACCCATACTCTCTACTCTCTCCACGAGTTCGGTAGCTTCCATTCCCCTTCCTTCTGCACAGAGAAGCTCCACCACTTTCGTCACTGTAATGACATCGGGAACAAATCCAAGACTAAAGCACTTCTCCAGCATTACAAGAGCTTGGATCAAATTCCCATCTTTGCAGTATCCACTTATTAAAATATTAAAAGTGACATCATTTGGTTCCAACATTTCACTCATCAAGCTTCTGCCCCTCCCAATTTTTCCATTCCTAGCAAGTGAATGTATCAAGGTGTTGTAGATCACCGTGTTTGGCTGCAGCCCACGAGACTTCATCACTGCTAACAGCTTGAACGCGTCCCCAATCCGATTAGTTGAGCAAACACCCTTCATCAAGATTCCAAAAGTGAAATGGTCCCCTCCAACTCCACTTCCCATCATCTTCTCCCTGTAAAAATCCCTTGCAAGGTCGATATCTTGTCCCACCAAAACATCAAGCACCGCATTATATAACTTGAGAGATGGCTTCTTTCCGAACCCATAAACCCAATCAAGAACCCCCACCGCTTTTCTTCCCTTCCCCGCATGAGCAAAACCCCGTATTACAACAATAAACACATCATCACCCGGAGGCGAACCAATACACACGGGCATTTCCTCAAGCAGCTTGTGCACCATTTGAAATTTCCCAAATGCACAGAGCTTCTTGACGACGGCCTTGTACGTCGACTGAGTGTGACAAAAACCAGAAATATGTGAGGCCCATCGGAAGCTCTCAAGGGCCTGCGACGGGGTTCTCTGCCTAAGGATAAGATGCACAATCTCCTCCTGGCTCGGCACTGAAAAACAACGTGCAACGAAATTCCGCGCCAGCCCTTCAACTCTCAAGACAAACCGAAACCCGCGTATTGAATTGCAGATGATGACCATGAAATTCGATCAACGATGGAATTGCTGGAACCAATTCAGTTCTGGGAAGAAGGCGGGAACTCTAGATTGAAGCTTTGAACAACATCCTATATATACCAGTCAGCAAACCGAACCGGGTTCAGTTCCAATTTTAAATTCCGGTTTGGGTTGCTGTTACGGTCTGCAGCTATAACATCCCCGGCTACCGGACCGGCCCCTCTTAAACCCTCCCTTCCCCAACGCCGCCACCGCCACCGCCGCCGCCGCCGCCGCCGCCGCCTCCAGAGATGGTGACCAAGCGCCGGGAGAGTCGGGCGGGTAGGGCGGAGAAGAAGAAGGGCTGTGGGGCTCGCAGCCTGGAGGAACTGAGGACGCTGGGGAGCCAGCTCCTCTCTTCCCGGGCGCACGTCAACAACCTGCCCGTCCTCCTGGCGGCTCTCTCCTCCGCCGTTTCGGCCTCCGACGATGGACGTGCCCTGGAGTGTCTTGTGTCGCTGCAGTCCTTTTTTACGCCTCTTGTCGCGGAGCTGCCGTCGTCCTTCTCCAAGCCGGTGGTTGCCGGCGCAGCCCCTGCGGACGCAGAGACCATTTACCGCATGTGGCTGCGGGCGCAGTTTGATGAGTTCGTCAAGGCGTTGATTGAGATTTCTGCGGCGTCTGAGTTGGATGAAGATGTAAAGGTCGGAAAATTATTGTTGTCGTTGATGAATTAGACTCCCTTCGTCCGGAATTAGTAGTAACATTTGTTTTCATAGTGAATTATAATTAGTTAATTTGGAAAACAAAATGTTACTACTAATACCGGACGGAGGGAGTATGGGCTTTTGTGCTTCTGTGGAATTTGTGAATTTGTGGATTTTTCTGTCTAGTGAATTTTATTCTCTTCATGTTACGAACCGCAACAAGTTTTGTTTTTTATTAGCCTGTACTTGAAGGTTTTTGTATCATTTATTGGTTGAATTCTCATGTAATGTTGTGTGTTAAGAGATTTCTTAAGCATCAGACTTTATTTTCCCTAAAATGTGAAAGTAGGATTGCAGTAATTTGTTGAATTATCCACCTTTCTATCTATATTTAGATTCTCTGCTGAAATTCTACTGGTTTTCAATCTTCAACTGAACGAATCTGCTGAGTGAACTGAGTGATGAGTCAATTCTGGTCGGCTATTAGATTATATCTGTCAGTAAAATGATATTTTGTGTAAGGTGATGGGCAAGTTATTTGTTATTGGATATTGAGTCATTGACAATGAATATACTAGTTTATAGGTATTGAAGTGTTAAAGTCACTGTAGGGATAAAGTTCTATGTTTTCTTGTTGATTTTACAGTTTATATATGGTCATGCAGTATTAGCATGTTGTTCTATAAGCTAGAAAATCTGGTTTTCGTTGTTAGTTTTTGCGTTTAATGGATTGAAGCTGTAATCAGGATGTTGCTCTAGATGCTGTTATGGAATTTGTCAAGCTTGGAAAAAGTGGGAGCTTCCAGTTTGCTATTTACCATAAATTGCTTCGCAATGTTGTAAGTTACTTATAGTTAATACTGTGAATGAGGTTCTCATCCAATTTGTTTTGGATAATTATGTTGGACAACAGCAATTCTTCTGTTGACAAATCTCTACTGATTTTAGGTCAACACGACAGCCTCAACTGACTTCATTATGGGATTGTTGTCATCTAAGTTTTTCAAGTTTCTGGATGTATGGTAAGTTCGAATTTGGTTTCCTATTTGAACATAACTGTTATTTCTTGGACAGTAGCCTTTCTTTCACTTTTTGGGACTGGGTCATTCTTATGTTCAGTTGGGATACTGTTCTCCGCAAATTACATCTTCCTCATTTAAGCTGCTTCTGAGCATGTTGAAGGCTGTGGTTTATCATAGGTCTTAAACCATTGGATTGCAATTATACAGGCACATGACCGATAATTTTATTGTAGTATTTCTGTGGATGCATAACCTGCTACTATTAGCTTGACAATATTAATCTATAAACCGATACAAGTGACATGTGTTATTTTCGTTCATATGGATGTGATGCATGGCATCAGTTGAAACACCCTAAAATTTGGTTGGTTAATATTGTTAATACGTGGTGCAGGTCCATAGGAATTCTTTTTGTCTGATATCTGTTTGATTCTTTTGCAGTTATTATACTTATGTAAGCCTGGAAAAAATTGCTAGACATGTTGAACTGGGTAAACTTTCAACTTTCTGCAGCAATGCTCATTAGAACTCCGTTCATTATGATAATTTAGAAATTATCCCAAAAAAATGATAATTTAGCTTTCCGATGTTTTGTTTAGGCAGTCTGGTCTTACTGATTGATTGATTATTTGTAGTCGGCAAAGATGTTACTTCACATGATGGCAGCGATCTTACATCTCATTCAAGGTTCGTTTGTACTAAGTTTTTTTCCCTTTATTTTTCATACATCCTCTATCATTCTCAGGAAATTGTTTGTTTTTTTGGATAGAATAACAATATTTCTCCCATGGCTTTTTTCAGCTTTCTTTCAGTTTAGTTGCTATCTTTGTACCCATGTAATCAATATATTTGTGATGACCATCTCATTTAATGTTTCAAACATGGGCCACATTAATGTTTTGAACAAATTTTCTTTATCTGTTTTTATGGATTCCATCCATGTCCTTCCTGTTCTTTCTGCATATATTTCTGAAAATCTATGATGATTGACCACATTCCTGATTTAATTGTTGTCCACTTTTGAGCTTTACTTGAGTTATCTTAGCATTTCTAAGTTGCATTATCCTTGTGAAGGTATTTACTACCGGAAATTACTTAAAACTCCCTTACTGTGCTCAAAATGTTTTGGTTTGAAGCTTATTTGGTGCTACATAATGTGTTGTGGTGTTTACTCCAATAAACTGGTTTTATTGTCTTTTGAAGCAGGGAAAATCCATTCATTCGAAAGATTCACATTATTCTAATGCGAATTCCTTCTTTGATAAGCGAAAGTGAAAACCCTCAAAATGAGACGTGGAGTACTTTAGGTAAGGTCATATGTCTCAGGTTTCATTGATGTGACAGTTGTAGGACTCATGCAGAATTTTCTGTCTTACATCCAATTTTCAACATGTCTTTTTTGTAGTGTTGTATTTTATCAACATCTGGTGGCCCATTTTGTTAAGGTGTCTTATTTTCATTTTATGACGTACAGTAGTATCAACAAATGGGTTTTATCGTTGAATGTTTTGTGGTCCATATTTGGCTGTTGGATTTTAGCACTAATAAAAAAAATTATCTGGGTGAATGGTCTAAGGTGTAGTAGATGTGTCATGTAGATTGACTGTTCTTGGAATTTTTCAGCATTGCAGCTTTTCGGAGATTGATTTGTTGGCTTATAATTGTCTGATTCTTTTGGTCACTATATATGCTCATGTTAACAGAGATCTCATGCTTGATTTCTTTATGCTTTAAGGATTGTCAGGCAAAGAAGGTGGTAGTGTCGAATCTGCCAATGTCGTAGAAGCTGTTCCAGGGAAATCAAATAATCTTACTGTTGATGTGAGCTTCTTTGACCTTATCTCTGTTACCTCCTCTGTCCAAAATTACCTGTCTGTACTAGACAGGCAATTTTGGACGGAGGGAGCACTTTTTTGGGTAATTATATTTCAAGTTATGCATTTTCAATGGAATGTACGTTTGAAATACTTTGAACTATCATCAGTGTTGAGGACTCTGTATATTGTTCATTGTTTCGTTGACGGTATAGTTGATAACACTTTAACATGTAGTTATTCAGACTTTTTTAGTATGATGCACTATCTCTGATTAATGGTCGGATCTTTTTTTGTGCAGGATTTTTCTATTGTATCTGTCAGGAAAAAGTTGAGGTTCAAGTTCACTAAAGCTTGGTTATCCTTTCTTAGATTACCACTTCCTGTTGATGTTTACAAGGAGGTAATTGTCAATGACAGCCATTCTTTTATAGGCATGAAAGCTTGTTGGTTATTCTTCTCTTTACTCGTTTCTCGAAGCTGCAATGATTGTTGCAAGCTTCAAGCTTGTCATATAGTCAGAAGTGTGCAATCGCTGCACTTCTGGTTAGATTGTGTTCTTATAGTGCCAATGAAGTTTGAATTTTTGTTTCCATAGGATGTCATGGAGTTGTTTACTGTTATGATACAAGAGCTGTATTTATCTTAATTTTGTGTTCTCTTATATTGTCATGTAGCCAGTAAGTGTGCAACGATGGCACTTCTGGCTGTGGTGGTCAATTGTGTCCTTCATAGCGCCATTAAGTTTAAAAGTTGATGTTTGGATTCTTGTTTCCATAACTTGCTGAGGCTTTCATGAAGTTACTTATTGGTATGATATAAGAGGTGCATTTATCTTAATTCTGTTCTTGCGAATGTGTTTTTGATTGTGTTTTATGAACCTCTTACCTTTCTTTACGATTGTCAGGTTCTTGCTAATCTTCATCATACAGTTATGCCTCATATGAAAAATCCTGTCATATTAAGGTGAACTGAACTTTTCCTGGCTCCTTTCTTTTTTCAAATGTATGCTTGACTGAGTTATGGAAAATACTTTTTACACCACCTGATTTCATCACGTCCTCAATGGCCATATATGTGGCTGATTAACTCTCTCTCTCCCCTCATCGGTATAGATAGCACATGATGATCAGAGTGGCGGATTTAAGTGATGTAAGCATTTGTCCTGAGTTTTGAAACTTCACTGGACCTAATTCTTTCAAAACCAATTGCAGTGATTTTTTGACAAGATCATATGATATTGGAGGCGTCGTCAGCGTAATGGCCCTTAGCAGTCTCTATATTCTCATGACAGAGCATGGGCTTGAATATCCTAATTTCTACGAAAAGCTTTATGGCTTATTGGTACCTGCTGTTTTTATGGCGAGATATCGAGCAAAATTTTTTGAGGTAATAGCCATCCTATGACACTTGCTTTCATTACATTTATGGCGTTAGTAGAACCAGTAAATTCTCAGAATTGAAACTCAGAGAATTGGTTCAAGTCCTTGCCACCACAGAAGCTTAAACTATCGAAATGGGACTTAGATGCCTGATGCGTTTGTTACTGCAGCAAGACGTGCACTGCTATGACACATGAGAATTTGGAATTTTTTAATATGCACATCGTAATTTATGCATTCGTGTAATTGTGAAGCTCTTTATCTTCTTTAATAAAAAAATTGAAAGAAATAATAGACTGTGGTTCTTGTATGAAATATATCTTAAATGACTCATTTGCTTGTTGAATTCACAGCTCTTAGATTCAAGTTTAAAGTCTCCCCTATTTCCTGCATATCTTGCTGCTGCCTTTGCCAAGAAATTGAGTAGACTGGCTCTTTCCGTCCCTCCTTCAGGATCACTGGTAATAATAGCGATAATTCATAATCTCCTGCGGAGGCACCCATCCATTAATTGTTTGGTTCACCGGGTAGGGCCTTTCTCTCCCTGTGTGTGTGTGTGTGCGCCCGTGTTTATGTATTTGAATAATGCTGAAATACTTACTCTTCTATTCATGCAGGAACCTGCAGTTCCTTCAACAACTGGTGATAAATCAGGGGAGAGGATGAATGGGGAAGATGCTAGCTCAGATGGTGGGAATAGAAAGCTGGGCATTGACCCTTTTAGATCCGAGGAGAGTGATCCCATGAAGTCAGATTCAATGAGTAAGTCTTGTTCAATCATGAAATTTTGTACGTTCTATTAATTGAACATAATATTCTTAAGGAACATTTTGTTGTAGGAAGTTCTTTGTGGGAAGTTGACACACTCCGCCATCATTACTGCCCTGCCATTTCCAGGTAATGTAGCTAATTTTGTTCCTTATATGGGGTTGTTTTTCAACCCATTTGTCGGTCACTTATGAAGCATTTTTAGAGGATTCATCTAAAATTCCATTTAAATGCACTTTTTCATGCTAAAACTGTTCCCGCAGAAATGGGTTGAATGGTTTTTTGTTGGGCTACACAAATGTTACAGTTCACCCAGAAAATGCTCCATGAATGACCTCTAGATGCATTTCTGTGTTGAAAAAGGCCCGGAATTCATTCTTGGCAGGTGTACTCTAAAAATGTCCTCTGGCAGATTTGGAGGACATTTACCCATGTACTGACCATGAATGAGTTTGCAGATTTCAATGCTCAACGTTGCCCATCAAATCTCCTTCACCTACAAATCATTTGTGGTCAAATTTCCATTTTGTATAAATGGGTTGCCAAACAGCTGCTATAGTGGATGACGCTTTTTTCCTTCTATTGATAGGTTTGTGCTGTCTCTTGAGACTGATTTGACCGTTCGTGCCAAAACAACAGAAATGGCTGTTAAGGATTTCAGTTCTGGTTCATATGCAACGATATTTAAAAATGAGGTGAGTTTCTAATTGTAGCTCTGGGTTAAGATTTTTGTTCAATCTATAGTGGCGAGAGAGAGAGAGAGAGAGAGAGAGAGAGAGAGAGAATGCATAGTATCCAATTCAATTGAAGCTCGCCACGGTAAAGGTGTAACTGTGTAAGGCATGTTGCAATGGAGCCTGATCATCGTGGCGAGCTCTATGCAAGCGTTTCTGAGTGCGAGCATACATAGCATTACTCTTTCCTTTTGGGCCTCAGCCAAGTTAAAACATTTGCAGCATTTGACGAAATTTGATAAGTTTCTAGAGACACTTTTTTTTTCTTGGGACAATTTATAAACACTTGTTCCCCTACTAGTGTTGGTAAACTATCTCCTCTAAATTGCAGATTGGCAGGCGAGTAAAACAAGTGCCACTTGCATTCTATAAAGCAATGCCAACTAGTTTATTTTCGGAGTCTGATTTCCCTGGTTGGAGTTTTGAAATTCCTCAGAGCAATGAATAGAAAGACGTCATAGTAAATGGAGAGTTACACAAGGAAAATGGTGAGATAAATGTTGGAAGAAATGTTAATATCGCAGAAATGATGACTACTCATCATAGATATCTGGCCTAGTCCAGCAAAGCTGAGGCACCTGTTGGCGGCGGGCTTACTAGTTCTGTGATCTCAATGCTCCCATATTTTGCAATATAAATGGCTCCTATGTTGGGAGGCTTATTTCCTATCATTGTCTTATCTATAAAAGGCATATTTCCTGTCAACCTATTTTAACTGTTAACAGATACGTTTTCCTGTTGATGTTTTCACAAAGCTTGGACGAACGGGTCGGTCACAAATGAGCCCAAATTTTGGTGCCCCATTGTCCTAGGGGGATTGTTTATTTTGCTAAAGTAATGACATAAAAATAGATGTTTTGTTTGGTTAACCAAGGGCATCCGACTCCTTAACGTGAAGGGGCAGGCAACTGCTGCATAGAGCAGAGCAGTGTATCCTGCTACCAATCCCCATTATGCAAGGTCCACCTATCGTACATACAATATAAATCGGGATATACTCCCGGGCTAACAAGCATGGATTCGAATATGGTCATAAGGGATACGGCATTTTTTCAAAAAGTAGGATATGATATAGTTAATAAAAAATTATTTATATAATTTTTTAAATATATACTGCCCCCGTTCCAAAATATTATGTACATTTGAAAATATTTATTTTTTAAAATATTGTTTATATTTTGTCAAATTATGTAACTTCATCATTTCAAAATTGGAGGAGACTTGCAAGGATTGACTTGAATTTAGTTCGTGAAAGAACATATGAGTTGGATGGGATATGGGAGAGAAGAAATAATGTGATTTCATTGAGGGCTTCATGGTCCAATAAAAATAATAATTTTTTCAAATATACATAATATTTTAGAACGGAGGGAGTATTTTGTTATTGTAATACCACATTTTTTCTTTTGTAAATGTTAAAGGGAGTAAATTAATAAAAAAATGTTAAAATGAGTAACTATTTTTTTCGGAGTAAAAATAGACGGAATTTGCATATATCAAAAAAACACATGAAGGGGTAGGTTGACCTCGAATCCCTCCTGATGACAGATAGCCTCACGGAACTGACGTTCCAACTTCCAACAAACGAAGATAAATTAGAACTCCTCAAGTCCGCTCCTCCTCGATTGCTCCGCTCTCTTCCACACTCGTCCAAGGCCAAGATCCCATGGGGCAGTTCCATTCTGCCTCCTCTTCTTCTTCTTCTTCCTCATCCGGTCATTTCCGCCTGTCCAAGTCCAGATCTGCCTCCTCAATCTGCGTGCACTAGTCTTCGTCCGCCGGCGACTCGATCATGGTACAGGAAGACGATGACAAATTGCATCAGTAGGAGATCCAGCTTGGAGATGACGATCGTACTAAGGGCGAGCGTGATTACATCTCGGATATGTCGTACAAGTGCCTGAGCTCCGGCGATCACAACCGCTACGCCCTTGTCTCCCGCCGTTGTTTAGTCGCGGAGGGCCAGTCGCAGTAGCGGCTCTAGCTCGATGCCCGTGCCGACCACTAAAGACATGTTCGTTTTTTTTAATTCCAAATATGCGCAGGATACGCAAGCAGCCGTGGCGCTGCCTTATCTAAAAATAATCTTTCACGTATTAACATACAATACAAGCATAAAAAGTCATAATTATTCATTTTCTCTTTCTCTTTTATTTTTTACTTCATCACCTTCTCTCCCCTCCCACATCTTCAGGCCTATTGCTCCGGACTCTCCCCTGCCATTGTCTTCATTTCCTTCTCTAATTTTATCTCTTTTTTCTTTTATCAACGCTACCACCTACTCTTCCAACGTTACTGCCACCGCTACTACAACCACTCCACTGTCAGCAGCAACTCTTCCTCCGCTTTATTGCTGCCTCCTCCTCCTTTTCCGCCATCGTCCATCACCACCACTTCCTCCACCATTGCCACCACTGTACCCTCCTCTTTTCTCCCCCCCCCTCCTCCCTTCCATCATCACAACTACCACGCTGTCGCTGCTGCCACCACCACCTCTACCTCCACCATTGTTGCCACCACCACCCTGGATCAAAATATAATTTTAAAACTACCATTTTACATATCATGTATCATTATATCACATATCAAAGTGATAATCACCAAACCTGATAAAAGCTTCGTTGTCAACAAGGTGTGTCAGAACCATGGAAAGTTGTATCGGTGATATATTGCCAATATATCGATATCGGCTTTTAACAGATAAAACGATATTGTGTAATCTCATTTTTGAATTTTTTTAAAAATATCGCCAATATATCGGTTTTGGTCTGATATATCGATATTTTAAAAAAAATTAAAGAAAAAAATCAACTTTTCCGTTTGTTTCCCATCCTACGCCAAGTGCATATTTTAAAATTTATGTTTGTCTAAATTAGTATTACTCATTTTAAAAGTTATATTGTGAAAATATATGGTAAAAACTAGTTTTTGACCATTGATATTTTTTTACACAATATCTCCGATATTTTGTCTCTTTGGTCAAATGATATTTTACTGATTTTTGATATGACATTCCTTGGTTAGAACATGCATTCTCCCAAGCAATCCCATTTCACTACTGTGAAGCAAATTCTACGCTACCTCAAAGGCACCAACAACTATGGGCTCCATTTCTACCCTGACTCACTTTCATTCACTGCCTTTAGTGATGCAAATTGGGCCAGAGATCTTGTTGTCCGCAGCTTTATCAATGGCTATTGTGTCTTCTTCGGCTCAAATTCGGTTGTTTGGAGTGCAAAAAAATGGGACATTGTAGCTCGCAGCTCCAAAAGGCTGATTATCGATCTCTTGCTCATACTGCTTCAGAAGTGCCATGACTACAAATGCCCACTGCTGAATTTCATCTTCAAATTCCCAAGCCCTTGCTTTGGTGTGACAATTTGTCCACCATTGCGCTTGCCTCCAACCCAGTATTCCATGCATGCTCGTACAATGGACATAGAGGTTGATTACCACTATGTGTGAGCAAGTTGTTGCAAAGAAGTTTATAATTTAGTAGAAACTTTGAAAGAAATCATTAAATTTTTTTCACAAAAGAACTCAAAGAATCACCCTTTTCCAATGACAACGCTGCTTTTACCTCTAACTATCTTCACGATTCCACCGGGGTGGCTTTCAATACTCCCACTATAGGGGCTGTTTGGGAGGCCATTTCCCACTTCATTTCCCATCATTTTCCACCATTTCCCATTAAAATGTGTTTGGGAGGCACATTTCATTTTCATTTACCTTTAGTAGGTGAATGATCATAACGGTCATTTTCATTCTTGATGTAAATGGGTTTTTAAATGGGAATCTTGTGACGAATGACTATATTTACCCTTCCATCATTCATTTTTCCCTTTTGAATCCCTAAAACCCATATTTTAATCATCAAATGAAAAGGAAAATTTTTTCCTTTCCTACGATCATTGTATGGCCTCCCAAACAGCCCCATAGTAGACCAAAATGTTAATCTTGTCCTCTTTATCCTAGGTTAAACAAGTAATCAAGAGAACACAAAGTAGGTCACAACTTGCATAACAAATTTATCACAACTTAGACAAAGTAACATAAAAATTGATACAAGCAGTCATCACAATGTTCATTACAACAATCACAACCTTAATTATAACTACATCCTAAGACAACACAACTGTAAGTGCCCTGTCGTAATAAGCTTCACAACAGTAATCATAACCTATTGACACAAGTTAACACAACATGTACATATTGCATCACAAACAATGATCCATCATAAGGTATCTACATATAATTATAGCCCATGTAAAAAAAAACACAAACTATTTAACCGTTCATATCTTAGACATCACAACATTTTAAACATTCCAAACTTGAGTTACTCAACTAATCATCATTGCTTAGACGCTCAAACAGTAACCAAACAGATCAAATGAGAAGAAAAATAGTAAAAAATAGTGACTTTCCTACTTTTATTTTTTCCTCCGAATGGGTTGCGCCGATATATCCAACAACTTTGGGGGCGTTTGGAAGCTTTCAGGTGAAAGGTAAAAATTTATGTCAGCCTGAAAATAATCAAGGGTGTTTTTTCCTGATTGGTGACAGCTCGTTTGGAAGCTGAAAGTAATTCGGCGTCAGGGTGAAAATTTTTACGCCTAATTTGTGAAAGGTGAAATATGTTTGGGAACTGAAAATAAGTCACGCTGATAGGAATATTCGTCAGCATATCGAGTAATTTGATACACTATAGTACTGCATATCGAGTAACTGGTTACACTATAGTACTGCATATCGAGTAATTTGATACACTATAGTACTGCATATCGAGTAACTGGTTACACTATAGTACTGCATATCGAGTAATTTGATACACTATAGTACTGCATATCGAGTAACTGGTTACACTATAGTACTGCATATCGAGTAATTTGATACACTATAGTACTGCATGTCGAGTAACTGGTTACACTATAGTACTGCATATCGAGTAATTTGATACACTATAGTACTGCATATCAAGTAACTGGTTACACTATAGTACTGCATATCGAGTAATTTGATACACTATAGTACTGCATATCGAGTAATCGATTACGCGATAACTTTTTTAATGGGCAAACTTCACCGATGCATATCTTACTCATTTCTAATCCGTTTTGGCCCATTTTTTTTTCATTCTTCCTCATTTTTAGTGTTCTTTCTTATAACGATGAAAAAATGTCCAAAACGGACTAAAAATGAGGGAGATATGAGGGGGAGGGGGGTCCCTCGGCTTAACGGTGCGGCAGCGGAGGTGTCGGGGCAAATATCGGGGTGATCATCTTTGGACGACCCGAGCAGTTACCCGGGAGGGGTGGGCACGGGTCCCTCGGCTCAACGGGGCGACGGCGTCGAGGGGGGGGGGGCTCAACGAGCGGCGGCGGGGATGGGGGGCACAGATTCTCCTGGCTCAACGGGGCACCGTCGAGGTGGGGGGACGAATCTCTGAGCGAGAGTTGGTTTTTTTCGTTGAAGAGACGAGAGGATCAATTCGTCAGCCCGATTCTCACTCGGGTGAGAATCAGCCTTTCAGGGTGAAAGGTGAAAAATTGTCACCTTTCAGGGCTGATTTTTAGCCTTTCAACAAACAAACACAAAATAGGTCTGAAAGGTGAAAAGGTGAAAATTTTCACCTATCACTGTCACCGACCATTTTTCACCTTTTCAGCAAACAAACACTTTTCACCCTGAAAGGTGACAATTTTCACCTTTCAGGGCTGAAATATTGATTTTTCAGCTTTCCAAACGCACCCTTTGTCTTCTCTCAGCATGCCCAAAATGCTGATGCTGGAGGTTCCTGCCTCCGCTGACATTGAGTCTGCCATTTCAGATTCGACAAGCACAGTGAGATTAGGGCTCTCAAGTGGAGATCTGGGCTTGCGATAAGAAAATTATGGAAGCTCTTGATGCTTCTCCAAATTTATTAGCATTTCGTAGTAGAAATTATCCTTCTTTCAGGTGAAGAGGAGAATAATATTTACAATTTCCAGATAATGATTTCTTCTTCATGCAGGATTATATGAAAGATTATGAGGTGATGGTTCCTTTTCAATCTCTCGAAGCTCTTGGGTGCCATGTTGATGCTGTGTGCCCAAAGAAATCAGCTGGCGACAAGTGTCCAACTGCTATCCATGATTTTGAAGGCGACCGAATTTACAGTGAAAGGCCTGGACATGATTTTACGCTTACCGCAAGTTTTGAAGGTTTGGACGTATCTAGCTATGACGGGCTAGTGATTCCCGGTGGCCGAGCACCAGAGTACCTTGCATTGGATGAGAAGGTTCTTGCTGTGGTGAAGGAATTTATGGAGGCACGAAAGCCAGTAGCATCCATATGCCATGGGCAACAGATTCTATCGGTTGCTGGAGTTCTGAAGGTATAGTAGCTTCATAAGGTGCATAACAAATGATTTTTGCCACTAGATATACGGGAAAATTATCTCACTAAGAAAATTTGTTTGGCGCATTTAGATAACTTTCTGCTGTCCTTATTCTAATACTATAGAAACCACGACTTCAGTGACATTAGTCAGGTCATTTATCATCTGCCAGAACTTGGAAAATGTTGAAAATGTGTCTCTTAATTAGATTGCTAAAACCTTTATTTTAAATTGCTAATCCCTTAATGCTTCTATATGGATTAAAAGAAGTGGGATATTTGCATGATTTAATTGTAAGTCATCTTAATGTGAATGCTAGTGTTTGTGACTTGTGTAAGATACTTCCAACTATTGGGAACCTCGTGATTTTGATTTTAGTAATTTTGACATGTATGGTTGCTGCCTGCGTGGGACTTTACTGCAGGGAAAGAAGTGCAGTGCCTATCCAGCAGTAAAGCTCAACTTGGTGCTGGGTGGAGTGACATGATTAGAGCCGGATCCAATACATCGCTGCTTCACCGATGGCAATTTGGTGACTGGAGCAGCTTGGCCAGGACACCCAGAGTTAATTTGTACAATTCATGGCTTTGCTTGGTGTTCAAGTGTCGTTTGTTTAGTAAAGTCACAGCCTAAAATACTTGGTGAGCTACTACTGCCTATGTATCATGTACAAGGAATCAATAAGATACAACACATATGTAGATCTTACATTTGCAACTTGTGATTGTATCTGTTTCTTGTTAGGATAACTAGTTGAAGTGCACGTGCATATGCACGTCTAATCATTTTCTTTCTACTTTTATTGGATGTGCTAAACAACTTTAGAAACTGAAGTACGCTGGGAAGTTTGATGTAATTCAATTGGGCACTTGTGCACAACTGGTTTATGTCTTTAAGGGGCCGTTTGGGGCGTGATTAAAAGCAAAGCATTTATTATGGATATTTTGCTACACTGTAGGATCCATGTTTTTTTCCTATCCAGCTGAAACACCTCAGTGTTTGCTTATAATCACGCCCCAAAGGCCCCTTATGAGTGTTCCAAGATCCAATTTCTTAACAACAAACACGGTTTGATAAGGACTTGATTTGCTATGATCTTGGTCCACTCATCTTAAATGTGCTACATAAATTAACACCCTAATCGATTTTATTATGGTAGTTAAAAATTGCACATGCAATAGCATGTGCTAGAACTAAAAGTCATAATATAGCCCAATGCAATCTAAAACTTAGTATCTTTAGTTTATGTGCAAAAATCTGAACGCAAAAAATGTTTCCAATTGTATCAAGATGTACTGAGTCACAATTGTTTGCACAATCTTTTCATTATTTAGTACGATGGGGTCCCAGAAGCATCTATGCAATGTTCCGCCATTTTTAGTAATTGGTTAACATGAGATGCTCCCTTTGGAATTATTATCACCATAAGGTTTTTCATAATGAATATTTTAGAAAACCTTACGGTGATAATTATTCCGGACAGAGGGAGTAACAAAGATCATATGCTGGTCCTAGAAAATAAATTCTCCCTATTAGTGACCATGAAAATGATTTAAGCGGTAAAAACATGAAGACCTGCAAACCAATAAATAGTAAATTCATTTTGGAGGGAGTAACAAAGATCATATGCTGGTCCTAGCAAATAAATACTCCTTATGTGAGTGACCATGGAAATTATTTAAGTGGTAAAAGTATGAAGACCTGGTTGCCATTGTAAAGCACCCTCGAATGCCAATAAATATGTAGCTTATTGAGCATTCCATACTTAGGAGATGCATGGGTCTTCTTGCTTGAGTCATTGCATTCCATTGGTTATGAAACTTTACTTATTGAGTATTCTATACTAATTGGGAGATGCATGGTGATCTTCTTGCTTGAGTCATTGCAACCCATTGGTTATAAAATATTTTTTTTAATATCATGAAACTTTATTTATCCGGTATAAAATTGAGGAGTCCTAAATAAATAGCTCACTCCTATATTTTAGGGATTTCAATTATCATGTCCAGTTCAAATACATAAGTAGCTCTCTCTGTCTCTCTCTCTCTCTCTCTCATCCGTACCTCATTATTCCCATAGGACTCTCTCTCATCCATATCTCCTATTTATACGGATCTCTTATGATCTATATCTCCTCATGCAAATCTCTCTCTCTCTCTCTCTCTCTCTCTCTCTCTCTCTCTCCTATTTTTTTAAATGGAACCTTTTGTAAAAAAATATTCCCTATTTTCCATGTCCACCATCCAAAAATATTTACTTTTTATGACTGCGTTATGGAATTCAAAAGGAGGGGTAACTGGTATACAAATTTTCATTTGTACAGTGACCAAATAAGATTTTGTAAGATACTGAAACTAACCAGCCACTAATAAATTCTGAAAATTAGATTCGTATAAAAAATGGGTATTGATTAAGTGACTGGTAGTTTTTACTCGACATGCATCCAACAAGGGATTCATGGATATTTTTTTTATGACTACGTTAGGAGATTCAAAATATGTGTAATTTCCATATCCAAATAATCACTACAACTTATTTTACTGGTTGTGCCTTTTAACTAGTATGATTTTTTAAGATCATGAACTCTAATTAACCTGTAACGAATTCTGATACATATTTTACTGTCTACTTTATGTATTTGTTAATTTGTATTTTTTACCTAATTACTGCCTTATTTGCAGATCCCCTCAAATCTTTCTATCTCTATACTTGGAAATTGTAATTATAGGGGAAGTAATTTGATTGCTTAAGGTAGTAGTTCAAAATTATAGGGTGAGGGAAGTAATTAGAATTAAAGATTTCACGTATTTAATGCCTTATTGACAGATCTCCTCAAATCTTTCAAATAAAGATCTTAGCATGAATTAGTAAAAAAAAATTTAGATATGATTATAGAGAGAGTGATACAAACAAATAAAAAAATGTTTCAGTAGTGGAAGTGCACGTGCACGTGCTAAACCGAGAGTTACAAAATATTATAAAAGAAATCAAGGCGAAAGCGTAAACATAGTGTTGCAATGTACATATGAAATTTTGACAACTTTGGTATGAACTAAAAACAATTGCAAGATTATTATCTCAAACTCACATCCAACTGCTATGAAATGTACAAGCAACATACCTCTCATATTACACCTTAGTTGAGATGGAAACCCTCGGAAAGCGTTAGCTATCTTAATGAAATATAACTCTTTTATGAACTAAAAACAATTGCAAGATTATTATCTCAAACTCACATCCAACTGCTATGAAATGTACAAGCAACATACCTCTCATATTAGACCTTAGTTGAGATGGAAACCCTCGGAAAGCGTTAGCTATCTTAATGAAATGTAACTCTTTTATGAACTAAAAACAATTGCAAGATTATTATCTCAAACTCACATCCAACTGCTATGAAATGTACAAGCAACATACCTCTCATATTATACCTTAGTTGAGATGGAAACCCTCGGAAAGCGTTAGCTATCTTAATGAAATGTAACTCTTTTAATGATTAAGGGGCTGTTTGGGAGGCCATTTCCCACTTCATTTCCCACCATTTCCCATCATTTCCCACTAAAAAGTGTTTGGGGGCCATTTTCATTTTTATTTACATTTAGTAGGTGAATGATCATAATGGTCATTTTCATTCTCTAGGTGAATGTCCTCATGAGGACATTCACTTGTCAAATGGGTTTTTAAATGGGAATCTTGTGACAAATGACCATAAATACCCTTCCATCATTTATGTCTTCCTTTTGAATCCCTAAAACCCATGCTTACATCATCGAATGAAAATGAAAATTTTTTCCTTTCCTACTATCTTCAAATGGCCTCCCAAACAGCCCCTAAGAGACTTCACTTTCGAAGCCAAAGGAGCACGTCCTGAATCCCATAATCAAAAGTAGTATCAAAATTGTACATAGAATTTAAAGTTTCACATCTAGACCTAAATTCAAGAACTGCTATAAACAAGTTATAGATCATAAAACAACTCCAAAATAATATATAGTTGTGAAAATAGAAGAATTTTTTTTATTCTCTGGAAGTGATGCAATGAAAAGTGACCAAAGAGTTTTCACCAAGTCTAAGAGCTTAGAATTAAAGTGACAATGTGAAATATTTTATAAGTTGTTCGAATCACATCTTAATATTTTCAAGAAGTTCGTTCAAATGGAGGAGGATATAACCCACAGCAAGAACCATTATCTATGACGAAATGACAAGTAGATCAACAACGACATTCCCCTATAATGCATGACTTGCTGGAATTAGATAACAATTGTCTAGTGTCCTCAACAGATACTCCCAAAATAATGCCAATTTGGTGATGACTCATACCTCTCAGAAGCCATCTCTTTTTTCATTCAAAATATCTCAGTGGTCCCGATGCCCTCCCCACAGCCATTCAGAAGCATCCATGTATATCTGGCATATTATATGTGCCTTGGTGCATCGACTTGTGCTGGCCTCCTATGCATCCGAGCTTGGAATTCGATCTTGCGGTGCTATATTAAACTCTACCCATCTGTCCTGGGCATGTGGCATGGTCAATAATGCGGACACGTCATGATCTCTACACACCAAATTTAAGTGTCTCCTCTCCCTAATTGATCCCAATTCCATACATATTTAAATTAGTTACACACACTCTTGCAACTTTTCAATTTTTATCAAAATACATTGAGGAGAAGCTCACCACCCTCCGATTTAGCCAGCCCACGCCTTTACACGGTCAATCAGTAGATATCCCACGTCTATCTCGTATCCTACAGTGGATATCCAACGTCTCATCCAATGCCCTAATCCTTGTTCCTTTTGGGAAACCAGAATAGCAAGTTGTCTTGTCACCCAAAAAAGGAATAAAACAGAAACCAAATACGATTTCAGCTAATTACGTGTCAAACTTGTATTCTCCCCTGGTTTATTTGATTTGTTTATTAGTCGCCGGCAAAAGCTACCAGAAAGCGTTGTTCATGTGAAGCATCTCCCTTTCCTTGTCCTCAGACCTCTCCCTCGTTTTGATTGTCAATTCTTTGATTTCCCAACAATCTCCGATCGATCCGACCAAGACCCAGAAGCTCAGATCGATAAAGTTTCGATCTTTTCTTGTTTCTTTTTAGTGGTTTTGCTAGTACCAAAAACTCTGGTTTTGCAAGATTTTTACGCATGAGCTGGTTTGACAAGTTGCGCTCCTCGTCCAATGCCTGCCACTTCGTTGAAGGGCTTTTGATCTTCATCCTTTACCATAATTTTCGGTTAATTTCCAGTAATTTTTCTATACGTGTCTCTCCGTAAAAACATACATCTTGTTGGATTTTGCGTTCTGAGCGATGGATTCAATGGACTCGACTTGCCTGGAATCGATGGACGGTGAGTTATGGATGGATTTTGTTTTTCTTTTTTTTTTCTTGAAAAATAATTATATGATATGCCCCTGTTTTAGATTGGTGCTAATGTGATCACCATAATGGTTTGACTTGTTTCTTAGATCCCATGGTAGGTGGCATTTATATGTGTTTTATACTCCCTCCGTTCGGAATTATTATTAACACAAGTTTTTCCCCAATAAATTAATTTTAGTTTATTTTGAAAAACCTTATGTTAATACTCCCTCCGCCACACTTTTAATAGATACAGTTGATTTTCAAATGTAGTTACCCCACGCTAGATATAGTTTTTGAAAATCAACTGTATCTATTAAAAGTGACCAGAGAGATTAATAATAATCCGGAAGGAGGGAGTAATTTGGAGGGAATTCAAGATTAGGCAGAGTGCAGAGGGACAATTTGCAAGATCGATAGTTACCCGACTACTATTTTTCGAATTATATGACATATTGCCATATAATGTAGAGCCGATTGTATGATAACTTAGAATTATGACACTGTACTACCCAAATGCTAATATTCTTTTGTTTTCTCCCTGATCAGAAAGTGTGCCTATAATTTAATATATGTTCATGTTTTCAGTGTTACCCGATCAGCAGGCTGGTATCCTTTGGCTGATTTGGTGGATGAAAATGACAAAAGATTTTTATTGAATACGTATTCCTGCATGTGGATTTTTATGTAATTTATTACTTTTTTTTGCTATGTTGTAAGTGTTAGGATTGAGTTACCATATTGGCTTTTTTATCATTGTTTATTCTATGATGAGTTGTCCATGCGATCGTGAGAGAGTTTGTTTGAACAATGAACTGCAGATTCGTTATGAAATTAATTTCATTTTTTCTCTTCGTTATAAATTCTAAAGTGTCATTTTTTTACTGCAACTGTTTATTTCTCCATATAAATTCTTCCGTAATTTGTGTTTCTTTAGCGAGCATGAAGATTGTCTAGTTGAAATTTTATGTGTAAAAGTTTATTTAATTTGAGTTTTGTAACCTTCACGGATCCAGGGGAATTATAAACTGTTTCTGCTTCCATTTTATCTTTATCGGCGAGTTCTTAAATTTGAGAATGGTTGCTTTTGTTTTTTTCTGCTGAAGTAACCTATGCCCTTTAATGAATACTGTTTGTTATCTCAGTTTATATGACAATCATTATGATATTTTTTATGTTTTTTGCGAGCTAAAGTGGGAATTCTTGTACTAGAATATTGAACCAGAGACACGAAAATTACTTGTATCACTGCCATCTTTCTGGTGAAAGGAAATTTAATATGCCAAAGTCGTACTCCCTCCGTCCGGATTTATTCTCACCCTAGTTAGTTCAAACTAGGGTGATAACAAACACGAACGGCGGGAGTATGTTTATTGTGCTAAAAGGCATCCTGCAGTAACAAAGCCTTACAGGATTCTAAGACGTTTTTTCCATCTGTTTTCTGATATTTTTTTCAAGGTAAAGCCAGAATTTGGATAAGCTGAAAAGAAGATGGCTTAGACTATTAGGCTTCGTATTTGTGATGCATTGCGCTCAAGGACATATCCCTAGTATGAGATGGATCTGTGTTTAGTATAAATTTTCGGTGTAGGCTGTAGAATTATCAGAATTGTCATCTTGCATGCAGTTTTGTCTAACAGGAGTAAGAAAACTTATTTATACATAGACCCGTTCTTATTTCAGATTTTAAGATGTAATTTCCTATACGATGGGTGCATGGTTTACTATTTATGGTACACATATTAATCCCATGTAGTAAGAGGTTCTGCGACTCTTTAGTGGCCAATTCACACACTAAAAAGAACTTTCTAAGGTTAAATATTGTTGAAACCTGTGAATGAGGCGAATTGACTAATCTGATGGACAAGTGGGATCTAATTAATTATTGTGGTTAATTTTCTTCACGTGTTCAGGTCCATTCATCTCACACGTTAGGTTTAAAGAACTTTCACAGCCTTCAGTCATTGTGATTGGTGGTGGGATTTCTGGGATCTCAGCTGCCCGAGCACTTGCAGATGCTTCCTTCAAGGTACCGTTGTTTGAATCTTTTCTGTTTTTGTTTATAACTTAATGGTTTAAACTAACATTCTTTTGAGCAGTTAGCAAATGCCTTTTACTTTTTATGATGTACCGTGGTACTGTTAGCGCAGGTAGTTTTATTAGAATCACGTAACAGAATTGGGGGCAGAGTGCACACTGACTATTCATTTGGTTTTCCTGTTGACATGGGGGCGTCATGGCAAGTCTATATAATTACTTGGCATCACTGATAGACTGATAAGAGAAAATTTCTTGTTTTATGTGATTCAACTTTTCCAGTATTCTTTTCTGATAGTGTGTTTATTTTGTCCAGGCTTCATGGTGTCTGCAATGAAAACTCATTAGCCCCTCTAATTCGATCTCTGGATCTTACATTGTACCGCACAAGTGGTGACAACTCTTTGTTGTATGATCATGATTTAGAAAGGTTAGTAAGTTCACTGGCTATGTAGGATATCTCTTTTTCTTTTCTCAAGCAAATGATTTTGTCATATTTGTTACTTTGCAGTTATGCACTGTTTGATATGAATGGTCATCAAGTTCCTCAGCATCTTGTTATTGAGGTGGGAGAGACATTGAAGAGTATTCTCAAAGAGGTATGGCTTTTCTATGTCAAATTCAAGTTTGGAGGGTTTTTGCTTGTATTTTGAAGCGTTTTGGATGAAATTTTTGCAGACAGAGATGGTGAGGGATGAGCATAGCCAGGACATGTCTATTCTCCAAGCCATTCGCATTGTTTTCGAAAAACGCCCAGAACTAAGGTTGACACAAAAATCTTATTCAAATTATGGGATTATGATGTTATATGGTTTTTCTTTATTTTTTTGTTGATGTGATGTCACATTGAACCATTTACAGGCTAGAAGGCCTTGCTCATGAGGTACTGCAGTGGTTCATATGCAGAATGGAGGCTTGGTTTGCTGCAGATGCAGATATGATATCACTAAAAAGCTGGGATCAAGTAATTACTATTTAATTTTACCTCTCTTTATTTTATAAAAAAATCTTTTTTTATTCACACTGGTGTTTTTACCTACCTTACGTCCGTTTAGCTTGAAGAAGTTGCTCTTCTATTTTGGACAGGTTCGCTTCCACTTAAAAAATTATTAATGTTTGCTGTTATTTCTACTTTGCTCATGAAATGTTCAGTTCGTTTCTTGTTCAATTGCATCCATTCTTTTGTCAGTACACTAAGGACAATAACCTGTCAATATGCTTGCAGTTAATTTTGGAAGCCCTATGTGAGAAAATTGTTTTCTTTAAATCCAGAAAAAAATTTGATAAAAAAAAATCCAGTACAAAATCACTTAATTTATAGAAACTTGATTCAAATAGGTCTGGACATGATAAGCCACTAAAACTATTATTAATTCATAATCATAATCATAATCAAATAGCGCCTTTTCTCAACTATTTGGGGTCGGCGACACGGATCTTACTCCTCCATTCAGGCCTGTTTTGGGCTACCTCTTTTGTAAGAGATAGGAAAGTCAAATCCTTTTTTATTAACTCCATCCAAGTTCTGTTAGGTCTCCCTCTCCCTCTTTTAGCATCGTTTACACGTATCCCTTCTAATCTTCTCACAGGGGCATCTAAAACTATTATTAATTACTCTCTGAAAATAAATAAAGATGTATGTAGGTCCTCACTTATGTAATTGTTTGTGGAATTCAGGAGCACGTTCTCTCTGGTGGTCATGGACTGGTGGTAGAAGGATACCATCCAGTTATACAAGCTCTCTCAAATGATCTTGACATACGCCTGAACCATAGGTACGCTCCATCGACTATGAGTGCCTTGTCTTTCTTGGTGAACTACCTAGTGTGGTAGGAGGGTGACTCTATATTGCAGTTAGTCTTATGTTTTTGACAAATAACTCTTCTCTTGATTTCATTTGTCATACCTTTTTTGAACTATAAATCTTCATGAAAGCTTTTCCTTTTAGCTTCTTCATTTACTGTTGATTCAATCTGAACAAAAAAATAAGGTTTTTGCGGCCTTTCTTTAGAAACAAAAGTGTACAGTAAATTTGTGTCCATATATAATGAAGCAATACATGCTTATAGTACCAATTGAAGGAACTTGAATGAGGCTTTCATATCCAATTCATTTACCAAATTTCCAATCCTTCTCAGAACAGTTCATTTACACTGAAGCAATACATATCTTATTGGATCACTGACGATTTTACCTCTGATTTTTAACATTCAGGGTCACGAGAATTTCTCAGTGGTGTGATAGAGTAATCCTTACTGTTGAAGACGGGACAGATTTTGTTGCCGATGCTGCTATCATAACAGTGCCTCTTGGTGTACTGAAAGCAAATCTCATTGAATTTCAACCAAAACTACCTAAGTGGAAGGTCTCTGCAATATCTTATCTGGGAGTTGGCAATGAGAATAAGATTGCTCTTCTTTTTTATGCTGTTTTTTGGCCGGATGTGGAATTCCTAGGCGTTGTAGCTCCTGCATCTTATGCCTGTGGGTATTTTCTTAACCTTCACAAGGCAACGGGCCATCCAGTGCTCGTATATATGGCTGCTGGAAGATTTGCCTATGATATAGAAAACTTACCTAATGAGGCAGCTGTTGATTTTGCAATGTTGCAGTTGAAGAAAATGCTCCCTAATGCAACAAAGCCGGTGAGATTCTTTTCTTTTTCTGGAATATTTCATCTAGTCATGACATTCATCGTTCATGCCCATTAAATTTTAAAAATGATGCATAATGCATAATGAAATCAAAATTTTATGTATGTCACGTCACAATCCCCTTGCTGTTAACTGTATTAATGAAAATATAATTGTTGACTCTGATTTTTGGAAATCACTTTCAGGTCAAATATCTGGTCTCTCGCTGGGGTACAGATATAAACTCACTTGGTTCTTACTCTTATGATCTGATTGGGAAGCCTGCTGACTTGTATGAGAGACTTAGGGCTCCTGTGGAAAATCTCTTCTTTGGAGGAGAGGCAGTCAGTATGGATCATTCTGGATCTGTGCACGGAGCATACACTGCTGGAATTCTAGCGGCGGAAGATTGCATGAAATGTTTATTTAAGAAAAATGGGAAGCTAGATTTATTCCATCTTGTCTCAAGGCAAGAAAAGTTGGAAGACAGTCCACTTCGTATTTCAAGGATGTGAGCTAATTTCTACACAAGAGAACTGAATTTTCTAGGGCACACCGGGAAAGTCTATTTCCCGAATAGACCAAAACAAAGGCTTCTGGATGAAGGCATTGATTTCTTATTTCAATCTTGTTGTCTTAAGGGCATACATTCATCGTAGTTGAGCTCTATTTGTTTGTGTACCAAAGAAAAGAGCTTGTATTTGTTTGATTTCAATTCTTAGTTCTGATCTTTTAGACGTTTCAACAGTTGTCTTCATAAAAAGTTTGTATCAACCTTTTATCGAGCAGATGGCGGCAACCAGCTCGCAACCTGGCAATGACAAGCTGAGACCTGGCCAAGGTCAGGTGACCGCGACTTGGCCAAGGCCAGGCAGCCTGTGGTCACTGCCTGGCAACGTGGTCGCGCCAAATTGCGGCCAAGACCAGGCCAAGGCCAGGAAGCTGATGGCTCCCAATTGGTCAACCAGGCTCCTCGTGGGAGGTACGTCATGGCCGGCAGCAAATGCCACCGCTGCCTGTTTCCAAGGGATGGTCAAGATTGCCTTGTGTCTTAAAATTTACAAAAGTTAAATGATTTAGATTTGTGGAAAATCTCCTCCCTGAAGAGATTGTCCTCACAAAGCTGTTTCAGACATCTTTCTTTCTCTCACACAGTCACACACATAGGGTGTGTTTGGGAGGCAGATTTTAAGTAGAAAAAACCGCTTTTTAGGTAGATAAAATGATTTGTTTTGTAAAATCACGTATGGAAGGACGATTTTGAAATAAAACGATTTTTATTTGACAAAAGCAGCTTTTACTCAAAAATTGGTGCTAAAGCCACTTTTTAGAAAATCTCCTCATGAGGAGAGTTTTTTAAAAAGCGGCTTTTGTGTGTAAGGATTATTCCTGAGCATGTAAAAATGATTGCATTTACACTCTTAAATTATGAAATTTCTCTGCTTCTGTCTTTCCTCATTTACCTCATTATTTTTGGTATTTTTTTTGCTCTGTCGCCGAGAGCTCGTCCCCTTTGCTCTACGCTAACCTCGTCCCCTTCGCTCTGCCGTCGTCGCCTCCGACTGGACAACCGCCTGGATCACCACCGACTCAACGTCGTCTTCGATCGGACATCCTCTATTTCGATTTCTGCACCATCGTCGCCTCCGACTGGATCGCCGTCATCTCCGATCGGACATCCCCTCTTTCGATTTCTACACCATCGTCGCCTCCGACTGGACAGCTGCTTGGATCGCCGCCGTCTCCGATCGGACATCCCCACTTTTAAACATTTTGTTCATCTTTATAAGAAAAAACACTAAAATGAAGAAGAAAGCAAAAAGAATAGGTCAAAACGGATCAGAAATGAGTAAGAAGCACATCGTTGAAGTTAGGCCCATTAAAAAAGTTATCGTGTAATCGATTACACGATAACCAGTGCTATCGTGTAATCCAACATACGATATCTAGGCAATCGTGCATTGGATTACACGATAGGCTATTATGCATTGGATTACATGATATAATGAGCTATCGTGTAATCGATTACACGATAGCACACTGTATCGTGTAATCCCCCATTAAAATGAAACAAACTTCAACAGTTCATATCTCCTTCATTTTTAGTCCGTTTTTGGTTATTTTTTTTGTTCTTCCTTATTTTTTATGCCTTTTCTCAAAAATAATAAAAAATAAAAAAATTTACTGAAAATGGACTAAAATGAGGGAGATATGGATTGTTGAAGTTTCTCCCACTAAGGGTAAAAGCGTCACAAGAGCTATTTAATTTTTTTCTAAAATTTGTCCCATCCAAACAAGCTTTAGGGGGTGATTTTTGACAAAAACGCTTTCGGAGTAGGCATTACCATACGAGTCACGATTTATCTTTTTGTTAACAAAAACGATTTTGTTAAAAAACCGCTTTTCAGTCGAAATTTTACCAGCTCAAGGTGAAACCAACATTATGTTTTTGTTTTTTTATCCATTCACGACTGAAATGGAACAAAATGTGGTGGGGGCCTGGCCATTACCCCAGCTGGCCAGCTCTGCCAATAAAGGCACGGGGAGTTTCTGGTTTTGACATGATTTTTCAGGAGCACTGTTCAATACATATGGACTTCGTGATATCCTAGCCCCCTCACAAAAAAATACTTGCCCTTACCCCAGCTGGCCAGCTCTGCCAATAAAGGCGTGGGGAGTTTGTTATGACATGATTTTCTCAGGAAGCACTGATCTCAAAAGCAATCAATACATATGGACTTCGTGATGTCCTAGTCCTCACCCCTCACAAAAAAAAATACTTGTCAGGGGGGTTTTTATATGTAGAGAAAAGTTAAGTTTAAATAATGGGAAACGATATTTGTTCATCAGATTTTCTACACATTTCCATACACATCAGCTATATATAGATATAGAAATGTGTAGGAATCTGATATAGAGTTATCACTGCCCTTAAATAGTATCGCTTTCATACATGAGAGCCAATTCAATTCGTAGTTGATGGACCTTGATCTGATAGCTATAAGAAACGCACTAACCCACTAATTTGATATCCACTTTCGGATTAAAATCCAACGACCCAAAATATTAGCTTCATGCTCCTTATATGATATGAGAAGGATCTCATGTAAACCATTCTCATTCTATGCAATCCATACTGAAAATGACCAGTAATGGGTTATTTTCCAAAGGTAAATGGTTGTACGGTGAAAAATTAGATGTCTGGAGCCAACAGACGATGATAGCGGGCGAGAAGAAACATGATGCCCCGTGTTACAATCAACAAAAGTTCAATATGCAAGGAAAGAGGAAGAGATATTGCACAAAGAACACACAACATAATCCTTCGTTTTATTGGCAAACAAGACACATCCTTTTGATCACTCCTGCATATCACTACTCCTTTCCAAGTTTCTCAAAAACACTAACACAAACACAACATGCAAAAGATAACCACAGATCTTGCGACAAAAACTCGATCAAACTGCAACACAGCCACAAATCATCGTGACAATTGACAGCAACACAAAGACTAGCTAAGCGCAGAGCCTTCAACACATGAGGAGGAGAAGAGGACCATGATCAGCATGCAAGAGTAGTACATGATTCAGCAGGGCTTGCGACACATGCACCTGCGGCGACCTCCTTCGCATTCACCATCCTGGAAGCGCTCGCTTTGGCAAATGGCTCGGCAGTTGCTGTCCCTAAGGCACAGTCCTTTGTACTTGGCACTTGCCGACTCACACATCCTTGCCTCTCCAATCCCTGCATACAATTTACACACACTAATATGTTAACATGCATCCATACCAATGAGAAATTTGATGAAACATTTATTCAGAGAGACAGAGGAGAGAGAACCAGGGGAGATGAGGATGAGGGAGAGTAGGAGGAAGGTGAACAAGGGAGTCTTCTTCTCCATGGCGAAAGTTATCTCTCTCTTAGTGGATTGCTCTACTTTGATGCTCAAGTCCTCTCCTTCAACTCCAATGCTACTTATTTATTGAAGAAACTCATCCTATACGTATAGCATCGCCACACTTGTACGTGTATATAATAGCTAGCCTGACCGGTGTCGGTAACGAAAAATTCCTCACCAACTGAATAATATATCTATGTACTAAGTTAACACAGAAGACCTAACCTAGTACATAGACATCTTCTTCTACTCCCCCTGTACCATATTACTTGCCTGAATCCAAAAACTAAAATGATTCTAATTTATACTATTTTGGCTTTATAATGCATATAGCTAACATGGAACAGAAGGACTACGTATACGTTACGCGATTAATTTGGTCACGTTGCTTGGTCAGGAAAACAATTTTTGGTGTATATACAAGAGTTATAGACAGTAAGTCCAGTTATGTTTCTGCCTTATTTTGAACTGTGACAACAAGAGAGCTACAATGATTCTTTTTTTTTTCGATCTAACAATAATAATTCCATTCATTTCTCAAAATGCTCAATTCTGTTACTGTTTCTTTACTGTATGCCATCTTTAGCTTTGTCATGAACGCTAGAGTAGGTATGGCTTGGTCAGAGATTCCATTGTTGATCCATTTGTCGTTATCTTTGTTAATTTTTATCGGTAAGTAAATCATATCTTCTCCCGTTGTAATTACTGTCTTACATTTTCATTTTCCTGTATCTTATAGTAAAGCAGTTGATAACTCACAAATCTACTTCCCCCAAGGTACACAGGTTCAGCATGAGGCACAGCTAAAACATCAAACACTAGGATCTATGAATGGTAGATTGGTGAATGGTGAATGTAAGAAAGGAAACATCACGAATAGCAGATGTCAGGAAGGCTGTAATTGTTACAGCCAATAAAGAAACATTGCATCGGCACTCCATATACATTTAAGTCTCTGCATGGGCAGCTAGACACCTTATCACATTCCCTGGTAGAATTGGCGTTGCTCTGCAGGCATGGGTCCATTTGCAAAGAAGAATGGCACCATCTGAGAAAGATTCCCCTCTTAAACGCTGGGACCCTCCTGCCTTTGCCAGTCCTCCCCATCAATGCACAACTTGGGGGCCAGGGCCCCAGAGCAAGAAACAAGGGTAAAAAGAGATGACAAATTTACCAAGAAAGAGGAAGATAACTTTGATTGGAGGAAGGCATCAATATAACAGAAGGCAACAAATAACACAATGGAGAGATGGGAGGCATGATGTCGTCTTTTAATTGCAAGTCTATTTTGTACTACTAGCAATTGCAATGTCATGAGTGACTCGGGCCCATGGCCTTCTAATTGCCTCGTCCAAGCAATATTGGATTTGTTGGTTGTCACTAATGGCTGGGGCCTATAGGATGGCAATATAAAAATGTGTTTCCAATTTCAATCCAATGTCTGTTATCAAAAAATTTCAATCCAATGTCCTGACTAGTTTGCCCAACTTTGCATGAATCTCCAGACTCGGCAATTCATTTTCAAAGATTAATCTATCATATCATTGGTTATGTGTTACTCCTTCTGTCCCATATTAATTTATATTCTAGTTCATTTTTAGATCTTCCATCCAGAGGATTGTTGTTGGACACAAGGAGTATTAAGGGACACCTCACATTCTTGGAAAGTATCATAGCAATCAGCCAATCACTAAACAAAGTATAAATGTTTTTAGCAGCCTTATGGAGAATCTCATATATCGCCTAAGCATTTAGATAGACATGATTTTGCAGTGAACGTACACTGCTAATGCAATGTCTTTCTTTCCGAATTACAATGCAACAACAACACACAATGGCCTGGTAGCTGCAGTCATGTTTTCATTCCAAATCAGGTAGCCAGATGCTTATAAGTTTCTTTTGTTTTTATGATGCAGGTGCTGAGATATGGCGATTTGGAATGGAGGAACGTGCAATTTGTCGCAGGATACACTGCAACTTCTTTCTTCAAAGCTCTATTTTCCTGAAAGTAATATTCATCCCCACCACTTCCTGAATGTGGTGTATAACCGTGATCTCCGCGAATTTGCAGTCAACATACAATGAATCTTTCTTTCCTCATCTGCGATCACACTTAAAACAATGAAGAACCAAAAAAAAATTTGGTAAAACCTCTAGAATATATAAAAAACTTATCTGTTTCATCCTCTAACGGAGACTATACGTAGAAAATGGTTTAAGGGGTGCAAAAACCAATAAAAAGACCCATTTTTACGGTCCAACGGTCACATGACTGTCACTATCGGACGTCTGGTCCATTTGATGAACTTCTGGAGACATTAAAGAGTCTCAGGAGAGTCTGTACCGGACGTGTTTTTTTATATTATTGTCTTGACATCGGACATTCGGTCAAATGTACCGTCCGCTTTTTGTTCTCTATTTTGAAAATCCTAACAATCCCCCACCATTTTCAAAACCTAAAAATGTCATTCAAAACACGATAAATCATGGCACCAAGATCAACGCATAAATGAATGTGTGTTATCACTTGAACCTTTGCTTAGTGTGAATAATCAAAGTTAATCAAGAAAACATAGTAGAGAAATATCTTTGAACTAAAATGTCATTCAAAACATGATAAATCATGGCACCAAGATCAATGAATAAACGAAGATGTGTTATCACTTAACCTTTGTTTAGAGTAAATACCAAGTCAATCAAGAAAGCATAGTAGAGAAATGTCTTTGAACTAGCAATCCTTGTAGATTGTCTGGGTTCATCCACACATATCAATCTCAAATTCCTTTAGGTTGTATATTATTTTTACTGACACTATGTTGGCCTTGTGTCTGTATTTTAATTTCATAAGTGCTTTAGAGACTAGTCCTTTAGTCACATAGTAGGTGACACAACTCCTACACTTATATAAGTAGACTCATCGAAAGTGTCCCTGTAATTAAAACACCTCAACAACCTTATTGTGATTCTATTAAGAGCATCATTGGCTTAAGCCAAATTGGAATTTTTAAAAGTAAATTCCTTAACCATTCTGCCTCTTTACTACTGGCATGCAATGCAATGAATTCTGAAGCCATAGTAGAGTCCGTGATCAATGTTTGCTTCTTGGAACCCCAAGATACTCCTCCCCTACCAAGAGTGAACACTCAACCACTCGTTGAAGAGTAATCTTCACTATCATTGATCCAACTTGCATCCAAAAATACTTCTAATATGGTAGGATAGCCACTATATAAAATTCCATAGTTCATTGTTCTTTTAAGGTATTTCAATACCGTTTTCACAACGGTCCAATGTAATTAACTAGGATTACCAGTATACCTACTTAGCTTTCCCACTGCAAAAGAAATATCGCCCTTTGTGCATGTCATACTTTACATTAATTTGTAAATTAATCTTGCATAATCATGTTGTGATACACATCTACCATTCTTAGGTAATAACTTAAGTTGTTCATCAAAAGGTGTGCTCAATGGTGTGCATTCAAAGTGGTTAAATTTTTTTAGTATCTTCTCAATATAATGATTTTGAGATAGTACTAGATTGTTACCTTGCCTAGAGATTTTTATCCCCAAGATAACATTTAAAACACCCATGTCCTTCATTTCAAATTTAGATGACAAAAACTCTTTGGTATTTTTAATATTTTTTAAATCAGTCACAAGAATCAACAAGTCATCTATATACAAACATATAATCACACATTTACTATCATGTACAACCATTTATCTGATTCATGGATTTTGAATCCACTAGCTACCACAACTTGGTCAAAATTTCCATGCCATTATTTTGGAACTTGTTTCAAATTGTATAAGAACTTAATTAGCTTACATACTTTGTGTTCTTGTCCCTTAACAATGAGTTCTTCCGGTTGCTCTATATATATTTCGTCCTCTAAATCACAATTAAAGAAAGTCGTTTTCACATTCATTTGATGTATCTCAAGGTTATAAATAGAGGTCAAGGCCATTAAGACCCTTTTTGTAGAAATTCTAGCTATGGGGGCATATGTATCGAAGTAATCAATACCTTCCTTTTGGGTAAAACCCTTTGCCACCAATCTAGCTTTAAATTTATCAATGGCTCTATCAATCTTCATTTTCTTTTTGAAGACCCAATTGCATTTTATTGCGTTTGAATGTGGGGGTAAATCAACAAATTTCCATGCCTTATTACCCATTATAGAACCCATTTCATCATTAATTGCTTATTTTCAAAATGTTATATCTTAAAATTTCATAGCTTCCTCAAAGGTGAGAGGACAAACCTCAACCGACAAAGCTAATTCATATTTTTTAGATGTTTGTTTTCTTGTTCCTTCTACCAAGTAGATTATAAAATAAGAACTAAAAGACTTGGGTGTTAGCTTTCTTTTTGTTCTCCTTGGTTCTACTTGTTCACTAATCTTCTCTAGAGTTCTAATTACTACATCATCCATAGACACATCTTTCGTCTCTTGGACTCATTTGGTTCAATGACAAAAAATCTATAACCCTTGCTATGTTGCTCATAGCCTAGGACGATGCATTCAATGCATTTGTTGCCTAGTTTCTTCCTTCTATGTTCAGGCAAACGATCCATTGCTCTAAACCCCAACCCCTTAAGTAATTTTGGTCAAGCTTCCTTTTCTTCTAGATTTCATATGAGGTTTCTTTCGAGTTCTTTGGAGGAACTCTATTCAATATATAACAAGTTGTTAATAAGGCTTATCCTCAAAATCCTTTGCTCAAACATGAATATGATATCATAGAGTTGACCATTTTAAATTAATGTCCTCTTCTTTGTTTTCGCCACTCTATTTTGTTTGGAGTGTATGGTGCCATCTTTTCATGTACTATTGCCATATTTTTGTAATAGTATGGAAAGAGATATTCACCTCCCCTATCCGACTGGAGACATTTCATTTTAGAATAAAAAAAATTCTATATTTCAATAAGTATACATAGCAATATCTAGAGCAATCATCAATAAATGTGAAAAAATATTTGTTACCAACCCTAGTAGGATAAGTGATCTATACATGAAATATACATTTTATTATCTCTTAAACTTATGTTTCTGCTAGTGTTTGGTTAGAATAACTACTACTTTAATATAGTTTTTGGTTTTTGTAAGAAATAAGAGTAAAACGCAGAAATGAGGTGAAACGCGACTCTAATTATTGAATATTAATAACTTCGATTTCATATCTCTGATGGAACTGATTTAAACTTCATGTTAAAGTACACGAAGTCAGCTTTCCAACGCCACTGAATGTTCGCAATTCGAAGTTCTGAGCAAAAAGTTATGATCATTTGAAATATCGCACTCGAAAGAGACACGATTAAAGAGAAGAATCGTCAAGATGAGATTGGATGGATGAGATCGATACAACGGGTTTTTGTTTAATAAAGAAAAAAATAATAAAAAAAGAAATATGACCGGTTCAGAATCCGGTCCGGTTCAGTTAAAGGAAAAAAAAAAAGAAAACCCGGCCCGAGCCAAAGCTCGGGCCTTCGTTACAGAACAGACGATGCTCTGTTTTGATGAGAGGGGCTGAGCTCTGTCCGGCGACGGAGAAGACCGGCGGGGTCTGGGCTGAGACGACGACCTCGACGGCGGAAGGCGAGGCTGGGAGAGGTCGACGGCGAGACTCGACGAAAAGAAAAAAAAAACAAAATAGAGAAAACAGAGCTCTGTTTGAGCTCTGTTTGAAAGGCGAGTCCGACGTGGGCTGAGCTCCAGTGGACTGACGAGGAAGGACGGCGGAGCTGAAGACGGTCGGCAAGAGTTGAAGAGACAGCAAGGCTGGGCTCGATTGAGCAGATAACGACGACGGCACAATGGATTAGAAAAAAAATAGAAGAGTCATGCTCGATTTGGGACTCTCTGAAACAGATTCGTGATTCGTTTTGACGATGGATTTGGGCTCATCTCTATCAGAAATTGACGGGGTAGGGACTCTCTCTCGAAGTCTATAAAAACTGAGAAAAGAATTGGGCGAAGGAGGACTGGTTTTTGGGACGAGAGAGAGCTTGACACAGAAAAATACAGAGCTTAGGAAGAGGAAATCCGGCCGGAAAAATCAAGCTTTTGGGTGTTGTTCAGGCCGGATTCCGGCGTGTTTTTCGACGGAGGTGAGGAGGAGAGGATAAAGGCCAGATTTTGGACGAGTTGCACAACTATTTCGAACTGCTACAGTACTATTCTTCGTGCTACAGTGCGCAGACTCGTCGGGAGAGACGATGAATAGTGCCGTGAACAGTATTTTGTGAACAGTACTGTGAATACTGATTTTGTGAGCAGTGTTTCGATGAATCCAACGAATCAGGCTATTTCTTTCTCTTATTCCATGTCTGGTTAATTTTCTTATCAAGGTTAGATGAAGCCTTAAATTTGTATTTACTACTCTTAATTGTTTAATTTAATGAAATTTGATAATGATTCTTCATGCTTAATGTGATTTCATTACTGTTTCTCTTAAGTGCTTTGACCGAGACTTAATGAATGATTAATGGAATTTGATCTTGATATATCTTGTGTCTAGATAATAACGGGATTATGATTAATTCTATGCCCGTCGAAGGATAGAGTTAGTTATATTAATTTATAGTGGATGAATTTTTCGTGTCTGGACAAGAACGTGTAGTTCATTCACTGGTAATTTGTGTGTCCGGCCAAGAACATAAATTACTATATCATATCAATTTGTGGAAATAATAATTGAGAGTAGTAATTGCATATCTAGTGGTGGATTCGACGCTTTGATATTCTTATTCATCTGATTTTTTATTAAAGTTTATTTTCTTTAGTTAATTAAATCATCAAAATTCAATTTTTCATTAGAATTAGATTAATCAACCAAGTCCTTTGGGTTCGACCTCGTTACCACTAGTCTATACTGAGTCTCGTGCGATTGCGAGTAAATAGTTAAAAATTCAATCAATCAATAAGCATGCATGTCACACACATCACTATGTATTAATTTAAGTAAAGAAGTATTTCTTTCAACTCTAGGAAATGTCTTTCTAGTTATTTTAGATTGCATACAAATCTTACATTTTTCATGCATATCATCATCACATCTACGAATCAAATTTAATTTCTTCATGTCATGCATTCTTTTAGTATTAACATGTCCTAGTCTACTATGCCATAGAGATAAAGAGTCCACAATATAAGCAGAAATTATTTCACTCACATTAAACTTAAACATGTCACTATACAAATATCTTTTCCCTACAAACACTCCTCTCATGGACAGCACAAACTTGTCTGCCTCAAATACAAGTTTAAACTCAAACTTATTTAACAACCCACCCGACACAAGATTCATACGAATCTCAAGTACATGATACACATTATAAGAGTTAAAATCTTCCCGAATGTGAATTCAGGACCCACATTTCTCTTTCCCTTCACCAGAGTCATGGAATCAATCCACCAAGAATTGTCCTCCTCAAGGTTTTTAACCTCAAATATTACAGCCACCATTTTCTGTCATGGCTTGTATGTTTAAATCCTCTTATCAAATCGAAGTATTTGCGAAAAATGTGAGGATTCTTTCCTCTTTAAAAAAAACAAAGATGAAATAAAAAAATTCAACGACTAAGAGGCCGTGATAACTGGGTGGGTTTTTTCAAATATAGATATAAAACCATATATATACATGTAATAATAACATATGCAAAGTCGATAAAATACACGCAAGTCCTTCATGTAGAAGTTGTCATCCATCTCAAACTACATTAGAAAAATTATACAGAAGTCCAACTTAATACAAATAGGAGACTGATGCCTACTCTGAAGATGTCGAGTCATCCTCACTCCCAATTGTATAACACTAGGCACTCTGTGAAGCTAGTCTTCTCTTGAAGAACCTACATCACGAACGGATGCTGAGTATAAAAATACTCAATAGGATATCGTAACATAATCACCTTTTAGGTGAGCGCAGAGCTTCTGCATTTCACATATGGAAGATGCTTAAAATCATAAGCCAAGGAAATCACGCCAAGGCATGCAAACAAACTATGACCTCTTGCTTAAATGGCTAGCACTCATGAACTGACTCTCAATCTCAAGGGTATTTTAAACTTTTTTTATCAGGTTCTTCCCAACCCTCAAGCTCAGCCTCAAGTGTCATCATTTTATTTATCTTTCATAAAATGATTGTCTCTAAACCTCCTAGGTTTATTAGTCACGTTACTTTATTTTTAAGGTCCTTAAATCTCACTCAATACAACATGAATTAGGGACTAAATCTATTTATCACAGTAATATTAAACTCACATAACCAATAAATCAATTTGGGCACAAAACTATGTATTAAAAAACCCAAATTCATCAAAATAATGTCTATGTGTTGTGCTTGGACAGTCGAGAGCCACTGTAACATTCGGAAAATTAGTAAGTATCGTAAAACTGAAATTTAACCCTCTTAATGATTGATTTGACCGTGTAGTGCTTTGTTTAAATTAAAGCTAGTGAGAAGAGCTTTCCATCGACACCAATTTTGTGTGATTTGGAGTTCGGAGTAAAAAGATATGGGAAATTGAATAAACACGATCGATCGCGCTGAAAACGATCGATCGGCTTATGGAACACGATCGATCGGCTTCGATCGGCTACGATCGGCGCCATCGTGCAGTTTGTAAACAGCGCAGGACGATCGATCGCCGTATTGCACGATCGATCGCCAGTTGCGGTTTGGCGAATTCTAACCTAATTTTGAGGCGGATTTGATTGGGAAAGATGTCATATCCTAACTAGACTTGTATTGCACGTTCCTAGGGTGATTTAGGGACTCTCCCATTGGTGGAAAGTGCCCAAGATATGGTAGAATTGATTGGGCAAAGATCTTCTAAAAACTCTATATAAACCCATAGAGTCTAGGCTTGTGCTTTTGAAAACTAAACCCTAGAACGTCCAGAGGCTTTCCCCTCTCCTTCCCACGTTCATCCCTCTCTTAGAAGACCTCTTCTTGTGGGAATTGCTCAAGAGCTTGGATCGGGAAGCTTTGAAGGAAGCGGAGGAACGAACATCGCGTAGAAAGGCGACGTCTTTTGGTGATAAAGAGTAGGATGGTTTTTCCCTCTCTTCTTATTCTTTTCTCACATTATATGACGAGTGTTCTTACTGATTTCCTTGGAGTATTGCTTTGAATCTTGCGGGATTAATGATTTATGTCTTGTTTTCCATGTGTATTGCGATACATGCATATATGCCTTCATGCTTCATGTCTAGATGGTAAATCAGATCAAAGTTGGATGCTTTATTAATTTTACAGAAGATAAAAGTTCTGATATTGCTTTGATTATGATGTCTAATGATTGAGTCTTATGCCTTAATGATCGTTTTGCTTAAATTGACTTAATTGAAAGATATTATGGTCTAAGATTGTGTTATATGGGGAGAAACATGATAAAAAGGGAATCTTTTGGTAATTCTAGTTAATTCCAGGATCTGTAATTGATCTAGGAGGGGAGTACTATCATCTATCATGAGTATATTATCATCTATAAGTGGTTCGGAATAAGAATATTAAAGTTTAATCACGTGTTTCACTTTCGGCCAGAACTGTTTCTGCACGGACAGTCGACAGTAAATAATTCATAACTAATTCATATGATATCAGAAAAATATAAAACCGGTGAGGTTAGAAACTAGACCCACAAGGGTACTCTCAGTAAAAATTTCAGAAGATAACCTTAACTGTACAGTGTCTGAGAGCCGCCGGAAGGGGACTGTTGTGCATAAGACAGTGAGCAGAATCTAAGTGAAAATATTATGTACTTAAGTAAAACCACTTAATAAGATGTGAAGATGATATGACGTGCTAGTAACTAATACTAGACTATATCCTTATGATTATCACAGTAAGGTTGGGTTATGGTTAATACGATAGATGGGTAATACCTATGTTAAGAAAACCGTAATCGTGTATTTGAAGATAAAGCGCTTGTGTCGGTTTGAGGTTCCGTTTGGAATCCAAATCATCTAGGACTCATTAATACCTTGTCTCTGATTTATATATTTCAATAAGACCTATATGAATTTCCATCTAGGGCTGAGCATGAACGTATGTATGGATTGTGTTATTCTCGTTGTGTGACATTCCTACTTATACTCTGTATGTGAGTCTGTTCCGGTGATTGATACCTTATGTGGTTAGAGCGTTGCGGCCTCTATTTCTTTGAATTATTATTCATCATGATTATTTGATTGATTCCTCCACTAGAGGTCTTGCGGGACTCTCTCCGGAAGTGGATTCATAGTATGCTCAAATTATGCCATTGCTTGATCTTGCGGGGTCACTAATATTTGTGGTACTGCGGTTCCACACTGCCCAAAAAGAGGCAACATACGTACGTTAGATTGTTGACATTACGGAAGGTCTTCAGTCTCCGCCCATCGTGTCCGTAAGCACTGGTGGGGCCAGCATCCTAGACGCATGGCAGGGTTCCAAAAAGAGGACCCCTAGGGTGGTTCTGGTATAGTCACTTGCGGGTGATCGGTTCAGCGAGCAGAAATTGTACTCCTTTCACTTTTAATGTCTGGAGCTTTTTAATATGATTATCATTCCCTCCTTACTCATATGTGTAGTAGGAGCCTTATTGTTGTTTTCCCTACTTGCGGGTTGGAATTATTATTGACTAACCTTTCAGGTGTATAAATCCTTGGTTCAGTCCAGATGTTGCGGCATCTTCATAAACCTTTGTTATTCTTATCCTATTCATATTGTTTGTCCTAATTCAGTGGGTTTTTACATCCTACTGAGTGTTTCTATGAAATACTCATGCATCCTCTGATGCAGGCGCAAATGGAATTTGAGATCAAGAAGTTGCAGTAGTGAAGCGGTCGCAGGAGCCGTGAAGACTTAGAGTTTATATTATTTGCTTTGCTTATTTGATGCTTATGACATTTAATGGCAATTGTGTGCCATAGATTTATAGGTTTATTTGATTTGACTTTCTTAAATGGATTATTATCAGTGTTATTAAGTAAATTTCCATTCCATAGTATTCAGTAATGTTTGTATTTGTATTGCACTGATATGGGCATGACCAATTACACATCCTTTTGAGATGATCGTAATTGGTGGTGAAATCGACTGTTCGGTCTCGCGCCCGAGACTCTCTACCTCCAAATGTATATCATTGATTGGCTTCCGCACTCCGATCGAGGTATGGGATTTCGGGGCGTGACAGCCACCGTTCATTATAAAGAATCATAATCGTCGATTCATGTATACCGACCGATGTAATAAAAAACAGTTCGTGAACCAAATCTGGTTCACTGTTCATATCCAATTTACTGTTCATGTTCGTTTTTTTTTCATTTGACCGGTTCACGTTCGGTTTGTTATCAAACCAATGAACCGGGTCCCAAATGGATTGTGGATCGAGTCTTCCACGACCCGAGTATGGCCCGCACATGGTTGTCTTCTCCACTGGCCGCGAAACCCTAGCCGCGACGAAGACAACACCAGTAGGGCTAGCCCCAGCCGCCGCCATCTTCCTCTCCCTAGTATGCCTGTGGTCCGTGCAGATTTGACAAGGAAGGGGATGGGTCGTAGCTGCAGCGCCTTCCGACAGTCGTTGCGGCCTGCTCAGTCTTCTGCTGCTCTTGGGCCTCCTGGCAGGGGGGGGGGGTTCCGCCACCGTCTGGCGACCACTAGCTTGGGCCTTCTCTTTTACTTTTTCTTCTTTCTCCTCTCTTCTTCTTTCTTCTCTATTCAGAACAACTCTGTCGTGCTGGTTCGCCATGACATGGCCAATCGGCTAGCACTGCGGGGCTCGGTCTCACCTTTGCCATCGCCTTCTACTCTCCATTACAACGCAGCTACTTGGTCAGTGCCACCGGTGCCTTTGTCGGTGGAATAAAAATAAAAACATAAATAAATCATAATTTAAAGATTAAGGTATGAGATCCGACCTTTTTGTGCGATTTGGAGTCAATCCACGCCCTCCTTGCTGACGGGAAAAAAATTCCTCATTTATCTCTACCATATTAGGGTTCTGAGGATGAGAGCAGGTGGGGGTGATGGGGTTTATTTAGAAGTGTGGGGAGGATTTATTTTTACACCCTGAGAATTTATAATCATACCCTAATACGAAAAACACCACTTTATATTATAAAAATCTTGGATATTACATTTTCACTTTTAGTTTAGAGGAAGATGCACCTTGTGTAACGGCAAATTTAAATAGACAAAATTGGCATAAATCGAAGTAAAATTTTACCGCAGTGGAAGACTAATACTACCTTGTCCTCATCCCATTGGTTATTCGACATCTGACTAATACTACCTCTTTGGTTCCTCTATGTACAACCTAAGGTCTTGTCTTTACTATATTTTCTCATCACTATATACTGCAGGTTTCACTGACAAGGCATCCAACGACATATGACTTGTCGCTGGGTTAGTTGTCGTTGAACTCACAAATATTTTTCCAGATTCAACCACTTCTATTGCTACTTCTAAACCAGCTAATACTTCTCTTAATGTTTTAATTACTTTCACAATTATTTTCTACTAAATTGTAATTCATTGTTCAGTGACAACTAGTCCTATGACACATACTGGTCATTGACTCAGACAAAGTACAGAATCTTCACGACATAACACTCTCTATCTCTACTGATTTATGCAATACTTATACATTTTACAACAAATAATCAAAGCATACTTGGCCTTCTAATCACTAATATGTATTCATAAATCATGCATCATAATTCCAAGGATAAACATAATTTAGTTTTCATATGCATACTTTTCATGCGATCATCCATGTTCAAAATCTCATCTTGAATAGAAGGAGACTCACCTTGCTCTTTTTCAATAATCATACTTACTAACAAATCATTAATAATCATATAACTCAATTCTTATGTAAACTCATCAATCCATCATTCTAAGTATGCAATATATCTTAATACATGTAAAACCATCATAAGGCATATAACTTTTCCATCATGCAGCAATCATACATCATGCAATTGGTACCCCATGCCAATAACAAGGGGATACTGATTCTACTATCTTGTAGTTTGGATTTCCTACCTTAGATCCGAGCAATTTCAAGTCGAATCCTCCTTTCTCCTTCATCCGCTTCCAAAATCCTAGCCTCCCTCGAGTCTTCTGAGTTTAGGGAGTCAAAAATGTGAAATTAGAGAGGGTTAGTTTCATATTTATAACCTTCCTTTAAGATAAGTACGAATAAAATCTTTTCTGGATTTAACTAGATATCCTACGACTAGTAGTTCAATGACACATAGCTTGTCGCTGACTTATTATCGTAGAACTACAAAATTGAATATAAATGCTTATTTCGATTACTTACATTTTGTGGGCCTTACATCCTTCCCCCTTAAATAGAATCTTGCCTTCAAGATTCAAACAACTCAGGATGTGACTTCCGCATATTCTCTTCCGTTTCCCAAGTTTCAAATTTCACATTTTGATTCCTCCATACAACTCAAACCATAGATATCGATTTCCTCCTTAGAACTCTGAATTGTTGGTCCACTATCTTGACCGGCTTCTCCTTGTAAGTTAAATCAGGTTCTAATTTCAAAGCTTCCAATTCGATTATTGGGATCTCCTTATTTCCCGGTAATTTCTTCTCTTTTCTCAACATTGACACATGGAAGACATTATGCACCTTTTCTAAATTAGGTGGCAACTCCAACCTATATGCATGAAGTCTAATTCACTCAATGATCTTGATGGGTCTTACATACCTTGGACTTAACTTCCTCCGTGCCACTCCCTTTAATGGCGATACTTTCAAATAAACTGTATCTCCAACTTCAAATTCGGGTTCTCTCCTCCTTCGAATAGCGTACTTCTTTTGCCAACCTTTTGGTATATGAAGGTTCCTCTTTACCTCATATACCTTCTCTATATTGATTTCAATCAATTTTTCCTTATTAACAACTTTCTCACCAATGAGTTAGAGCTGTGCAACTCCTCCCATAAAGAGCTTCATAAGGTGTCATTCCAATACTCGGATGATAGCTATTGTTATCAGCAAATTCTACCAAAGGTAAGAAATCATCCCAACTTCTCCTCTATTCCAATACACAAGCTCTAAGTATATTTTTAAGGGTATGAATAGTCCTTTCATATTGTCCATATGTCGATGATAAGCTGTATCCAAAGCTTGAATTGGGAAAGAATATGCTGAAGTTTTAAAAATTGATCTACCTCAAGCTTATTATCATACATCTTAAAATTCAAAATTTGGTCAACAAGAAACTTCTTACTTGTTGCATCTTCAGAAAGCTTAGCCACAAGTGTGTCCCAAATCTTCTTGGTCATCTCAACATTTTTGTAAATATCGACCAACGGATCCGTCATGGCATTGAGTATGTGGCCTTTGCAAAGATAATCGTCTTTTTCCACTTGTTGCATCGACGGGATTGTTTAAGCATTTCATTCTTGGACTCAACAGGCTTTGCTTCGGTGAGAACATAGATGATCTTCAAGGTAGTGAGCAAGAACTTCAATTTTTTTTGCCAATGCAAAAAATTGCCTCCATAAAAAGGATCAAGTTTGACGAAGTTTTTAGTCATATACTTCAAAGACTTCACTGTAGTAGAATCTTCCATTATTGCAAGGAAATATTGCTTTCAAATTGTGAGATGTGGGGATTTAGAATGGAGGAATGTGCAATTTGTCACAATACATACACTACAACAATTTCTCTTCAAGGCGCAATCAAATTTGCTTTCTTGAAAACAATATTCGCCCCCGCCACTTCTTGAATGTGGTGTGTAACCAAAATCTATACGAATTTGTAGTCAAAATACAATGAAGCTTTCTTTCTTTGTCTGTGATTCACACTATCAAAGATAAGTCTACTGATCGAACCCCAAAATAGGTTGACAATCGTAATATATTCTTGGTGAATCCAAGGTTGAACCACATGAAGTGAACTTAGGATTATTCTATTTTACCCTAAACTAGAATTTACTTTTAATTAAAAACTATTTAACTTATTACGACAAGATGTTTAAATAATATGAACGAGTGTAAAAATGTTAAGGCAAGAATTCTAGAGTAAGAATGTTAAGGCAAAGAGTTCCATTTTCAATTACTATCAAATATCATACTTTGATTTAATTTATAACTGAATTGCAAACAAATAATGATTCACTTCAATCGAAAAATATGACAATTAAATTAACATTAACATAACAAAGGTAATTGATTGAATTGATACTCTTGAGCTCTCATTAGTAATAGCAGGGAATCACAAGCATTCGACATACCTTCCATTAATGACGAATCAAGCAATTATACATATTACTAATTTTTACCAAAATAAATTCTCAATCAATTTAAACATTAAAACTTACAATTATATCAAAATAAATATTCGATTAGCAATTAAAAACTTCGCACTTATACCATAACTCCAGGATTAGTTACTCAGTATCGTAAGAAAAGAAATCAAATGAGGGAAAAATTGCATGTCGGTACTGTAGCAGAAACATTGTTCATTGTCTTCCCCAACAGCCCGGAATCACTATAGCAATTCTACAGTACTGTAGCAGTTCGAAAAAAGTGCAAAAATCAATGTTTTTTTCCTTCTTTCTCTTCCTCTTTCTTCCTCTGATCGATCCTCTTCCTTCCTTCTCCTTTGTCTGGCCAAAAGCACCCCAAAACAACCACCTTTCTCCTCAAAATGACCCTCTGATTCTTCCAAAACCGTCCTCCTCTTGTCCTATTTTTATATGGTATTCAAGGGAATCCCGAAACTAATCTCTTATTGACTTGAGGATGACACCAAATCTGTTGCAACCAATCAGAGAAATCCGATGTGAACATGATCAAAACTTTGCAACAGGATCGAGCCAAATCCCAACTCGATTAGGTCTCTGCCAAGTCGCTTCGTATTGATCCAAATCCCCGCAAGAGCCCAACTCCAAGTCGATTCCTTCTTTCAATCCTAATCGAGCCTGCCTCTTTTCGAACTCTTGCCGTCGGTCAGAACTGGAGCTGCATCGAGCCCATACCTCCCCTTCCTCTATCGGGTATCTGACTGGAGCAGAACACCCGAGCTTCAGCTCGGGTTTCTTTTATCTTTTTCATTCTTCTCTAACTGAACCAGACCCGAACCACTTGAACCGGTTCAATTCAATTCGGTTAAAACCCGTTGTAGGAACCTCAAGTGTCCGATCTCATCTAGACGACTTCTTTACTTTAGGAACAAAACCCGCCTTCTCCTTGGATGACAATCAATGGTCTGGATTATCTCTACACTTGATTTTCTTTTTAAATTGATTCGAACTTTAAAAACCCGCCTAACGTGTTTTTCTTCCGCCATTCTGCAATCCGCACTTTTGAACCTCCAATGATAAAATCAAACTAAAATTAGGCGCATAATAAAAATATAATTCCTTAAATTCATTAATGCATCTAAATTAGTTAATTAGAGCAAATTAATTATTAATCCTTAATTACTATCTTAATCACTATTAACCCATTTTATTCCTATTCTATTATTAAAATTGCACTAGCAAATAGATATATAGAGTATATAAATATGTATATTTTATGTATATCATCTACCTTCCAGCCTTAAAAGAACTATAATGTGCCAACTCGATAAAACAACCTTTAAGGATTTTAAAATAATGCAAAACCAAAGAAAATTTTGGTAAAATCTCTAGAATTGGTAAAAAAAGCTTATTTAATTCGTCCTCTAATGAAGACTATACGTAGAAGATAGTTTAATGGGTGAAAAAACCAAGGAAAAGACACATTTTTTGGGTCTAACGTCACATAACCCATCGCTACCGGACGTCCGGAGACATTACAGAGTCTCAGGAAGGTCTGTACCGGACGTCTGGTTCTTTGGCCGAACGTGTTTTTGTATATTGTTGTCTTGACACCGGACATCCGGCCAAATGTACTGGACTTCCGCTTTTGTTCTCTGTCCTAAAAATCCCAACATTATAAGCTTAATCGCTCAACGAAGTGGTTTTATCAGTGATCAGTGTACTTCCTTTCTTAAGTAAACAATAGTACATGATTTATCTCTAAGAATGTAATATATACTCTACGCTTGACAGGGCATGATCTTTGAACAAATTTTTTTGATAAATATGTTATGTGGGTTCGAAGAAAATACATACGCAAAATGGCAAACATAGATGCCAGAGGTACAATCAGCAAGCAAGGAGCTGAAGTCTTATTATAGGACAGGCAAAGGAACCAAAAATGGCCATTGCTCTTTATTTACTTCACCAGTAGAAAGTAAATCTACTAGGATAAAAGTATTCCTCTCTGATCAGCAATTTTTCACACAAAAACAGCGGCGGCGGAAGCCCCGGCACTTCCCACCGGGGAAGCCCTCGGTCTGGCAGACGGCGGCACAGTTGCTGCCTCTCACACACGGGCCCTTGAAGCGATGGCTCTGCGACTCGCAGATCCTCCCCTCTGCAAATCTCGGTCCAAGGTCCCCTGGACAACAATTATTATTTCAAAATTACACATGAATTAGCTTCCAAATTTACCATGTACTAACTGTTAATTACTCCGTTCCATGTTTGTAGTTCTATATTGTTTTTCCAAATAAACAGACTTTAGTTGATTTTGAAAACCAAATGGGACCATTGGTATGGAAATTAAGGAGGGGATATTTCTTATTATGACATCCATAATAAAAATATATTTACAAGTTCCTTTCTAGCACTTAGGAGGAGACAAAAAGAGAAGAGAAGAAACCGATTGCGATGAGGAGCATAACCATCACAAATATCGCTGAAAACTGTCGTGCCGAGGACCCCATTAATGAAGAAGAGTGTGCTCAAGCCAGAAAGGGTTAGGACTTGAGAGAAGGGAGATGGGTGCAATGAAATTGGGGGGAACTTGTCCTTATATAGATAATACAAGGATAAGATTGTCACGGGGTAAACACAATAATAGAAGCTCTTTTGATTTCTAGAGGGCTCTATTATTGTATTATTGGAGCCGAATCCTGTGCGGGCGGAGGGCTAAAGAGTAACCCCCACCATACTCCTATTGCCACATTGCAAAAGAGTAACCCACTCAAAATCTACCGGTCCAGGGGCATTAACCTAAACCCAAACCCAAAACCCTCTCTTCACTCTCTCTGAAATCCAAGGAGGTCACGGCGTGCAAGGGGCAGGAGGCCGACTTGCTAGAGGAAGCCTCAGAATTGGGTGTGGTTGGCAACAAGGATACGAAGATGAGCACCCCAGGACTCATAGAGCCAGTTGGCGAGGAGGCCCAATGCCGAGTCCGATGATTACAGGCCCAACAACGACCAAGGGCGTGGGTGTGTGGCAACGAGGCGACAACACGAGCTTGATACAAGAGCATTGATAACCCTACAGATTCCTACACATTTCCATACACAGCTGATGTGTATGGAAATGAGTGGGTGAACGAAAATATGTAGGAATCTGCTGTACAAATATCGTTTCCCTTGATACAACGGTAGTAAGCTTTATGGTCCCAACTCAAAAACCTTCTCCATTTATGTAATTTTTTATAATATTCTAAAGGAAAAAGGTAATTTCCGGTCGACCGGAGAGAGCTTCTCTCCGGTCAGTTTTATTAGTGGCCGTTAGATTTCATCTAACGCTTGAGACAGGTTTTTATTAAAAAACCCGTCCCTTACCCCTCCCATCCCCCGATACCCTTACCCACTCCCCTCGTCGCGCTTCCTCTGCCTCCTCCCTCGTCACGCCTTCTGAGGTCATTACGACAGAAGTGGAGTATCAAAGGTTTCATCTTTTTCATATTTTCTGTTTTTCAACTGGGATTGTGACGGCACGTAGAAGTTTGAAAGCTGTAAGGCGTTGACTGATTTTTTTGACAGATTGGGATTGTTAGGCACGACCGATATGCCAATAGGAACAGTCTTCTTAGGTAGTTCAAGCTATTAATTTATGTTTTAGCACCCTCTTTATACTAAGCTGCTACATGTCTATTATAACACTAAGAATTGACTGAATTTGTTCACTAAATAAGTTGATCGATATTTGCTGATGCTATCGTCCTCTGGACGTTGCAGATAAGTACATTTGCTAGCCTATTCTTCATCGCGCTGTTCATCTCCATTTTTGCAACGGGCATTCTTGAGCTAAGGTGGAGCGGAGTGAGCATTGAAGAGTGGTGGAGAAACGCGCAGTTCTGGGTCATTGGAGGTGTCTCGGCCCGTCTCTTTGCTGTGGTACAGGGACTTCTCAAGGTGTTGGCAGGAATAGACACAAATTTCACCGTGACATCCAAGGCCTCCGATGATGAGGAGTTTGGAGAGCTCAAAGGTCTGATGGGCATGCAAAACCGGACGCCGACCATTGTTGTCATCTGGTCTGTGCTTTTGGCGTCCATCTTCTCGTTGCTCTGGGTCAGGATTGACCCATTTGTGCTCAAGGCCATGGGTCCTCACGTTAAACAATGTGGGATCAACTATTAAGATTTTCCTTATAGAGTGCTAAACGGCAGTAAAGCAACCGCATTATTGTGAGAGTTATGCAATTTGCATGCCTTGGAGGTGAATTTTAGACACTTTTTGAACATAGTCACCAACAGGCATGGTGCATTTCTGTTTTTTTTTTCGTTGATTTTAGTAATTCATGAAACCCTTTTTAAGACAAAACCACTTAATGAAAGGGTGAGACTACTATCTATGATTGTACTACTCTCTTTATCTCTTGAAATATAATTAGTCCCATTTGATTTTCCAAAATGAATTAGATTTGTTCATTTTTCAACCAATTTCGGCATTTATATGGGACGGAAGTAATTTATTATAATATTTGTGAACCTGAAAAAGTGTTGGCTGCTGTATGCCATCTTTTGCAAATAAATGCAAACCCCGCAAGTTTAAAAAGCAAGGATAGATTACACATACTCCTTTACCTTGGTTGAAACTATACAAACCCCAGCATGTTTAAAAAACAACACTTCTCACCTATGTTAGAAAGGTGAAATGCCTATTAACTTTTTTTAGTAGTAAGCACCAGATCCATTTCAAGTTAAGGTGAAATGCCTATCAATTTTGCAAGCAGTGATCAATATAAAATGAACTGGCACTAAAACCACGATAAGAGAGCAACAAATAAACATTAACATACTTCATAAATTCACAAATAAACAACGGTCCAGTCTAATTACATAATTATGTCTCTTTTGTGACTACAGATTAATTCTCTACTGTTGATCTTCATCCAATGTGGAAACAATATATGATGAAATGATAAAACAATTAGTCAATTGTGTAGCAGTATTGCTAGTTCTCGTCCAGCTTCAAGGCTGCAAATTGTTTTGCAACCTTAACGGCCTCCTCAAGCTGTGATGCATCAGATGCCTGCATCCAGATCACACAAAAAGTCATCAGGTCACATTCATAATCTTGGCACACCCAACTGCCTTGTTTGATGCCTTATCCTTGCTTGAACACCAATACTGACACTCCCTGCAATTTCAAGGGAAAAAACATCTTATTTGCATAACTCTCTTTCCAAGGGCAAAGAATAATAACGCAAAGACTATGTGACATTCTGCATCATCAAGTTTAGCTTCACTAGCAAATACATCCAGCTCATCATTCCAAGGTACCATAAGCATCCAAGAAAAAATAATTAGACAAATAATTGGAAGGATTATGCAAACTGACCTATCAATAATTACCATGTAGGCCATGTCAATTTTTCCCACATCATCTATTCCAACCAACCCAGAATAAGGTCGAGCTCCCGTAACCTAAACATGTAGGAACACAATTAACATATAGTTTCCTACTGACAGATAAAGCAGTTTTTTATTTATTATACCATTGAAATACATGGCCAATATTCAGAAGCGGACTAATATAGACTACCATAATGAAAAAAAAGTCAACATTTAAATAATCAAAGTCGCTATTCTTGTTGTGTCACAAGGAATTATGTATACAACTCACATAAAGGGAAAAAACAAATAGCTTTTGTGGTATGGATAAGAGAAGCAAAAAAACAAAAATTTACCGGCTCATAGAAGTTCTTTTATGCGTACCTGGTGAATGACATCAAATATGGGCATGAACACATCAGTGTCATAATTGCTCCAAAATACCTTTCTCGACACAAAAATGTTACTGCAAGCATCTATTTCCCATTAGATCTGCAAATTTGTTACTGCAAACATCTTTAAGCTTGTTGCCTTTCACAAAAGGCTCACATGAACAAACAACCAATGAATTTAAAAGAGTTACTTCTCTAATAGGGTGCGGGTGCACACCAAGCGCTTCTCCTCCCATTGACCACACCCATCACTTTAATTATCACAAAAATGGTCGTAAAGCTTATTGTGATTTAAATCCAATTGGCAGCTCAACCGTGTGGACTAGTTTGAGATCAACAAGAAGGTTGCCAACTCTCGAAAAAGATAAATTTGTCACTAATAACTCTTCCAAACAGATGTAAAAGCTCCTTCACAAAATGAGGAAGAATAATAGGTCAAAAAACATGGGAGGAAATTGATCTCCCACGCCCATGTACCACACTAGTGGGAGCACCCCGTCACCACAAATATTGCTCCCTCCATCCTGTTTTAGATGATCCATCTGGAAAAGAGGACAGCCCTGTTTTAGATGCTCCATATGGTCAATTTAAGTGAATTTTGAACTATTTCCCCTCCCCCCCCATTTGTTGGGTTTTCCTCCATCCAATAAAAATCAACATTTTTCAAGATGGGACATCTAAAACAAGAAAGAGGGAGTATGTTGAATCAAGTTCAACTGCTAGTCTTTAGGCAAACGAACCCCTTGTGATTGAAAAAATACTGAATTGGATCTTATTTACGGGCAAGCAGAAACCAATATCAGTTACACAAGAGCCATATAGGCTGCTACCTTGAGCAAGACAAGAAAGTTCTACCACAATCAGTGTAAATTTATAAAAAATATGCACATAACAGCTACTGTTCCATGCTCCATTGCCCAACTAGATTTCACTATCTAGATAGGCAGTAAATGAGAATCTGTTTGTGCATCATACGGGTAAAGAAACGAAAAAATGGACAGCCATAACGGGGAGATGAAAATAGAAGATAATTTTTACTCCTAAACTATGATAATGTGCCATCACAATCCCAGTTGAAAAACAGAAAAGGTGAAAAAGATGAAACCTTTGATACTCCGTTCCTGTCGTAATGTCCTCAGAAGGCGCGACGAGGGAGACGGCGAGGAGGCGGCGATGAGGGAGGAGGTGCGACGAGGGAGGAGGCGGAGGAGAGAGAGGCAGCGACAAGGGGAGTGGGTAAGGGTATCCGGGGAGGGGAGGGGGTAAGGGATGGGTTTTTTAATTAAAACCTGTCTCCACTGTCTGATCAAATCGGACGGCTATTACTGCAATCGACGGGAGAGAGCTTCTCTCCAGTCGACCGCAGGCTACCGGCCCTCTATTTTATATTTTAAATGTTTGGTGGTGATATCTAGATGATGGCAGGGGCTCAGATCGTGGACAATGGATCTACCGGCGCGCTCTGTTTTAGGGGCCGTTTGGGACGTGAAAAATCAGCACCATCCAGCTGAAAAAAAATCCAGCTTGGTAGGATTTTTAGTAAGTATGATAATATCAAAAGTCTTTATCGAAGTTTGTTCGTACTCACAAATTTTTATTAGAAAATTTTCTTGTGGCAGATCATTCTACCTTCTATCAAAGATGGGATTGCTCTTGAAAGTGACGCGTGGGTGAGCGTCGGCAATGTGGATGATCTTGGCCTCTTTGATGCCTTTTTTGCAAGTTTCTCGATGATTTAAGTTATCGAGGTTTGTCATTAAAATTGTTTTACAGTCCACTAAACTGATTCCATATTGGAGATGAGACATTTATTATAGCTGCACTCATGGCAATGCGCCACACAAAATCAATTGTCCTCTCTGGTGCTCTCAGTGCGCTCATTGTGATGACAATAAACTGCCATCGGTGTTTTCGTTTTTTCCTCAAAATTTATTATTTTCTCCCCCTGTCTCATATTAGTAGCTACATTTAAAAAACAGTGAATTTTATTGAATGGTGGGGCCCTTAGCTAAGAGAATAATAGCTTGGAAAAAGCATCTCACAAGCTAGACCGGTAGATGAGTTGTAAGAAGCTTTTTTAAGCACCGAGCCACTTAAGTTGAGCCAAATGTAGCAACTACTATGGGACACATTTTTCCAACTGTAGCTACTAATATGAGACACTCATCCAGAGATCCATTGTCCACGATCTCAGCCCCCTACCTTCATCCAGATATCACCGCCAAAATATTTAAAAAATCACAGAAATGGAGAAGATTTTCGAGCTGGGATCAGAAAGTTTACCGGCGGTTATATCAAGCCCGTGTTGTCGCCTCGCTGCCACAGACCCACGCCCTTGGTCGTCCTCGGGCCGGTAATCATCGGACTCGGCGCTGGGCCTCCTCGCCGGCTGGCTCTACGAGTCCTGAGGCGTCCGTCTCCGTCGCCAACCACCCCCAGTTCCGAGACTTCCTCCAGCAGGTCGGCCTCCCGCCCCTCTCCCGCCGTGACCTCTTGGATCTCAGAGAGAGTAAAGAGAGGGTTTTAGGCTTGGGCCTGGGTTAATGCCCCCGGACGGGTGGGTTTGAGTGGGTTACTCATTTGCAACGTGGCAATAGGAGACTGGTGGCAATAGGATTTGGCTCCTCAATGATTGTGTTTACACCTTGACAATTTCCCCCTAGAGGACTATTCAAAGCTCAAAATTTGAATTTCTAGAGAGCTCTTTTGATTTTCTACACGTAAACCGACAATTACAGTAGAAACTCCGAGTTTAGTAATTGAGAGTCTGTGTATACAAAAAAGTAATTGAGAGTCTTGTTTCCAAATTTGAAGTCACAGGCACTGTGATAAGGAACAAGTCACTACTACTCTCTACTTGGAGTCCTTTTTTTTGTGGTGATGTATAGAATACATCCATCATACAAAGATGTATTCACCATTTCAGCCGTGGGTCCTGCCAATCAATAAAAATCACCAATTTTTCAAACATACCTATTAATATGGGACAGAGAGAGTGCATTACATTTTCATGCTGTCATATTTCGAACGCATAATATCCTTTTCTATTGGAAATAAAAGCTTATTGATATTCGATGGTAGCGAAGCTGTACGTTTGGTTCAAATTTGTGAACAGAGAATCCAACGACCGCTTAGCTTTGCAAGACAACATAGGACACAACAAAAGATCGCATGAAACATTTTTGTTTAATTTTACAGCACGTCCTGTTCGTACTTGTTGTTCAAGGGAAACAATTCAATTACTTTGAAGGGAATGAGACTATTGACTTCAACTAAACGAGCCCAATCAATAAAACAAATGTGAGGACGAGGAAAAGGGCATGACCAGTTTCTACGAAAAGGCATTCTAAGAGCTTTGATCCCACACAAGCCTAGGACCACATTCCTTTCTCACATGAATATATTAAGAATAAAAGCATCACATTTAACATAAATTATACCACGCTGTTACTATTAACAAAGTAGTTCTTTTTACAGTTCCCAACAGAATGACTGGACATCACTATCAGAACAGAGTCAGCTGTCCAACTCCTCTTCCCTGCCGAAGCACACAACCTATTATACCCTGTCAACAAATCAGCACAAATTACGTTATCTCACACTTCGTTGTCATGAAATATTAAGGGATTCAAGAGACTCTTATGTTAAAACTGGACGGAATGAGCAATGTGTTTTTCCCGCAAGATGTATGAGCTAACAAATTTTTATCAGAAGGCTTTTCGAGGTTAAACCTGTTCACCCATCAAGATTTTGCTCCTGTTAACTAGCAGCATTCTTTTGGTTAAGCAAAAATCCAAAAAAGGTTGTTTGATACTACTGTTTCTATTTTCAGTCTGTCCATCGATTACCCTCATTTCTGTTATGGTTTCTATAGAGATGGAATTGTCGTTTCATTAGGACTCTGCTTATGAGTTAGTTCTATTTTGAGTAGGATTGAGTTTTCTAGTTACATTAGAATTTGCTTAATTGTAATAGGAAACGGCCTCATGCCTGTCTCTATAAATTGGGCTTCTGGCCTACTGCTACAATTCCGTGAAGAGTAATATTCAGAATCACATCTAAGTATTCCCTTGTCCCTTCCTTCGACTCTTCATCTGATAGTTCTCCCCTTTCAGTCTCTATTTCTCCCCTTTCATCCAGCCTTGTCTACCTTAATAGCCTTGTCTACCTTAATCTATTGTAGATGCTTAAGCATATTAAAGAGATACAACAGTTTCTCATTTTCTAGCTCTGCAGTCCTCACTTCCAAATCTGTTTCCTATTTGTACCTACCTATGGTTTACTGCAGGAGAAACCGGATAAATTTAGCTACATTATGCTTTGATTAACATAGAATACAATCAAATTTGTTGAGAGAGAGAAAGAGGTGCAAGTATGGCCTACAAAATTTAAGCTACTTGGATGAAATGGATAGCACCCTTGTGGCCAATAGATTCCTGGCAATATCCCTCTCAATATCAATTACTTACATGGGAAATATTGCCATGCTAAAGTAAAAAGGGGAAATTATATAATAAAACATAAAAAAACAAAATTTCCAAAATGACACACTGTAGCAAATATTTCCCGAAATGGTGCTATGACAAGCCACGCAGGCGCCCGCCTGGGGCGGGCGCCTGCATGGCTTTTTTTTTAAACTAAACCAAAAGGCGTCGGTTCTCGGGTTAAAGGAGAAATGACCGCCGCCTTTCGGTGCCTTTAATATTTTCGTCCCATTTTAAACGGGCCATCACTTCAACGATGCATATCTCTCTCATTTCTAATCCGTTTTTGCCCATTTTTTTTATTCTTCCTTATTTTTAGTGCTCTTTCTAGTCATCATGATATTACAAAGATGTTGAGCCATCACATACTATTTATCGTAGTTTTTATGATATTTTTTTCAATAAATAGCATGCGATGGATCAACATCTTTGTAATATTATGATGACCATAAAGAGCACTAAAAATAAGGAAAAATAAAAAAAATGGGCAAAAACGGATTAAAAATGAGAGAGACATGAATCATTGAAATTTGTCCCATTAAAATAGCTCAAAACAAATTTGTCCCATTTTAAAAGGGCGATAACTTCAACGATGCATATCTCTCTCATTTTTAATCCATTTTCACCCATTTTTTTTCATTCTTCCTTATTTTTAGTGTTATTTTTGGTCATCATAATATCGCAAAGATGTTGATCCATCGCATGCTATTTATCAAAAAAAATATCATAAAAATTACGATAAATAGTATGTGATGGTTCAACATCTTTGTGATATCATGATGACTAGAAAGAGCAGTAAAAATAAGGAAGAATAAAAAAAAATGGGTAAAAACGGATTAGAAATGAGAGAAATATGTATCGTTGAAGTGAAGGCCCGTTTAAAATGGGACGAAAATGATTAAGGCACCGAAAGGCGTCGGTTCTCTTAAGGCGTCGGTTGAACCGACGCCTTTCTCCTTTAACCCGAGATGAACCGACGTCTTTCGGATTAATTTAAAAAAAAAAGCCACGCAAGCGCCAGCGCCACACAAGTGCCTGCGTGGCTTGTCATAGCACTATTTCGGGAAATATTTGCTACAGTATGTCATTTTGGAAAAAAAAAATTATGTTTTATTATATAATTTCCCCAAGTAAAAATCATTGTTAATAAACTCAATGCTGCAACCTGTAACTTTTTTTTTGCAACCTGTAAGTTGGGCAAGCCCAATATGTGATTAGTGAGAAAAGTTCATTGAAATGAATTTTACTGTTGTGGACTGACAACCTTTGACAGCGCCCGTTGGTTAGCCACTTCATGTCAAGTCTCAAGCTGTGAGAGAAGGGAGTAACTATGCATATCAATACTCCCTTGCACATGCAAGCTCATTTGGGCATGCACATGAACATGAACATGAATATGAAGGAGTTTTACCTCTACGGTTATGTGAACCAAGGACCTACTTACATATAAGACCAACGTCCAACATCTGTTGGCATATAAAGGAAAGGGAAAGACTGAAAATTAAAGTTAGAGCGGTCAAAACAGACAAGTCATTAGATCTTTCATATTAAAATGGCTTCTAATAGAATGCTGATCGGTTAAAGTTCATGTCGCAAGCCTCAAACAAATGGGATCAAATGATGATGCCCCACATCTGAAGCTCCCAATACCATCGAGAGGAAGCACCCTCTATATAATTAATTCAGAAGTTCTAAAACTACTTAGATATTTACCTGTTTGGTTATATTTATTGTCTAATTCTTTCACATAAAATATGAGGTTCAGAAATTGATAGTTGGGTCCAGTTCTCATTTCTCAGCTCATTCCAACTAAAAGTAAGTAGCGATTTGGTTGAAATGCAACTCAAATAAGAACAATATATAATAAAGGATACCTATGAACAGCAACTTGAAGCCCTTGATTGGTCCACTTGTCTATCAACCAGGACCATTCCTGTTGGATTTTGAGCAGGCTGAGCACGAGGCAACCTCTTTGCTGTTTGCACCAGAATACATATTTTTAGATATCATATAAAATTTGTAACTATTTCAGGGGAAGCATAACATGGTATTAACACTTAATGGACATGTGAATAGGATGAAAAAGGTTATGCTTTAGAAAAAATGGACTAACAAAATTCCCAAAAGTCATTACAGAAAACGATCACAAAATGAAAAAGAATTTTTCTTCCACGGCCAATCCACATGCAGACACAAATATAACCCTGTTGATTACAAAAACAGTAGATAAGAAGGGATTAAAAGCAGTCCCCAAGGATAGAATGCTTGCCATGTTTCACCTCGATCAGATAAATAACACAGAAAAATCAGTTTTGCATAAAAAAGCGTGCTAACAGTGAGCCTTTTTCCAATTCCGTGACCATGTAGGAGGGGGCTCGCAAAGTGGCAGGTATTGAGAAAATGATGCCCTCCACATACAATTATTATATTTTAATAACTGTAACAATAAATTTGATCAAATACAGCTTAAAAATTCCTATAACAGAACAATTGCATCATTATAGAAACAGGGAAATTACAGAAAATATCACTGTGCATATCCCCTTATTTTTGAATGACCATATTAGTACCTGGGATGTAGATAACATTCGTACAAAAAAAAAAAGAGAAGAAAAGTAGCTCGCACATACCGATTTCATAAAAAATGTCATTCACATTACTAGCAGTTTTGGCAGATGTTTCCATAAAGAAAAGGCCATTTTCAGCAGCATATATCTTTGCTTCCTGTAGTAGGGGGGATCAGAACCAATAAAAAAAACGGAGGAGATCAGACTAATCGACTCCATGAACTAGATGGTAATGAATAGAAAAGTAACTTTGACAGTGAATTATGCATCATATGCAATAAGGTATCCTGTGTTTTCCAAAGGATACAAACATTTGGGGTAATGAACCATAAAATGAAATCTATTTATCTGATAAAATGCTTTGTGAAAGGTATAGATATTTATTATGCATATGATTGAAGGCAATAAGCTCCAAGATGTATCTACAAAATTTGCTCTAAAGTTAATTTCCAACAGGAAATTATTATTTAGCCAGAGAATTTATGTATATTTATATATTCTCGAATATCTATCAGCCATATGTGATTGCACTACTGATTCGTAATATTACATTGAAAAAGGCTTGAAGAAATGTAAATTTGTAAACAATCTGTTCTCATAAAAGTAGCCTGATCAGGACAAATTAAAAAAGCTAAAGAAAAATGTATGTTTTCATAAGGTAATCTTTGAACAATTCCAATACATCATAACACTAGCTAGAAGTACACTATGTGTTCACAATGATATCATATATGTCAGAAACAAAAAAATTTTTAGCAGTGATCTAAGAAGAGATGCACACAAACCTCTGTAAAATAATAAAGTTTCTCCAGGCAAAAAATAAAAGAGAATCATAATAAAAACTAACCGCTGTTAATACCAAAAGCCTGAAAAATCCTATAATTGAAAAAACTATATATACCTCTTCTGTCACTTTCCGCTTATCATCCAAATCAGCTTTATTTCCCGCGAGAGCCATCACCATATTAGGATTTCCTGCAGCACAACATAAAACAAATTAAACATATTAGGATTTTAAGCTGTAGTAACTTGCCCATAACACATGCAGTGCAGAAGTTTGAAAGGGGAAAAACTGATATGACTTCAAACTACTACGTTTGGCCTAAAACATCAAGAAAATTAGCGCGGAAGGGGGGAGGGGGAATTAACAATTAGGTTACAGTCTGTATACCTTGTTTCTGAAGTTCTTGCACCCATTTCTTAGCCCGATGAAATGACTCCTAAAATCATGACAAAAACCATGTCAGCCAAAAAAACAGAAAGATAAAAATACCTAAACCTGTTTAAGTCGTTGCACCAACATTTTGGACATTTTACAAAGCAGACTTTAGTAACACTAGGCAAGTAAAACTTTTCTAACGTCTCATTGTTTAAAGAGTTTTTAAAAAAATTGTGTCCGTAATTCTAACTAACTATTTTAGGCTGAGACAATTATATCACTAAGCAGTTGAAAAGAAACATACTATTACAATGCCAGCTATTCAACAAGCATACTGGCAAAACAAGGAAACGGCAGGGGCCCGAAACATACCAAGCGTCAAATATTATGAAACAAGTTAATTTCACCAACTTTAGATAAAGTAATGAACTTTGATGATAGAAGCACCCTTCATTAATAGCTCTGAGTAATTTTTCTCTATATTAATAGCTCAGGTAATTGAATATTTTCTATGAACAATCATATGAAAAGATTACTACCGTGCTGGTTATGTCGTAGACAATAATTGCGGCAGCAGCTCCCCTGTAGTACATGGGCGCCAAACTATGATACCTTTCTTGCCCTGCCGTGTCCCATATCTCAAACTTCACCGTCGCATCGTTCACCGCCAGCGTCTGTGAAAAGAACGCCGCCCCAATCGTCGATTCCTACCACCATCCCCCCCAAACAACAACAACAACCAATATCAACATCAGCACCATCCAAATGCACTGAGGATTCAATTGTGAATAATTGATTACCTGAAACTCGAGGAACTGGCCTTTGACGAAGCGCAAGACGAGGCTCGACTTGCCGGCGCCCATGTCGCCCAGAAGCACCTAAAAACCGCAAACTCAGATGTTTAACCGTAAACCCGGAAAGAAAGGGATCAATCAGATTGGATAGAAAGGGGCAGAGAAGGAGAGAAAGGGAAGGATCATGATGTATTACCAGCTTGGCGTTGATGTTGTTGTTGCCGACAGTCGCCATGAGAGCAGAGGCGGACTTGCAGAGCGAAATCGAGGAAGAAGGGAAGGGAAGAGATTTGGAGGAGATGGGAAGGGAACAAGGAGAGAGATGAAAGATGGCAAGACTCTTTTTCTTTCTTCTACCTTCCCTTTCAACCTCACCGGTCACCGGTCACCGGTCGTCTGCGATGCGAGCGTGGCAACACCTCCAACACGGCCAAATGACGACTTTACTCCTCTAATTTCTTTTTGTGAAGAAAAGCCCGGGAATGGGCATTGATACCAAAGGTAACTTCGTATATCATAATTAGTATTATTTTTATAAAATTATATAGAGGACGGTTTACATTAAAACGTTCTCCTGAGGTCAATCTGTTAGGTCGTTAGATTCCGATCCAAGGGTGAATATTAAATTAGTGGATAAATAAGTATGTCAAATCAATAGGTACGTGAGTTCCTTGTAACCGTTTTTAGGCGTTAAATCAAGATTTAACGTCTACGAATGGAATTAGCCTCATATAAGCCAAATAAGAGCGATCTCATTTAAAATTTTCCCAATTATATATATACATATTCCCTCCGTTCTAAAATATTGCCTACATTTGAGAAAATTCTCATTTTTATTGGACCATGAAGCCTACAAAAGTCACATGACTTCTTCTCCTTGGTATCCCGTCCAACTCGCATGATCGTTGATGAACCAAATTCAAGTCAATCCTTCCGGGTCTCTTTTAATTTTGGAAAAAGGAAGTCACGTCATTTGGCAAAATGTACACAGTATTTTAGAACCGTTAATATTTCTAAATGTACGTAGTAGTTTAGAACGAAGGGAGTATAATATATATGAGCCAAAAGAGATACAAAATAGGCTAGAAAAGAGGTGTAAATCCATATCACCGACCCTAAACAAAGGACACTCCTTGATTCCAATATTGAGAGCCAGATCAAGATTGTAGGGTGGGCGGGTGATTCAAACTCGACAGCCCCGAGTGTTAACTTGAGCTGGAGGATGAAAATCCAGCGGCAGGCAGCGCAAACCCACAATGGAGAGCTTGTAAACGGTATGCGAGAAGATGGATTATGAGATGCGAGTGCGATTGATTAATGTATATTTTTTGGTGTTTAGAATAAAGTACACTCTGCCAAGAGTAGGTTGTTACAAAAGAATAGAACACACGATGCAGGCCACCAAATCATTGCAGATAATACTAGAATCATAGGAAGAGTCGCATAAGTAATTGACTACCCGAACTCTTCCCTATTCCTTCTCCAAATATGATTCTTGGACCTTTGAGTTCGTCTTTTTGGTAAATGTTGCATTTGCGTTCGTCAAAACATATGCAGGTTGTTTATTGTTCAGCAAAAAAATATGTAGGCTGTTATTATTTTCTCTTACAAAAGATCGCAACAACTGCATGTGTTGTAGTATAAATTACTTTAAAATAAGAATAATTTTCTTAAACGTAATGATAAGATTTTTAGTTTTTTCTTTCCATTGTAACAGCAAATAAGGGGATCAGAGGCATGCCAAGTAAGGGTGCTCACGAGCCGAGTCAGCTCGCGAGTTTTTCCGGCTCGACTCGGCTCGACTCGAATTGTAGCTCGACTCGAGGCCAGCTCAACTCGAGCTCGACTCAACTCGACTTTGCTCGAGCTCGAGCTCGAGCCACCCCATAACTCGATTCGGCTCGACTCGAGAAAACTCGACTCGATCGACTCGAGAATTAGCTCAAAAAACAGCTCGAGCTCGACTCGAAACTCAGCTCAAAAAATAAAGCAAAATCAGAAATCCATACCAGAAATCGTGGCCGCCGTCGCCTCGCCTCGCCGTGAGCTCGAACCCATGGCCGCCGTCACCTCGCCTCGCCGTGAGCTCGAATCAGAAATCCATACCAGAAATCGTCGCCATCGATCTCGCCTCGCCTCGCCGTGAGCTCGAACCCATGGCCGCCGTCGCCTCGCCTCGCTGTGAGCTCGAGCCCATGGTCGCCTGTCAGCCTCGCCTCGCCGTGAGCTCGAGCCCATGGTCGCCTGTCAGCCTCGCCGCGCCCGTCGCCACCTCCGATCGTGAGCCCGAGCCCCATCGATCGCCTGTCAGCCTCGCCCGTCGCCGCCTCCGTCAACTCGAGCCCATGGCCGCCGTCGCCTCGCCTCGCCTCGCCGTGAGCTCGAGCCCCGCCGTCGCCGTCGCCTCGCCTCGCCGTGAGCTCGAGCCCCGGCGATCGCCTGTCAGCCTCCGTCAGCTCGAGCCCATGGCCGCCGTCGTTGTCGCCTCGCCTCGCCGTGAGCTCGAGCCCCGCCGTCGCCGCCTGTCGCCGCCAGTCGCCAGTCGCCTCTCCAGAAGCTTCTGGGCTCTGGGTAAAACACCCGAGCCGAAAAATTCGGGTTATTTTTATTTTTTTTTATTGGGTTAAGAGTTAAGACCCGTTGTATCAACTTCATCCGCCAGATCTAATCTGAACGACTCTTTATTTAAAATAAAAACCCGTAGTCTTCTGGGATGTAAATCAGCGACTTAAATCTTTTTAGCGCGTGATCTCAATATTTTAAATAAATTAGGCTCTTTAAAACCTGTCCGCGTATTCAAATGAGTTATTAGATTTTCTCTTGTGTATTTTTTCTATATTTTTTTATTATTATATTACGTGACCAATTTCCAATACCATATTAAATGACCTCAACCCACGTGGGCATGGGGCCCAGCAATTGGGCAACCTCCGCTCAAGGGAAACGTGTTTTATTAATCACACAAACACCCCGTTGATTAACTCCACTAATGTTGCCTCATAATATCAAACCCCGAGTCAATCCAGTTCCCAGGGACTTTTGCATTTACAACATGAGCTCGTCTAACGTGACCAATTTTCAATACCAGATTAAATAACTGGGCTAAATTGGTAGGTCCCAAACCCACGTGGGCTGAGGTCATTTAATTTGGCATTGAAAATCGGTCACCTTATGTGGAGGTCCCCGATAACAGATTGGACCCGGGGTTTGATATTAAGAGGCGACATTAGTGAAGTTGATCAATGGGGTGTTTGTGTGATGAATAGAACACGCTTCCTGATTTACCCAATGCATATGATGGGTGAGCCTTATATGCACCCAAGGAGATTGGCGGCGGGACATAGTGGTCTAAGAGATCAATTTCTTTGCCCCTTCTAGTCGGGTCCTATTGGATACCCGTCGTTATAAAAGAAAAAATATTAAGGAAGCCCACTTCGAATATGTAATAAAGATTTGTTTTGTACAAAAGAAGTATAAAAAAATTATAGCCCAAATGGTTAAGGCGTAGGGTGTGGTGCTTTGTGTTTGGGTTCGAATCACACCAATGGCAAAAATGTTTTTGCCACTCGAGCTCGAGCTGTCAAACTCGAGAACGAGCTCGAGTCGAGCTGCCGAATCTTGGGCTCGACTCGAGCCGAGTCGAGCTCGAGCCCGAATTCTAAACATCGAGCTCGAGTCGAGCTGAGCCAAAACTCGACTCGACTCGGCTCGTGAGCAGCCCTAGTTTGCCAAGTTGTATCTCCAATACCTCGGATATATATCGGTGAGAAATGGTCAAATATCGAAAATATATCGGTGAATATCGTTGATATATCGTGATAAATTGGGCCATTCCCATGTTTTCCTTTAGTTATTCCACGTGGGTGGGTGGTTGACTGAATTTGCTTTTTCATGTACCAAAGTACAGGGAAAAACTATTAGGTAGGCGTTGACTCATGCTCAAGGGCGATTAACACGACCTCCCTCGTTAATTTGAGGGCCTATAAATTGGATTTCGTGTCAATCGCCCGATTAGTGATGAATCCAGGTAGGTAACCCGAACCTAATAACTTCAGCCTTTACTTTTTGTTTTGGTAACACTTTTCAGCATTTACTTTCACGTGAGCAGGCTTGCCGATTTCGTTTTTTGTGTTTGGAAAATCACCTACTCCATCCGTTTCAAATAACTGTGTACATTTAATAAAATTACAATTTTTATTGAACTATGGGCCCACAAGCAAGTAACATGCCTTCACTCCCACCCCCTTCTCATCCAAATCCCCAACCCTTGATAATGACGCTGAAGACAAACTCAAATACATTTGAAGAGGCAGCGCCATGATCCGGCGATTGCAGCCTTGTGGCCTCGCTGGCGATTCCTCACCTCCTGCTGACACTCACATCACTCAACCAATTTGGCAAAAGGCAAAAGGGGCATCTTCTAGCGGAGCGGCGATGGGAGGGGTTTGGAAGAATCTGAAGAGGAGGGCAACATCTGGTCCGACCGAGCATTAGAAAAAGGTCTTTTTTTTTGAGAAAAATCAAACTTTGACGACCCAATGAGAATGGGAGGTGAAGAAAGACTATCACCACCTAAAATCATGTAATATGAGGTTCTTAGCAGAGAGTTCTTTGTAACTGGTCTGTCTTCTCTATTTATGCTGTTTGGAGAGAGAGAGAGGGGGGGAGAGGAGGAATTACTTGGACGGTGACAGAGATGGCCGAGAGACGGCGGAGGCGATGGATCAATGGGAGGATGAAGGCAGGTCGGCCATGGGAAAGGGGCGAGTGGAGAAAAGGGAGCCCGGTAAAGTTCAACATATTTTAAACCATGTTTGAACGTCTAATGACTAAATTCATGTGGCAAATCTCAAATGTATACACTATTTTGGAACATGGATAATTTCGAAATGTACATAGTAATTTGGACCGGATGGAGTATTTTACTATAAAACAAAAAAAATTATTTTATATAATAAAATAATTGCCCTCTTTGTATCATATTTTTTTCACTTTTTTTTGTTTATCCAACGAGGAAAGAAAAAAATAGTTTAATCATAATCATAATCAAGTAGCGCTTTATTTCAACTATTCGGGTTGGCTACATAAATCTTACACCTCCATTTAGGCATGTTTTGTGCCTAAGTTCTCTTAGATCTCCATCTCCCGATGTTGACATTATTTACAATCATCATTTTTAATCTTCTTATCTATTGGCCTTCTTTACGTATGCACATACCAACACAACATAAATTGCCTCACCTTCTCCCCAAAATAAGTTACCTCTAAACTCTAATGAATATATTCATCTCTAATCCCATCTCTTCTAATTATCCCACTCATCTACCTTAGCATTCTCGTTTCAGCTACATTTTACTTTTCTATATGACTTCTCTTTAGTGCCCTATACTTCGCTCTATAAAGTATTACAGGCTTAATAGCTATCTTATAGAACTTGCCTTTAAGCCTTTTTAGAACACACCTATTACACAAAATTCTAGAGGCTGCCATCCACTTTACCTAGCCATATTTATCTTATGCACTACATCACTATCAATATTTCATTCTTTATGGATAATGGATCCTAAGTAACAGAATGGATCACACCTTCGCATTTCTTGCCTATTTATTTCAACTACAGTTCTACCTATAGTTCTACTCTCCTTAAGATTAAATTGGATGCAATCTGTCTTAGCCTACTTATTTTGATACCTTTTGATTCTAGAACCTCCCTCCATAATTCAAGTTTTGCATTCAAACTTACTTTACTCTCATCGATTAAAACTACATCATCTGCTAAAAGCAAACACCAAGTACATTATCTTGCATATATCTAGTTAGCTCATCCATAACTAAAAAGAAAAGATAAGTAGTTAAAACTGACCCTTGATAAAGACCTACAATAAACGGAAACTCTTTCGTCCCCCCTAATTGTTCGTACACTAGTCATAACTGTTAGAGCAAAATTTGGGAGTGTGATTTTGTCTCTTAATGTATGTCAATTTAATGTACAAAAATATATGGGGTATGTGAGAGGAAAAATGGGGTATATGTACAAATTGGGGTACATATACAAATTGGGCTATATGAAGAGGTTGAGAGGAGACAATCTCAAGAAGAAGCCAACACAAGTGGATCTTGAAGAGAAAGCTATCATGTTGAGCAAGACACTCCAAGGTAAAGCTAAAGGAAAATGAAGATCACAAAAGTCCAAGACAATGTGGGAGCACACCACAAAGCCCATGGCCAAGACACCACTTAAAAGCAACCTATTGAAGGCCCATCATGAAGACATACAAGAGGAGTGCATATTTTCTAGAGGATCAACTCACAACCATTAGATCATCCATAGTTGTCCTCTAGGCCCATAGCTTTTGGATCAAATTTGTTAGGTTCAAGAAAAACCCACTAACCAAAGTGATCCAAAGCTTCTTTCAAAGCCCACCTAAGGTCCTTAGGAAAAGACATTTAGAAAAAGCCCATTTGTGAAATGGGTTCTTGGGCTAAAGGAACCACCCATTAATAGGACCCAACCCACATAAGAGAACCACTAATGGGTGGGTGGATATGAGGTGGATCCACCCATGGGTGGGTGGATATGAGGTGGATCCACCCAAGGATGGGTTGATACACACCTCCCTCTCCATCTATAAATACCCACCTCTTGGAAAGAAATGGGCAAGCCTTCTCCCCAAAGCCTCTTGGCCTTATTCTTTGCATATCATCTAGAGCCTTGAGGGTTCTTGATTATTCTTCCTCTCCTTTCTTTGAAAGGGGTTTAAGATCTTGTTATGAGATCTTAGGAAGAGATTCAAGTCCTCTAGAGCCTTGATGCTCTTGATTATTCTTCCTCTCCTTTCTTTGAAAGGGGTTTAAGATCTTGCTATAAGATCTTAGGAAGAGATTCAAGTCATCTTGGATCATGGTTTCTTGGAGCATATAGAATCATCCTTTAGAAACCAAAGCCCCCACTTGACCTTTGAACCAAATACTTCCAAATTCCCTCAAAGGTCTTGAATACTTTGATCTACTCTCCGGTCCCTCATTAATGATTAGATGGGTTCATACCATTGACCCTTGAGAGTAGTTCAAAGTATCTTTGGCCATGGTTTTCACTTAATCCCATAGGAAAATTCTTAGAGAAACCAATCCCTTGTCCAAAAAGCCTCTACAATTTCGGAGCATCACTAGTTGAATCCAAGGATGGACAATGGACGGCCATAAGCTCAAAACTAGGTTGAGCAAAACGGGTAGGATATCTCACATCCTCCCTTCAAGGGTATGTACTCTAGTCACTCCTACTTCCTAGAGTAAGTACTCTTAAATATCTTCTTTACATGTGTTAGATTGTGGTATAGACCATAGGGTCAAACCACTCTTTTGAGAGAGAGTTGGGTCGGTGTGACCCATAGTGAGTGAGGATTCACTCTTGTATGGTTCCCGGTGATCCAAGCAAAACCGGTGAGTGTATGATGTTGTGGGTGAGCTAAAAACCCTCACTTAGTGAATGTCGGAGGTTCCTTGGATTAGGTGCTCCGAGAGTGGATGTACCCGTTGAAGCGAGTTGCTTGGCGGCGAACCACTATAAATCTTGTGTGATTGCTTGTGATTGCTCGTCTTGCATAATGTTACACACACACACACTCCACACCTCTTAAGTCTCTCTCACTCATGCGCTTCCAATTACTTGTTAATAAGATAATATTGCATTGAATGATTATTTAAATTAACATTATCTCTTATTAAAATAGAGTGAGAGTTTTTAAGTAGTTGTCCTATTCACCCCCCCTCTAGGACCTAAAGAGCACTTTCATTTGGTATCAGAGCTTGGTCACTCTTACTTAGGTGATAGCATCTTGAGTGTGATCCAAGTGCTCTTAATGGCTAGATTTGAGAGCTCATCTACTACCAAACCTCCTCCATTTGATGGTAGTAACTATGCATATTGGAAAAATCGCATGAAGACCTTTTTGAAGGCTCATGATGAATTGGCATGGTATTGTGTAGAAAATGGTTGGAAACTACCCACTGAAACCATAGAAACAAATGGGGTTACTACTGAGCGTCCCTTAAACATACTTAGGTGGTCTGAGATAGATAAAAGATTGAGTATGGGAAATAACAAAGCCCTTAGTGCCATTACTTGTGCTGTATCCCCTGATGAGTATAAACGTATATGTTTGTGTGAGAGTGCAAAGGAAGCTTGGGATATTTTAGAAGTGTCGCATGAAGGAACTAGTTTAGTTAAGAAATCTAAACTCCAACTCCTTGTAACTAGGTTTGAAAATATCAAAATGGGAGAAGATGAAACATTCATGGAATTCTATTCTAAACTTAATGATATTGTAAATTCCATGTGGGGACTTGGTAAGAAACTACCTGAACCTGACATTGTAGACAAAATCCTTAGGTCTCTCCCTATTAGATTTTCTCCTAAAGTGACAGCAATTGGGGAATGTAGAAATACTGACCTAATGAAAGTAGAAGATTTAGTTGGCTCTTTACAAACTTATGAAATGCAACTTCCCACACAGATTAAAAAATCTGTAGCTTTGAAATCTACTAGCAAACAAAGTCAAGAGTCAGATGATGAGGTAGATGAAGAAATTGCTTTCCTTGCTAAAAAGTTTGCTAAACATTTTAATGGAAGATTTAGAGGGAAAAGTGTTTCTAAAACTAAACCTATAGACAACTTAAAAAGAAAAAGTAAATCAACCCCAAGAAACATTGAATGTTATAATTGTCATGGGATTGGCCATTTTGCTACTGAGTGCCCGTCAAAGCAAAAATTTAAGAAAAAGGAAATAGCAGCTAAAGCTTCATGGGATGAATCCTCAGAAACTGAGGAGGACTTAGAAGATTCATCTGACCAAGATGAGGTAGAATCTTTAAAAGTCTTTATGACTTCCTCATCAATCACTAATGACTTATCTAAGGAGGAAATGCCAAATGAAGAATCATCTCAAAGTGATTCAGATTCTCTTACTTCTGACAACGATAATAATGACCTTCAAAGTTCATATAATTCTTTATTCAAAGAAAGCACTAGAATGACTGAGAAGATCACTATGCTAAAAAGGGAAAATCTTAGGCTTAAAAAGGAACTTGATTTTGCTATGAATGATATGCAAACACAGGAAATTGTTAAGTTGAAAAATGATTTGAAAATTAGAGAGCAGATACATAAAGAAAAGTTAGAAGAATTAAAAGTAGTTATCTCTGAAAACTCAACTCTAAAAGAAGAACTTAGCAAATCCAAGGATAGTCTAGTTGAGAAATTTTCTCAAAGTAGTCAAACTCTTCAACATATGCTAAGGCTAGGAAAAAGTTCAATGGATAAGAATGGGCTTGGTTACACTAGTATAAACAAGTCTAAAGGTGAAACTCAAACTATCTTTGTAAAAAAAAGTCTTAACGAGTCATCTATTGAAGAGGAACACCGAAGAATCAATCCTAGACCTATCATAAGGAAAGAAAAATCTATCTTAGGAGAATTGTCTCAAGATAAAAATGCACCAGTTGATAGGGGATATAATGCAAAGAAGATTTATAGGAAAAATAATGATTACACCAAAAGTGAACTTCTAGAATTCATTAAATCCTCACATAATGTTGTTCCTACTAGACTTATTCCTGTGACTACTAGGATGGTTCAACTTTTTGAAGAGATTGCTAAAATAACCCTAAAGCATAGGAATACTCAAACAGAGCTCAAGAGCAAGGAAAGCAAGAGTAAAACAACCACCTCAAATAGTCCATCTTCTAGGTATAAAATAGGGAGAACATCTAACACCACTGTATGGAGACTTAAAACAAAGGAAAGGAGTCTAGTTGTTCACACAGCCCTCTTAGCAGAAAATTCCCCTAAATGGTACTTAGATAGTGGGTGCTCTAGGCACATGACTGGAGACAAAGGAAACTTTTCTGAGCTAAAAGAATTTAATGGAGGATCGGTCACCTTTGGAGATGGTAGTACTGCAAAAATCATTGGCAAAGGAACTCTAAAAGTACCAAACATGCCTCACCTTAAGGATGTACTATGTGTTGAAGGGCTAAAACACAATCTCCTTAGTATTTCCCAAATTTGTGACCAAAATCATTATGTTAGCTTTGGGAGTCACAGTTGTAAGATCACCAACAAGAAAGGAGAGACCATTATGAGAGGTGTTAGAACTACTGACAATTGCTATATAGTTGAGGAAACATGTCAACCAAACTTTTCTCAATGCCACATATCGCAAACAAATGAAGCAGAACTATGGCACAAGCGTCTTGGTCATGTAAACTATAGAGACTTATCTCGACTAAGTAAGAAAGGGATTCTTAGGGGTCTACCTATCATTAGTTGTAAGGATAAGAAAGAGTGCGGTGAATGTCAGATAGGTAAACAAGTTAGAGCCTCACACAAAAAGGTAAATACTATCAATACCTCTAGACCTCTTGAACTTCTACATATGGATTTAGTTGGACCCATGAGAACAGAGAGTATAGGAGGGAAAAAGTATTTCCTTGTGGTAGTAGATGACTTTTCTAGATACACCTGGGTTGCCTTTCTTAGAGAAAAGTCTGATACTTTTCTTGAATTTAAAGGGATTGCCAAGCAAATCCAAAATGAGAAAGGTCTGACCATTGTCAAGATTAGGAGTGATCATGGTGGAGAATTTGAAAATACTTCCTTTGATAAATTTTGTGATAAATTTGGAATACATCATGAATTTTCTGCACCTAAAACTCCTCAGCAAAATGGTGTTGCTGAAAGAAAGAACCGTGTTCTACAAGACATGGCCACAGTATTTTTAACTAGTAAGAATCTTCCAAAGAATTTGTGGGCCGAAGCAGTTAACACTGCCTGCTATATTATTAATCGAGTTTACATGCGAGCAGGTAAGGATAAAACTGCCTATGAGCTATGGCACGATAAAAAACCTAGTGTTAAATATTTTAAGGTCTTTGGCAGTAGATGTTATATTTTAAAAGACCGAGAAAATCTAGGCAAGCTTGACTCAAAAAGTGATGAAGGAATATTCCTTGGATACTCCTTCAATAGTCGAGCTTATAGGGTATTAAATCTGACAACCAACACCATTCAAGAATCTATCAATGTGGTTGTTCATGATGCAAAAATTGAAGAAGGTTCTCAAGACCATCCTGAAGAAGATGAAGGAGCACTAGAAGAGGGTCCCACTATTGAGCTCATATCCTCTCCTCCTCCTTCAAACAATGACCTGAAAGAAGTAAAGGATCATCCTATAACTCAAGTCATTGGTGACCCTCGTGGCCCTATTCTAACTAGACAACAAGCTGAAATAATAAACAGTCATTTTTGTTTCACCTCTAACATAGAACCTAAGAATGTTGATGAAGCTTTCACAGATGAACATTGGGTTAATGCCATGCAAGAAGAGCTAAATCAATTTGTTAGAAATGAGGTATGGTACCTAGTTCCTAGAACAAGTGATATAAATGTCATAGGAACTAAGTGGATTTTTAAGAACAAAAGTGATGAAAATGGGAAGATTGTTAGAAACAAGGCTAGATTAGTTGCCCAAGGATACACCCAAATTGAGGGGATAGACTTCGAGGAAACCTTTGCTCCTGTAGCTAGGTTAGAGTCTATTAGGATCTTGATGGCCATTGCTTGTCATTTACAATTCAAATTATATCAAATGGATGTCAAAAGTGCTTTTTTAAACGGAGTACTTAATGAGGAAGTATATGTTGAACAACCAAAAGGATTCATTGATCCTAAACTTCCTCATCATGTATATAGGCTCAAAAAGGCACTCTATGGTCTAAAACAAGCACCACGTGCATGGTATGAGAGATTGACCTCATTCTTACTCAATAATGATTTTTGTCGAGGAAGTGTTGATAAAACACTTTTTGTACAAAAGACCAAAGATTCCATCTTGATTGCTCAAATATATGTAGATGATATTGTTTTTGGATCTACTAATGAGAAAAGAACTATTGAGTTTGCCAACCTTATGAAATCGGAGTTTGAAATGAGTATGGTAGGAGAACTTTCCTTCTTTTTAGGTTTTCAGGTCAAACAATTAAAAGAAGGAATTTTCGTGTCTCAAACCAAGTATGCTAGGGAGCTAGTCAAGCGTTTTGGTCTTGACTCTGGTAGACATATAGCTACTCCTATGAGTACCACATTAAAACTGAGCAAGGATAGTGATGGAAAAAGTGCTGATTCTCATGTTTATAGGAGTATGATTGGTAGCCTACTTTATCTGACTGCTAGCAGACCTGACATATCATTTAGTGTAGGAGCATGCGCTAGATTTCAAGCTGATCCTAAAGAATCCCATTTAACTACTGTTAAACGAATTATCAGGTATGTAGCAGAAACCTCAGATCTAGGGCTCTGGTATCCATATGACACTTGTACCGCTCTAGCTGGATACTCAGATGCAGATTGGGCAGGCAACTTAGTTGATAGAAAATCCACAAGTGGTGGATGTTTCTATGTTGGAAACTGTCTAGTTGCCTGGCATAGCAAGAAGCAAGCTTCTATTTCTCTATCTACTGCAGAAGCCGAGTACATTGCCGCTGGTAGCTGTTGCGCTCAATTATTATGGATGAAGCAAATGCTTCAGGATTATGGAATCCAACAAGGGACCATGAGCGTATACTGTGACAACACTAGTGCTATTAATATTTCTAAAAATCCGGTTCAACATTCACGCACTAAGCACATTGATATTAGGCATCATTTCATCCGTGAATTAGTTGAGGATAATGTAGTCGCACTAGAATATGTTTCTACTAATAATCAACTAGCAGATATTATGACTAAACCACTGGACTCCTTGAGATTTACTAATCTTCGAAAGTCCATTGGAATTTGTGCTAGTTAGATTAGTTTCGTATGTCTTTTCCTTTTTTTGTTTTCTTTTGTTGTTTTTGCTCGTGTTGTTTTTTTTTTTTTTTTTTTAAAAAAAAAAAAAAAAAAAAAATCTTTGGAGAGTCACTATCAAATTTTATTGGGTACTAAAACCAAAAGTGACACTCACAACTTGAGGGGTATAATGACAACGAGTAGGGTTCACCCTAACTATCCACGAGTTCATAGGTTTGCTCTCAAATGAAAATCACCTTTATTTTGGTTTGGGAATCATTAGAGTTATTAATCTCTTAGGATTGTAACTAAGACATTCATTGGTTGTTTTCCCATTTTGTTAATGATGTATGTTTTGATCCTATGTGCCTATGCTTTCATGCTCTATCTATATACTTCTCATTGTTATGCTTTAATGCCATTTCTCTATTAAGCACTTTGAAGTTAATGTACTCTTTTTATTGTGCTTTAATGCTAAACCTCCCTTAGTTACATTTTTAATGTATGACTCTCGCTTGTTATCTACAATTCTTATCTAACCTTGCCAATTTGATTAACAAAAAGGGGGAGTGAGAAATTCCCACCTAGTGTACTAGAATGTGTTTGTCTTACAGGGTAAAACTTGACATGCCCATCGAAAGAGGAATTGCTTCATTAGAGGGGAATGCAACTTAGGGGGAGTTGCTAATTAAGCCTCTAATTTATATAAGCATTTTTGTCATTCAAATTAACAAGGGGGAGCTTGTTAGAGCAAAATTTGGGAGTGTGATTTTGTCTCTTAATGTATGTCAATTTAATGTACAAAAATATATGGGGTATGTGAGAGGAAAAATGGGGTATATGTACAAATTGGGGTACATATACAAATTGGGCTATATGAAGAGGTTGAGAGGAGACAATCTCAAGAAGAAGCCAACACAAGTGGATCTTGAAGAGAAAGCTATCATGTTGAGCAAGACACTCCAAGGTAAAGCTAAAGGAAAATGAAGATCACAAAAGTCCAAGACAATGTGGGAGCACACCACAAAGCCCATGGCCAAGACACCACTTAAAAGCAACCTATTGAAGGCCCATCATGAAGACATACAAGAGGAGTGCATATTTTCTAGAGGATCAACTCACAACCATTAGATCATCCATAGTTGTCCTCTAGGCCCATAGCTTTTGGATCAAATTTGTTAGGTTCAAGAAAAACCCACTAACCAAAGTGATCCAAAGCTTCTTTCAAAGCCCACCTAAGGTCCTTAGGAAAAGACATTTAGAAAAAGCCCATTTGTGAAATGGGTTCTTGGGCTAAAGGAACCACCCATTAATAGGACCCAACCCACATAAGAGAACCACTAATGGGTGGGTGGATATGAGGTGGATCCACCCATGGGTGGGTGGATATGAGGTGGATCCACCCAAGGATGGGTTGATACACACCTCCCTCTCCATCTATAAATACCCACCTCTTGGAAAGAAATGGGCAAGCCTTCTCCCCAAAGCCTCTTGGCCTTATTCTTTGCATATCATCTAGAGCCTTGAGGGTTCTTGATTATTCTTCCTCTCCTTTCTTTGAAAGGGGTTTAAGATCTTGTTATGAGATCTTAGGAAGAGATTCAAGTCCTCTAGAGCCTTGATGCTCTTGATTATTCTTCCTCTCCTTTCTTTGAAAGGGGTTTAAGATCTTGCTATAAGATCTTAGGAAGAGATTCAAGTCATCTTGGATCATGGTTTCTTGGAGCATATAGAATCATCCTTTAGAAACCAAAGCCCCCACTTGACCTTTGAACCAAATACTTCCAAATTCCCTCAAAGGTCTTGAATACTTTGATCTACTCTCCGGTCCCTCATTAATGATTAGATGGGTTCATACCATTGACCCTTGAGAGTAGTTCAAAGTATCTTTGGCCATGGTTTTCACTTAATCCCATAGGAAAATTCTTAGAGAAACCAATCCCTTGTCCAAAAAGCCTCTACAATTTCGGAGCATCACTAGTTGAATCCAAGGATGGACAATGGACGGCCATAAGCTCAAAACTAGGTTGAGCAAAACGGGTAGGATATCTCACATCCTCCCTTCAAGGGTATGTACTCTAGTCACTCCTACTTCCTAGAGTAAGTACTCTTAAATATCTTCTTTACATGTGTTAGATTGTGGTATAGACCATAGGGTCAAACCACTCTTTTGAGAGAGAGTTGGGTCGGTGTGACCCATAGTGAGTGAGGATTCACTCTTGTATGGTTCCCGGTGATCCAAGCAAAACCGGTGAGTGTATGATGTTGTGGGTGAGCTAAAAACCCTCACTTAGTGAATGTCGGAGGTTCCTTGGATTAGGTGCTCCGAGAGTGGATGTACCCGTTGAAGCGAGTTGCTTGGCGGCGAACCACTATAAATCTTGTGTGATTGCTTGTGATTGCTCGTCTTGCATAATGTTACACACACACACACTCCACACCTCTTAAGTCTCTCTCACTCATGCGCTTCCAATTACTTGTTAATAAGATAATATTGCATTGAATGATTATTTAAATTAACATTATCTCTTATTAAAATAGAGTGAGAGTTTTTAAGTAGTTGTCCTATTCACCCCCCCTCTAGGACCTAAAGAGCACTTTCAATAACCCCCTCATCATATTCTTTATAATATATGTGTAACTTTTTAAAACTCTTCTTCTTCAAAATATTCCAAATGAGCTCTCTCGACACTATGTCGTAAATTTTTTCCAAATATATGAAGGTCATATGAGGTTTTAGTTTCTATCCCTTTACTTCTCTATTAATTATTGTAATAAAAATATAGATTCCATTGTTAACCTCTCCGGTATGAAACCAAATTAATTCTTTGTTACTTTAGTTACTTTTCAAAAACGTCATTCTATACTTTTTCCCATAACTTCATACTATGACCCATAAATTTTATACATTTATAGTTTGTATAATTGTGGATGTCCCCTTTATTTTTGAACAAGGGTATGAAGGTACTTTTTCACCACTCATCCGACATCCTTTTAGAGTTTCAAATCTTGTTAAACAAACTAGTCAACTAAGTTAAGCCAACACCTCTCAAAGCCCCCTATACTTCAATATTAATTCCATCGAGTTAAAGTTTTGCCATTTTTCATCTTCCTTAATGCATCTCCTATCTACTATACGGAAAATATCATAAAATAAGTTTTCTTTAACCGAACTAGACTCAATATCCATCTCACTACTACAATTTAATGCTCAAAATATCCATGCCATCTCCCTTTAATTTTCTCATCTTTCAGTAAAACCCTTTGATCTTCACTCTTTATATACCTAACTTGATCTAAGTTCATACTTATCTTATCCCTTAACTCAGCTACCTTATATATGTTCCTCTCCATCTCTTTCTTCCATAACCTATTATATCTTCACTCTTAGCCTATTATTTTTTAGTTTACTTTATACTTTCATATTTTTTCAAAATTTAAATTTCTTTTAGCCCTTTCTAATGTGTAATGACTAACTAATACCACAATAACATGTAATCACCTATTTTTTTAGATCGTGTTTTGCTTTATAGAAATTAAAGTTGGTGAGAAGAGCTTTCCAACACCACCAACTATGCGCGATTTGGAGTTCGGAGTGAAAAGATATGAGAAATTGAATTTTGATTGAGCGTGGTTGCGATCGATCGCTATAAGAAACGATCGATCGGCAAATTGAACCGATCGACACCTTACCAAAACGATCGATCGCAGTTACTGTGATTATTGACTGTTTTATTTCGGGTAAAACGATAGATCGGCAATAATTGCGATCGATCGGCTATAACGCGGTAGTGTAGAACAACGCATACAACGATTGATCGCCGTATAGCCGATCGATCGCCGGTTGCGGTTTTACGATTTCTAGCTTATTTTTGGGGTGGATTTGCATGGGAAAGATACTAAATCCCAATTAGACTTGATTTGCACGTCTCTAGAAGGATCTTGAAGCCTTCCCATTGGTTGGAAGTGTCCATGATTTACAAAATTAGTTTAAGAAGGGATTCTCCCCCAACTCTATATAAACCATAGAGAGTTAGCTTGTGCTAGCCCTAGAACGTCCAGAGACCTTTCCCCTTCTCCTCCCCATATTCATCCACCTCCTTTAAGGCTTCTTCTTGTGGGAGTTTGCAAGAGCTTGGAGCAGGAGTTTTGGAGAAAGCGGAGGAGACGAGCAACGCGTAAAAAGGCAAAATCTTCAGTGAATTAAGTAGGATGGTTTTCCCCCTCTTCTCTCTTCTGATTATATGATATTGGCAAGTGTTTTGATTCAGCACCTTAGTGTATCGTGTGGATCCTTGTGAGATGAATGAATTGTGTCATTATTTTTATGCGTAGTGCATCATAATCATATGTGCATTCATATTCCGTTTCTAGATGGGAATTCGCACCTAAAGTCTAATGCTTTATTAATTTTCCAGAGACTAGAAGTTCTGATATTGATGGGTTGATCATGATCCACGTTGAGTTTTGTGCCTTAAGATGTGTCTTGCATTAATTGTCTTATTTGGGATGTATTAATGTTTAAAAAACTGTGTTATATATAAAAGAACACAAGAAAGGAGTGAACTTTAGTAATTCCAGATAATCCTAGGTTCTGTAATTGGTCTAGGAGGGGAGTATATGGTCTGTTAATGATATATTATCATCTATAATGTGATATTAAGTGATATAATCAAGTTTAATTAAGAGTCTTAATCTCGGTCAGAACTGTTTCTGTGCTGACAGTCGGTAGTAAATAATTCATAACTAATTCAAATAAAATCAAAAAAATATAAAATCAGTGGGGTTAGAAACTACACGAGGGTATTATCAGTAAAAATTTCAGAGGTTAAGCCTTACTGTACAGAGCACAGTAGCCGTCGGAAGAGGACTGTTGTGCAGGAGGTAGTGAGCTGAATCTGAGAGAAAATACTAAGTATACAAATAACATCATGTAATATGATATGATGAGGTTTAATATGTCAATACCAGTAATTGGACTATATACTTATGGAATATCATAGTAAGAATTGGGTTAGAAGTAATCTAATTAAGAGGAATAATCTTTTGAACAAGTGATTCATAACTATCTATCTTAAAAGTGTTGATGTCGGTTTGATATTCCACTTGGAATTCAAATCATCTAAGAATTCTTTGATTTCTTATCTCTGATATTTGTATTATAGAATTTCAATGTGTATAAGGAATTCCTATCTAGGGCTGAGCATGAAAGGTATATATGGATTGTATGGTACTCCTTGGGTGAGTTGTTATTATTCGAAGTGTTTGGGTTGTCTTGTTATTCTATGCCACTCCAATGAGTGAGTTATGTGTTGACCAAAGACTTTGACACTTTTATCCATACTCCATGAGAGAGTCTATTCTGGTAAGAGATACCTTATGATCTTAGAGTGTTATGACCTCTATTCCTTTGAGATATTACTCATATTGATTACATGATTGTTCTTCCACTGGAGATCTTGCGAGACTCTCCCCATGGTGGATTCATAGTATGCTAAATTAAGCCATTGCTAGATCTTGCGAGGTCACTTATATTTATGAAATTATGATTCCGTGCTGCCCGAAGGGAGGCACTATACGTACGTTAGATTGTGGACATTACGGAAGGTCCTTAGTCTCCGCCCATCATGTCCGTAAGCACTGGTGGGGCCAGCATCCTAGACGCACGGTAGGGTTCCAAAGAGAGGACCACTAGGGTGGTTCTGGTATATTATTTTAGTCACTTGCGAGCGACCAGTTTAGCGAGCAGAAATTGTAACTCCTTTCACTTTAGATGTCTGAAGCCTTTGATATGATGGTTATTTTCTCCTTACATATATGTTTGTTCGGAGTCTTATTTCTTTTTTCCTATACTTGCGAGTTAGAATTGTTGTTATTGACTAACCTTGCAGGTGTATCGACCTTGGTTCAGTTCAAATGTTATGGAATGTCTATAACCTTTGTTATTCTTATTCTCTTCGTACTACTTGTTTTAATTTAGTGGGTTTTTACATTCTACTGAGTGTTTCTATGAAATACTCATGCATCCTCTGATGCATGCGCAAATGAAAATTGAGATCAGGAAGTGCAGTAGTGGAAAGGCGAATTGCAGGCGCCGAGAAGAGTTTAAAGACTATTTAGTTATTTGCTCTACTTTTATTGATGCTCATGACATTATTGGCAATTGTGTGCCATAGACTTATAGGTTTATTTTAATTGACTTTCTCAGATGGATTATTATTAAATAAATTCATTTCATATTATTTATTGATGTCTGTTATTGTATTACACTTATTGCGGGCATAATCAGTTACACACCCTTTTGAGATGATTGTAATCGGTTGGAAAATCGACTGTTCGATCGCGTGTCCAGGATCTCTACCTCGAAATGTATTCCATTGATTGGCTTCTGCACTCCGATCGAGGTATGGGATTTCGGGGCGTGACACTTTATATACCTAACTTGCTTTAAGTTCATACTTATCTTATCCCTTAACTTAGCTACCTTATATATGTTCCTCTCCATCTCTTTCTTCCATAACCTATTATGTCTTCACTCTTAGCCTATTATTTTTTAGTTTACTTTATACTTTCATATTTTTTCAAAATTTAAATTTCTTTTTGCCCTTTCTAATGTGTAATGACTAACTAATACCACAATAACATGTAATCACCTGTTTTTTTTTAGATTGAATCACAAGTGTTTCGTGCTCTTAAATTTATTTGACATCAATGAAGTACCCTGCAGGTTACTATGCATTATACACCTTAAAAGCTCATTATTGTGCATAAATATTCATGTTGAGCCACCACATGCTATTTATCGTAGTTTTTTTGATATTTTTTTCGATATGATATCAAGATCATTATGATATCATGATGATTAGAAAGAACATTAAAAATAAGAAAGAATAAAAAAAAGGGTAAAAATGGACTAGAAATGAATGAGATATGTTTCAGTGAAGCGTAAATACTATTCATCTATTTAAAATGGGACAAATTTTAACGCCTTTGAGAGAGACGTCTGTGCAACCGACTCCTTTTGAAACTTACTGTTTTTAACTATTTTAGTGGGACAAATTTCAACGATGTATATCTCTCTTATTTCTGATCCGTTTTTTTCCATTTTTTTTATTCTTCCTTATTTTTAGTGTTCTTTCAGATCATCATGATATCCTATCGAAAAAAATACCACAAAGCCACAATAAATAGTATCCAGTAGCTCAACATCTTTGTGATGTCATCATTATAAAAAAGAGCACTAAAAATAAGGAAGAATAAAAAACAATGGGTAAGAACGGATTAGAAATTTTGTCTCACTAAAATAGTTAAAAATAATTAAAGTATTTCAAAGGCGCTGGTTGAACCGATGCTTCTAAAAAAAAGACCATGCAGGCGCCAGTGTGGCTAATCATATAACCAAATTGAGAATTATTTTTGAAATGTTCCCGATCGATAATTTTTTTCTTCTAAGTACTATTTGGTAAATTCCCTTATTTTAGAACATCAATATCATTTTACATGATATCTCCATAAATTTTGTCTCTAAGCGTGACCGATATAATCCGATATCGCATTCCTTGGTTAGAGGAGCCAAGCTGTAGCCTCTTATGTGAAGCTCGAGTAGATTCATGCGACTCTCCCACGTGCGACTTGCAGGACCATACAAGACCATAAATCTTCGACAGTGCTTGCTATGTAATCTGTTGAAAATTGAAATAACCATTCAAAATGAGGCGCCCACATATTGATCGAAAAAATTCTCATATTGTTGTCAGCAGCAAACGCTGAAGGCAAAAGAATAAAAGGGATCAATTACATCACAATCTAAATTCACAAAAACAATCAGGCAAAGCAGAACCCCTGCCCATAACAAAATCATCCACATGCACCTTCCACATTGATTCCATCAACTCCTCCCCTTTCAAGCCACTAGAGGTAGACTCAGCAAAGGCCCTCCTGCTCAAAAACAGGGTCCTATACAAACCCTTCAAAGCCCTCATTGCCGCCACCATCTTATCCATGTTCCCAAAATATGTAGCAATATATACATCACTATTGATCGACACATAGTAATCCAAAGCAGCTTTCGTGTTGCCATGCATGTTGACGAAGTCTTCATTGCTCAACAGAGATGATTTCGTATACACATTGGTGTAAATAGATGTTAACCCCTCAATTTCCATGAGACCATCTCCAGCGGCTAAGTAGATGTTTGTCTTTGTGGGAACAGAAAGGGACTGAAGAATGAAAGCAGTTTCGCTGGGTGTCAGGGGACACTTGCCACGTTTTCTCCAGGCTTGAGCAGTTTCTCCAGTCCAAGCTTTGCGGTCCTCGCGTGCAGCATCAATGGCTGCCATTGAATCAGGAGAGAGACCTGAGTATTCACATTGGCTATAGGCAACCATGTCAGGTTCAAACCTTAGGTGGAGGGACGTGAAAGGTTTTGGAATGGCGTTTAGTAGCTCAGAGCTTTTAGACTCCAAGGACTTAGTGAGCCGAAGAGCATTATAGCATGCTTGACAGAGGGCAGCCATTGCATACAGGGGATACCTACAACGATGTGAAACATGAAGGAAATGAATTTTACCATGGAAAAATCTTCTCTTCCCAATTCACTACCAAAGAGTTACCAGGAAGTACAAATAATAACACTAATAAAATGTTGTATATTACGTACAAGCTATAATGCATCTCAAACAAAAGCTAACAGGAGGTGCAATTAGATAGCAAATGGTAAGTAACCTTTCTTTTCATCAGCAAGTACTTGTTTTAATATACCTCAGGTCGCAAACACGTGATTTTTGTGATATACCCAGACTTTGATGAGACCAAATGTTAAAACAACCAAAGTAAAATCCATTCAACTTATATAAAGAACTTTGGTCAAAATGATAAACAATCTTCAAAATTATGCAAGCTGACGTATTTGAGACCATCACTTTGTTAAGGTGATAAAGAGACTAAAACTTCCATATTGTTTAAAGATTTGACATACAGCTCTTCCGTGAGAGAAAAGACCCCTCATAGGTTACTTGTTTTCTCAGTGGTAGGCAAAAAGAACAAGAGTAAAAGAAAGAAGATCAGATACTCCTCAATAATTTAGCTACTACCTCTCGATAGTATCATAACAACTGCACAAGGTTAGTTGAATGATCCAACAACTAGCTCTTTCAACATAAACTTCAATCTCAGAAGGAAAAGAAAAATAAAAACTTACTAACACACATCATACCTGTCCCTTCTTTGACTCATTGCTGGTGTAAAAGAGATATAACGATGCTCCAACAGAGATGGGAGCACACTTTCAACATAGTCAAAATGACCTTTCCGCTTGCTGCAATCCACTTGAACGGGCTCTTTTGATGCTATCTCCTCAGGCAAATCATTCACAACCTCTATAAAACCTTTCAACTGCTGGATGAAGAAGTCCACATCAAACACATCTGCAAATCCACTGTCCAAGTTTACATCTCAATACCACGCCATGAAACAATACCCACGAGGTCAAAGCAAAGCCAAGAAATGCTGAACATAATTCGCAGTTCTGTTGAAAGAGAAGTACAAGGTGTAAAGGAGAATTTACCTGGATTCATTCCAGTAAGCAGCAACCTCAAATTTGGGCAGCACAAGAGTTGCATTCAAAAGACGAGCAATACCCACACCATCACATAACTGCAAATGAAATAACATATTCTTAGTAGTTAGTGTTAAACTGAAACAGGCAAAATTAAGGACTTGACTACACAATATTCAACATATGTCTGTTGCTCATAGTTGCAAATGGTATATATGTTACATATGGTATCTTAAGTTACAAAGTACCTTATGCATCTCAACTAGATACACAGCGAGAACCATGTGGGCACAATACATTGATAGTATGATCCTATCACAAGTAATATAACTATGTTTTATCATAAAGAACTATGCCCATTGGTTATCACCAATTAGTACGTGGCAAAAAAGAAAGAATAAGAGTAGGGTCAAAGCATAATTACATCGCGTCTCATTTGATTAAGGCCGCCAAAGCAATCCACTCGAATGTACCCATTGCTCTTTCGCGGCAGAGCTGCAGCATATCAACAACAAAAACCAATGCAATTGTCTGCAATTGAAGCCAATTAACAGAACGCATTCAGAAATAAATTCTAAACGACCCCAAAATCTTTACAAAAAGAAAACCCAAAAGCTCCCCCACTAACCCGCTAAGGCCCTGCTACTCTTCCACCATCCACAAGGCCTCCAATCCACTATCCTTTTAACGCTCCAGATCTCTTGTCTCCCCCGTGAAGCCAACCTGCACCAGCAAAACCATCTTTCAATCACACATTTGGATCTTGCATATGAACAATTCGGCCCATTTCACAAACATCAAAGGTAATCGGATTCAAAGATAACAAAAAGACGGTAATTTTTAGCTCAGAAACAGTACGCAAAAAAGGAGTCAAACTATAGAAGAACACAACGGACACTGAATCTGCTAAAATTCAAGCCAAAGTCCAATGAATAGAAAAATTTCAAGAAAAAAACAGGAAATTGGGGTCTTTCACATACCAGGAAGAATCTGGAGGCTGAAATCTTTGAGAGAAGGGAGTTGGAGAGGAAAGGAAGACGGCGGTGAGGATGAGAGGGAGGACCACGAGGACCACCCCGTAACCGAATTTTGCCAGAATCCTCCATGATTTTACCAACATTCCTTCTTCTTCTTCTTCAGATACTTAGAAATCCCTAATTCGGATTTGAATCCAAAAGAATTCAAATACCTAGGACGGCGGCGGAGGTGGCGGCGGCGGAGAGCCGGAGACAGCAGTGAGATCTGAACCTGGCGCGGTTGGCACATGCAAAGATGAGTGCAGGGGTTGGATTGAGGAATGTGGGCCGTGGGCTTTCTTTGGCCCATAAGTCTTTATGTGCTTTGGCCGTTGATATTGGTAATGGGCTCCTGGCTTGGCCATGGCAAGTTGGAACGTTCATATTTCGAAATTATTTTGAGATATGTTACTTTCATACATCAAACAAAAAATTAAGTGTGTTGTCTATTGTTTTATGTTCTAAGGACAATGTTTAACTAGTGTAAATGAAAGGCATTTTTATTTGTAATAAATTATACTCCCTCCATTTTATATGTATGTGAAAAATCAAATCTGACTAGTTATTTGTTTTTAATAATAAAGGGCTTAAGCCCTTCACTCTCGAGATTTATTGATCGATGGAAGCACAAATGGACTATTAACAAAGTCAGTTCCTAAAGTAGGCAACAATGCGTCAAGTGGCTTGTTAAGCCGAGTACATGGAAAACTGATCAATCTTCAAATGACAAGGGAAATTTGCCTTTTCTATATATGCTCCTTCAGTCAAATGACGCTCGTTGGATTTTAAAAACTAAGAGTCCAACATTACATGTCCGGAATTTTGCTCTCCCAAGATCGACGACACCGGAGAGGGGAAAAACTCTATTTGTGTACGGGTCCTAGAGTTCAATGGATTTCACAAATGAGCTTCATTGAGTAGAAGGAAGATAGAATGCGGAATAAGCTGAACTATGTGCTTTCCATTAAAAAAAAGCTGAACTGTGATAAGAGTATTTCAAGGAGTAGTTCGTGGGAGTCACCTAGCAACATAATGTGGGAAAGCCCTAGGAGCTGAGCAAGAAGTCCTTGTAGACATGCCAAAGATTCTACTGCCAAGGCTTGCAGAATCAGACTATTACTATGGAACAAAGGGAGTGTATATTCACTATTCAATCTTTTTTATGACAAGGGGTGTCTGAGTCATGTGAACCCGACCAGAAGGAAAAGAGCAACCACCCACTAAGGCACATACAAGGTCCACCTATCATAAACATTTGTAAAACGAGAAATCATGTGTGGTAGCCAATGGAGTTGGGTTCTAACTCGGAATCTTTGCATAGTAACGTTTCTAGAAGTCCACATTATTGGCTTTTTGTATCACAAGATTTATTATGGTGAACACAAATCTTTAATTTTGACCACTTATGCCCAAAGGGAGGTATGACCTATTTGAAAATGATTGTTTCAAACACATAATAAATAGGGAAATGATATTTGTACAGCAGATTCCTACACATTTTCCATACACAGCTGATGTGTATAGAAATGTGTAGGAATCTGCTGTAGGGTTATCACTGCCCTAATAAATATAAGGGTGATACTTTTCAGTGCCCCTATTTTTTTCATAAAACCATATGCTTAGTAGAACCCAAGGTCTTTTGTAGTTGTTGAGTAACACCACACTATTCTCATTCACGATTTTGTCGGTAAGACTCCACTGTCAGATATTGAGGATCCTGACTATAAGACTCTACTGTCAATTATATACTGGTGGACCCCTACCGCTAGATTGAACTTAATAGAATGGTTGTCATTTATGTTAGTGGAATGCCATTGTTAAATAGTGAGATTTTTATCGATTGACATCTACCATCAAAATGTAACATGAGAGTGTTGCTGAGCATGCTAGAAAAACATGACTTTTTGCTAACCCTTCTTATAAAAGTGGGTGTTACAAAGAAATTTTGGAGTGTTGAAAAATATCACCCTAAATACATATTCACTGGTTGATTGGTCACTTGAAAAAATTGATTACAAGGCTGGAAGTGATACTTCAATCAATTGGTAAGGGAGGAGAAAAAGACATGATCTCAAGGCTGTAACAGTGGAGAAGGATTTATGGATAGTATAAGTAGTCATTAATAGAGATTGAATGCTAATATATTACAAAGCAGCCATAACGTCATAGTGCCTTTAATTTCCAAACTGTTGTAGTAGTTCAGCTATTTTGTGTACTAGGTCGTAAATATATTACATAATGCCACTAACCTTCCTGGGGGATTGGGGAAGGTTTACCAAACAACCGCCTATAAAGAACATGAGTAGTTTCTTTAATAGTTCTAGATAGATGGGCTTTTTAGGTTTCCTTTTCATTGCAATCCAGGTGACATAATGCATGGTGCAAGAACCTAATAAAGGAAATAGTTCAAAACATGAGGACCCCATGAAGGCAGCCTCTTAGACAAATGGTTAAATTTTGTAGTTTAAATTTACATGTTGGCTTCGCATAGCAACATGTCAAGGAAAAAGCTTAATTAAGTTAGCGGATTTGCTCAGTTTGCCAATTCCATGTATCTTTGACACACTTAAATTGTCTTACATTGTGGATAAGTACATGGTGATTGCGAGTAAAGCATGCGGCATTCAGGGGTGGCGAAAGTTCTTTTTGATCACTCAGTGGAGCACTATATGAAAAGGTATTTGTTTCGTATTAAAAATGCAACCTTGTTTAATTGCTATTATTGTCTTATATGACACAACTTTTTTTTAATAATACTTAAACTGAAAAATAAAAGCATTGCAAAGTTGAAATCTTAAATAGGAAATGATGTTTTGAGCCTCACACTGATAGCAGCCCTTGCCTGAAGCTTATAGGCTGCTGAAGATATCTGAAAAATATACATGACATTGATGTCACAAATAAACCCCATAATTTCGCGTTTTCAGTTTAACATGACAGATAATGAGTGTTTAAGTACTTATCAATGGATAGGATTGGTTTCTATGAATTGTGGACATGCTAGTTCTTTTATGTATATTCAAGGTAGAAATGAGAACACAAACGGCCTCTTAGAGCACCATATACCACCACCAATGCACGGAAATCCCTATTACTGGTCAACAGAGTGGAGATCCGAACTCGATCAGGACCTAAACAGTTTTTTTCAGCCACTAAATACGTAAAAATACCATAATATAGTTCTTTCTTTTCATACTTTCAGCTTCAATTGCCTTGACTAGAGGGAAATGACTGTAATTTTTGCCTCAGCTCATGAAGAACGAAGATTACTAATATCCAACGACTTTAAAGACCATAACAGGCTTACAAACGTGTTCTCTCGTGAATGAATCTTGTCTGCTAAATTACCTATTACTCTTGTTTTTTAAAGATCCTAACTCATGTACTTGCAACACAGTGAAAGAAAAGAAAGCCACAGTGAACTTGTCATTAACAAGACAATGGCCAGCCAAGAGCTTTAACTAAACACTTAGGTTCTGGTTATCCGACCTAAAAAAATTGATCATGACATCAACTCTGCGCACCACTTGGTGTCATTAACAGTCTTTTTGTTTTAATCATCCACCTACGAACATATGTTACAAAGTTTAAATGTGCTCAATAAGATCAGATTTACTTTCCTAGTATGCTATGTGTCACTTGCAGAAGCAAAACTATTTTCTTTTTTTACATTCATTAGTCTTTTCTGTTGCTTTTTCATTATGATTTCCTTTTGGCACCACTTTGTGACATTAACAGTCTTTTTGTTTTAATCATCCACCTACGAACATATGTTACAAAGTTTAAATGTGCCCAATAAGATCAGATTTACTTTCCTAGTATGCTATGTGTCACTTGCAGAAGCAAAACTATTTTCTTTTTTACATTCATTAGTCTTTTCTGTTGCTTTTGCATTATGATTTCCTTTTGGCACCACTGGTTCGATCCTCACTAGCCTAGTTCATTGTACAAGCCAATGACCATAGTATTTACAACCATGTTGGCAATATGCCTTCTAGTTCACTCTCCTCTGTTCACCTGATGCACAAAAAGAAAAAAAAAGTAGAACAAAGTAATCGTTGACAAGTAGAACTTTGCAACGATAAAAAGAACATTGTCGGAATATGCAAATAGCCGTGACCTCACAAATGCTTTTGGGAGTTCTGACTTATAGTAAAGATAATTTAGCCACGAAAAGTTTAACAAAGTTGTGGCTCGTAATTAAACAGGGATTAAGAGCACTAAAAATTCCTTTCACATTCTTTATTTAAGCTTTTCGATAAGGCGCTTGCATATGTACCATCTTGATTTGTCTCTAATGTAATTAAAAAAGGAGTCCTCCTTTTCCCAATGGAGACCTATAAGGCAGTGATTGAACCTTCCACAAGCAAAAGTAGAGAGAATGCCATAGATAATGGAGCTTATAAGACTTTAAGGATCGAAGCGCGCATGATGAGAAAGCTTTCTACCTCACCTACTTGAAAGGGATAATTACTTTGGTAATTTATACAACAGACGCTAATTATCCACCACATTTGGATTACAGAACCTGAATTCTGCCTCCAATTGTACCACTTAGCTTTCTTGGCCAGGTAGCACCTGAATGTGTCAACCAATAAGTGCTCAACAAGATAGCTCATACCGTTGATGACATCGTTTCATTGCCTAGAAGATCTTAGGCACCAAATAAAAAAAAGCTTAAATAAGGTCTTCATTGTGGAGATGTGGGCACTATATACTTAGCTAGAATGTCAACTCTTAATTCTTAGCTAATGCACGTTTAAAAAGTTATAAACTAATGGTTTAATGAACAATTAGCTGTTCTTATGTTTTGCTAAAGACTGTGGTATGGTTGATCACACCTAAAACCTAACTAAAGCTGACTTGGTACCATCACCATTTCCACTCAATATTGTTTATGATATTTCTAAGGCCAACATTTCCCAGGCCTCTCAACCTTCCTTTAAAAGAGAAGGATGCGGTTCATGTCGCCTCGTTTTATATACATGGATTGAGATGTAAAGGGAAGGGTGCAGTGCAAGTAGATGTCTAATGCTCTGATGGTGACTTGACATGTCTTGCCACCACCCAATGACATCCACCTACTATGCCTAATTTGCAGAACAATTGGATACTCAAGCTAGGTTAAGAGTCCAATTAAGAAGAAATAAGTTACCATACTTCTTTTTTGTTTCGGTACAAATAAGGTTTATAATTGGCTGATTTGTTCAAGTAGACTTTGAATCAAGAAGGGAATTAAAACAAGTCTTATCAGGTGGGTGCATGGATAGTATATGTACATGCTAACTTAATCGTCCAGGACTCTTTAAGGTCTAAACAAGGAGAAATTTAGTTCAATCAGTAACGGACACGAGGACTAAGGATTAGGGTAGAAGTGGATGGTGACTGAATGTTGTTTAGTAGTATTTGGTCGATAAAGAAGGATGGTTGGAGAGGTCACATATGTCCCTTTTGGGCACGGCATTGTGTGACCTCCAGTAAGGTTGGATGGCAGCAGTCTGAATGGCTCGCCAGTGGAACGGAATCCAATCTTCTCTAGAACCCTTTTCATTTTTTTTGAAATACACTGTTTTCAGCTTCATTAAGCATTCAACCCTCGCATTCACCCCAAAATCAAACATCTAAGAATTCTCTTACAAAGAAACAACAAAAAGCTTGTCATATGGATTAATAATTTTTCAAGTTCATAATACTCCCTCCTGTTTAGATGCTCCATCTCGATTTTTATTAGATGGTAGAAACCCCAACTGGGGGGGGGGGGGGGGGGTTCATGGAGCATCTAAAACAGGACAGAGGGAGTACTTTTCGTCAGTAGTTATTGTTATTGTATTCCAATGGAGCATCTAAAACAGGACGGAGGGAGTACTTTTCGTGAGTAGTTATTGTTATTTTATTCCAATTAAAGAATGGCTAGAAGGGCAAAGGTGAAAGCAGAGAATGTACACAATGCAATCGCCTACAGCAAAGGGGAAATGTTTTAGGATGCCTGATTTTCCACCACAATAGAAACAGAAAGAAGGGAGTATCATTTTAAGGGTGGCTGTTCTATTCTTTGGGGGTGTCAAACCAGCCATCCGACACTTCAAACCGTAAAATCCTCATTTTCACACGGGATGAAGGTTTGTTTCTTTTTTTTATTCAGACATAGGATGAAGTTCAAAAAGAGGCTTTTCACATTAGACCAAGTAACAACATGATAGAGTTGCCAATACCTATGGCAATCCTTTTCAAGGAAAAGGACCATATATTCTCCAAGGACAAAGTATTAGGACGATTTTGACATGAAGATCGACTGTAGGCTTGCAATGACCTTCTTTGTTTGATAAGACATCAGTAATCTCTACTCTCTCAGTTGAATGCTCAAGATGCCGAATGGAAACTTGTTATGAATGCGCGCAGCCTACTTTTTATTTTATTTTTACGGGATACACACCCGGACTATTTACTTCTTATGAACACCAATGCATCAGAGTGCTCCTATTTCATATATCCATTTGAATGTATAAAATGTATAAAGTTATCACTTAACCTTCCTTGTTTTCTCTTCTGACCATGAATTCAGCTATTGAAAAGGAATAAATAATAGGTCCATATTAGAAATCATGAAATTTCAGTGACCGGGCTTTACTTGAGATTGGTATAGGCTTATACCTCAAGTCTATGTTGTACCCAACCGGAATGGGTTTGTATTGGGTGGACCTAGGTGGTCATTCACCCTAATTTATCCGAATTAGATCTTCGCAGTTTTTACGGTAACTTATCCTAGCGAGGGATAGGATGTTTGACTATGAGATAGTCTTCAACTAACGATGGTTGTATTTTTGGAGAATTATCCATGCTTTTACAACCCCTCCAACTAAAAGCTGTCTCTTGTCCGGGTTTTGTTGATACCAGACATTATAGGCAAGAAAGAGCAAGACACAGCAAAATGGGAATCAGATAGACCACACAAAAGAATATCCTTATCCTTACATTCGCAGGTTGCTTGTTTGACTTATGGAAAACCTTCAACTTTGCTTAATTAACCATCTACACTTTATTAGAGATAAGAATGTTTTGCTTTAGAGTTTAGATAGTAAAATAAGGGAAGCAGTTCCCACACCAGCATTAACTGTAGCAATGATTGTCCCTTTATTTGCAATCATCAGCAAGACTCTTGTCGATCGCAGCCATTTTGTGCCCAAGAACAGAATGTAGACTGCCATAACTTATAAAACAGTGTGAGATATGCATCTAGGGGTTCTTTATTTCAGCAAGCAAAATGTACAAGTTCTTTGTCTTGATACAGGAGGGGAGGACCTGATATATGTTACTCTTGAAGCATTCAAAAATTGCAGCTGTGCCACTAGCATCTCTAGAGGGGAGAGAGAGTGAGAGTATTAGCCAAACAAGACTAGGGGCTAAGTAGAGCTTTTTCTATATTACCTTGCCAATGAGCCCGGAATGCCATATTAGATGTTTTTACAGGCTCATGCCATATAACCTAGTTTCGGGACCTAGTCTTCTTATTTTGCCCTCCCACCCAATACTTCATGTTTTACCCGCCTTGACCTGCGCCCCATTCCACAAACTTTTCCTGCAGTAATCATACGGTGAGGAAGATCCCTGTTAGGCTTGTTGGTGGAGAGATGACACTGTGTGGTAGACACAAACAGTTTTTGTAGCTTTCTCAAGTCAAACCATGGTTTTAAAAACTGAACCGGCCATTTTTTCAGGCCCGGTAGGTTGACCCAGCTGGGTCAGTTTAACCCGGCCGGTCAAACTGGTGACCTAGCTGACTGGGCCGGTCTGGGTTTTATGAAACCCCTCCTTTCTCCTAGTTCTCCCTCTCGACAAGGCATGAAGTAGATTTTAATAACAACAGCTAATGCATACCTTTCATCCAAGGATAACAAGAAGGTGTCCCATTGATGATGGCTAATAAATGTTTATTGATCCTCTATTTGATGTCTTTCATAAGTTGCTGCATTGGTTTCATGTTATTCTGCTGCTAACTTAGACGGTTGATCAGGTATTGAAAGAAAATGTTTTGAGGCAAATCACAGATGCTTCTCAAACAATTAAGTTGGATAAGGACCCACATGCTGCCTTTGCTCTTATTATTGATGGAAAGACACTTTCTTATGCATTGGAGGATGACATGAAGCATCAGTTTTAGCACTTGTTGTCAACTGTGCATCTGTTAGTCTCGCCAAAATAGAATGCCCTGGTATTGTTATTTCTACTTTTCCTTTTTTTCCAAAGCAATATGATCTTTCTATTAAATGTTCAGTTGCCAGAGATTAGCTACTGGTTCTTTGTTGTGTTTCAATAGGAACACAAAGGTACCTAGCTTAGATTAAGAGAAAGAAGGAGATGAAGGGGGAAGAAGAAAGTCTTTTCTATTGCATAATCCATGAGAAATACCCCCTTATAAAGAAGGGGGCGTTTCCTAAGGAGACGTGTCAACTAATGGGTCACATGCCCTGGCTGGTCATCAGTTGCTCCATTACAATGTTATCAATTCAAATCCCAATCATGCATGTATTACAACTTCTTGATTTGTACTGAAAAATAAAGTAGTCATAAAATTAATCACGCTCCTGAGTTGTGCTGATGTATATAATACTCTACCACGCTCCTCTTTCGCCTTGTCCTCAAGGCGACCAAGTAGGGTAGCACTTTATAAACTCATCTTCCAACATCCAGGTAGCATCTCCGTAGCAATACAGCCAGAGCGACGTACCTTTTGCTTATCAATCACAGACGCCGGTGTGAGCTCCTCAGACTCCGAAGGGCCAATCAGTAGCAGAGGCGTGACGCTAGAAACCAGGTTCGGATCCCCGATGAAGCAACGAAGACGAGATACATGGAAGACGGGGTGCACCAACGAACCCGAGGGCAAAGCCAAGCGATACGCCACTGACCCAATACGGTCGACAACAACATATGGACCGTGATAGAGGTGAGCCAACTTAGTCTGTTCTGCCCTAAACAAAGTAGTATGATGTTGAGGAATCACCGAAACATAAACAAGGTCACCCACCTGAAACTCTCGATCAGAATGCTTTTTGTCCTACACTTGTTTCATGCGGGTTTGCGCAGAGGCCAGGTTGAGTTTGAGCTGCCTGAGAACCTCATCCCGGGTTTGTAACATATACTCCACTTCAGCTACTGAAGAGTAGTGAGGCACATATGATAACACGGTAGGAGGAGGACGGCCATATACCACCTCAAACGAAGTGAATCTAGCGCGAGTATGATAGGCCGTGTTATACGACCATTCTGCCCAAGGAAGAAGCTGAAGCCACTGACGGGGATGATCTCCTACAAAGCAGCACAAGTATTGTTCCAAGCAACGGTTAACCACCTCGGTTTGATCGTCGGATTGTGGGTGGAGCTCATATGAAGTTCAGTGCCCTGGATAGAAAGACCTGATCCCTGTCAGAGACAATGGTGCAAGGCATGCCATGTAACTTGGCTACCTCCCTAACATAAATCTCGGCTACTTTGGCGGTGAAGGGATGACTCAAAGCACAAAAATGCGCGTACTTGGACAGACGATCCACCACCACTAATATCACTGATTTGCCCTGCACCACCGCAAGGCCTCCACAAAATCCATAGATACATCTTCCCAAACCTTATCAGGAATAAGAAGGGGCTGTAATCCTGGACGGCTCATCTCAGTCCTTGCCATAAAAAACTTTGACTAACCCGCTTGTAAGTCCTGAACGAACCCTCATTACCAGAAAAGGGTCATGGAAGTGAGATAAAATGCGACGTCGGAGATAAGAGGTATCTGACACCCATAGTCGCCCTTTCCAGAAGAGGAGTTCATCTTGCCATACAAAGAGGGGTGCGGCCGTGGAATCCTCACGCAGACGAGAAACCAATGCACGAGTGGATGTATCCTCTAAATAAGCCCGCCGTAGATCTGGAATAAATGGGCAATAGGGTATATAGAGTGCTAAGCAAGAACCTTCCTCAGGCCGGCGAGAGAGAGCATCTGCCATAGTGTTTTTCGTCCCCTTTTTGTACACCACCTCATAATCATATCCCAAGAGTTTGCTAACCCACCGCTACTGAGACGGAGTGGAAACTCCTTGCTCTAGAAAATACTTTAAGGGCTTATGGTCGGTGCGGATGAGGAAGCGAAGATCGAGCAAGTAAGAGTGCCATTTAGTTACTGCATGCACAATAGCTAGCATCTCCTTCTCATAGGCGGATAGAGTCAATAAATGTCCGAAAAGTGTCTTGCTGAGGAATACAATAGGTCGTTCCTTCTGAAGTAGAATGACCCCAAGACCAGCATCCGACGTATCCCTCTCGACGACAAAGGAAAGACCAAAATCTGGGAGTACCAACACTAGCGCAGTAGCCATGGCGTGCTTCAGCTGCTTGAATGCTTCTTGGGCCGCATCTGTCCAGGTAAAGGCCCTCTTTTTAAGAAGTGTCGTGAGTGGGCTGGCAATCGAACCATACTGGTTAATGAAGTGCCAATAATACCCTGTGAGGCCCAAAAATATGCGAAAGGCCCATATACAAGTAGGGGTCGTCCAGGATAGCATAGCAGTCACCTTCGATGGGTCAGTAGCAACCCCCTCACAAGATATAATATGGCCCAGGTACTCCACCTGTTCACTGCCAAAGGAGCACTTTGAGCGCTTGAGGAATAATAAATTAGCTCACAAAATAGAAAAGATAGACCTGAGATGCTCCAAGTGTTCTGCCCAGGAAGTGCTGTAGATCAGAATATCATCAAATAAGACTAAGACAAATCTGTGGAGGAACGGGAGAAGCAAATCATTCATGAGGCTCTGGAAGGTGGCATGTGCATTAGTCAACCCAAATGGCATGACCAAGAACTCGAAGTGGCCATCATGAGTGTGAAAGATAGTCTTATGAATATCAGTGGGTTGCATTCGGATTTGGTGATAACCTGAACAAAGGTCGAGTTTGCTGAAGACGGTAGCTCCGGCCAACCCATCAAGTAATTCCTCAATCAGTGGTGAAGGTATGGCCCTGAATAGAAAAGGAAGTCTACACGCACATTCCCATGCTGTGAAAGTGCTTACAATCGGAGACATCGAATGGCTTGGAGTCCAACACATAACATCCCAACCGTTGCGCCACCTTGTCATTGATGAAATTGTGGGTGGATCCATTGTCGATTAGGACAACCACCTGTTGCCGCTTGAGGTAACCTAGGACGCGCATGGTACGAGGGGTGAAGGCTCCCGAGAAGGCGTGCATGGAGATCTTCAGTTGCATGCCGTCATAAGGGGACGGTGCCTCCCCTGAAAATGAAAAAACCTCTTCATCGGCCTCCTCGATGATCAGATTGCCTCGGACTGAGCAACAATGGTCGGGTACGAACTTTTCATTGCATTTGGGCTGGAGTAAGGCGATGGACTGGAAGGCCAGTAGCGCCGGAGGAGTTGGTTCGGCTGGGGTTGAGGCCTGGCGCTGAAAGGGGGGGGTGGCGCTGGGCTACTTGGAGGCCGTTGGGCAGGGCTAAGTTGGCCTCCACGTCGCTGTCGGGCAAACTTTTCTTCTTCAATTCGTGCATGATGTACTACCTCTCGCATTGAAGTGCAAGGAAAGTGGTGCATCTCATCTGAAATTTCTGGTTTGAGCCCTCTCTTGAAGGTCCCCACTAAGGCCGCCATCGACTAATCTGGGAGATGATTGGCAATCTTCATAAATTCAGAATTATAGGCTCGCACTGTGGTAGTCTGGCGCAGGGTGGAGAGCATCTCGTTAAAATTCTGGAACTCGTTAGGACCAAACTGGATGCATAGTTCGTCGATGAAAGAGGTCCAAGTCGGGAAGCGGACCTCCTTCTCAAAGTTCTAGAACCATACTGAAGCATCGCCGTCTAAGTGAAAGGCAGCTATGCGCAGTCGTTCAACCTCAGAGTGTGTCCCCTGGTAGGCGAAGAACTTCTCCGCCTTATAGAGCCAATCCACCGAATCCTCGTCGCCATTGTAATGTGGGAATTATAGGCGAGCCAATCGTGGCTCAGCCCCACCCCCAAGTCCTCCACGATGCCCGGGGAGCTCCTCCCAGTCGTCCTCTAACTCCTGCAATACGTTTTGGGTATGCGTTGTCATTGAGGCATTTAACCGAACACATGGAGTGCCTCGCGTGTCCAAGCCTGGTCGCCCCCTAAATTAATCACGCTCCTGAGTTGTGCTGACGTACACAACACTCTTGCTCATATAACTTTTGATTACTGGATTTGACTGTGTTTATGTTTTATAGGTGACAAGATTGGTCAAAGAGGGAACTGGGAGAACTACTTTAGCTATTGGCGATGGTGAAAATGATATGGGCATGATTTAGGAGGCAGACATTGGTGTCGGTATTAGGTTTGAGTTGTGAATCCCCCCCTAACACTGTCATCGCCCCCCCTCCCTCTCTCCCCGAGCTCTATGGCTTGAGAGAAACCATAGATGATGTCAACAACCGGGTCAACCAATCCAGTTGGACCTACCTGGCTAGAATTCCGGGTCGATAACCAGTTCGGTTTTAAAAGTCTTGGGTCAAATGACATATTCTATCCGTGAGCAGGCAGAAGAAGCTCGCCAACGAGGCCCTAAAAAGCACTTTCACAACCTCCCAATTTTATTGTTAAAGTGGTTCGACAACTCAGAATCATTATTATTTTTACTCACACGCTCTGAGAATGAAGAAAATTAAAATTTTGCGTTGAGAATTATTTGTGGCTGAGTGGCGAACTACTCTTTGCAAATTCGTCATCCCCACAAGAAGGTGTCTCAAGGAATTTGAGATATCCTCAGAGAAAAAGATGAAAAAAATATAGAAGAATGCAAAAAAGAATAGACGAAAATAGATATGAAATGAGGGAGATATGACGAGATTGAATGTTGCCATCAAATCGTGTATTTAAATATACGATAACATTGATATCGTGTCCTCGATGACACGATATCACTGCTATCATGTAATTGAGTACATGATAGCGGGTCAAAATTCAACGAGTCATATCTCCCTCATTTCGTAATGACGTAGGTGGCTCAATTGATATCAGGGATAAAATAACCAATGTTTGATCAAACGACCATAACAATACTATTTTGGCCTATAATAATTGTGGTTCTGGTCTGGGGTAAGATTGAGAGAAAGAATTTGGCGACGGCTCTGATTGATGGGGATAAAATGTAAATTTTTAAGATGTAAATGTGTAATTAGATGTAAATATGTAATTAGATGTACATTTGTAAGAAATACTAGTCAAAATCCATGCTTACATTTCTTCTATTTTGTTTATATATACAATACATTTGTAAGAAATATCAATCAACACGTTTTTTAGTAGTCGTATGCTTGAACACACGAAAGATAAGTGTATCGTGTCTTTATTTGAGGGATTGTGTTTTTGAGGACACGATTTTTCTCGTATCGTATCCTCGATGACATTATAGCAGTACTGAAATACACGATATTAGTGCTATCGTGTATTTAAATACTTGCTTTATTGCCATATTTCCTTAATTTCTTATCCATTTTCTCTTTTTTTTTTTACATTATTTTATATTTTTTCTCCTCTTTCTTCCTATGAAGATATATCAAATTCCTTGAGGGGATGATGAATTGGAAAGAGTAGTTTGCCACTCAGCCACAAGTACTTCTCGGCATAAAATTTTAACTTTCTTCGTTCCCGAAACGTGTGAATAAAAATAATAATAATTTTGAGCCGTCGAAGTAGTTTCGTAAAAGAATTGGGAGGTTGTAAAAGTGCTTCTTCGGGCCACGTTGGCGAGCTTCTTCTGCCTGCTCAAAGGTAGAAGAAGTCGTTTGACCTGAGAAAGTTGTCGAAAATATTTGTGTCTGCCACACAACGCCATCTCTCCACCAACAAGCCTCTACCTCTGACATAGAACTTCATCGCCATACGATCACTGCGGGGGAAGCTTGCATGAATTGGGGCGCAGCACAGGGCAGGTAAAATATAAAGTATTGGGTGGGAGGGCTAAATGGGAAGACTAGATCCCGAGTTTGAGTTATATGGCATGAGACAAAAAAAATTAGGTAATATTGCATTCCAGGCTCATTGGATAGGTAGTATGGAAAAATCTCGGCTCAGTATGATTGAGCCAAACAATTCTAAAGAGATTAGCTAATAATCATAATCAGAATCAATCATAATTAGAATCAAGTAGTACATTTTTTCAACTATTCGGGGTCGGCCATATGGATTTTACGCCTCCATTTAGACCTGCTTTGTGTCTACTCTTTTGTAAGAGATAGTAAAGTGATCATATTTTTTATTAACTCCATCCATAGAGATCCATAAAGATTGACGACTTTTTTAGAGTCGACTATCAACCTAACGCTAACCCTCCTCATTTTTCCGGACTTGGGACTGAGTATTATGAGACACACCTGTAGAGTTTCTAAAGAGATTAGCCATACATTTAGAAAATAATTACCATTTATTTGAATTTTTTTATTAGTGTGTATCTTTTTAATGAATTTTTTTATTTGTATTTTTATTCGATTAGCATGTGGTCTTTCAAATACACAAAAAAAACGTAATTAGTACATGAAAATAAAAAGCAAAAAAGAAAAAAAGTTCTGTTGACTCCATCAAAATCAGTAAATTCATCAGCCAAGAGCCAACCGTGTCTTTTACGGTTTCTCCTCATGTCCAACCCCTCTGTGGTCTACTTATAATTATAGCCCACACAACCTTAGTGGAGACCTGAGCCCTGCATATTCTATTGTCCCCCCTTTCCCTCTCTGATAATTTAAACAGTTAGAAACATTCTCCCCTAACATATTACTCCTTAAATACTCCACCTCACCAATCCCAATAAAGGGCAGCCGCCCTCAAAAACCAAGTCATTTTTGGGAGACCCTTTCCTAAATCAGTCACACATGGGAGCGCAAGGCTGTGATACGTCAGTTGCTACCTCCTCCTCAACATCCAATTGGTGGGAGCTGCACTCACCATACCCTAACCCTTCTTGGTCTCATCACATGATGAATAATCCATGGAACCTCCCTACCAATCCCACCTCCAACTCTTCTTGTGAGGAAGACATCTCCATCTCCACCTCCTTCACCAACGTCTCCAGCCAGTCCGGCCTCACCGCCGTCGATTCCCCGCCGCATGAACTTGTTGAGTCAGCTGCAACTGCTGACTTGCTTGGGGAAGCCCCTTCAGACAACCATCTTTGGAGTCAGGTGTTGCTGTAAGTTCTTTGATACACTTACCATATGAATATTTGTGCATGATTAAGCTTAGAGGTGGAAAAAGATATGACACTATTAAAGACATATAATTCCACTATCATAGCATGCTAAGGAAAAAGGAAAGCCAAACAGGCTGGAGTTTTTTTGTGAACCAAAATCAGCTTAAAATAACTAATGGCTAATAATTTGAAGCATGAGTGCTAAAGGAAAAAGTGCACTTCTTGTTCACACTTTTTAATTTTTCCTGATTATCTTTCCATGTAGCAAAAAGGAATGTATAGTAAATCTCTTTGTAGCAAATCTTATAAGCAAGAGATGATCGGGAGACATCAACTGTACTACTAGTTGTAATTTTTTGTTTTCAGCAGAAGTACACTTGGAGGCAACAATGATATACACAGTGGACAAGAGGAATGTGAGAACTTCCTCTTAGCTTTGTCGTCCAAAAGCCTTACCAACGAGATGTTTGAACCCTCAAGTGATTGCTTGAAGAAAGTGGAAGGCAGCTGGGAATTCAGTACAAGTTCCCCATCTTTCAGCACCAGTATTATGGACAAAGCATTAAATAACTTCGAGGAGCCCGCAAGGCTGACCAACTTGCCTGACATGGTAAGAAACTGGTCGATTGCACCACCTGAACCCTATCTCCACCGCCAAATTGCACCAAATATGTGTAACATTCCGGCAAATCCATCCATCAACCGGTACTTGCAATCTGGCACCTCACTAGTGAAGCAAGACCCACATAGCCCAGCCCTTTATTTGGGTAGTGGAGGCATGAACAGTGGAAATCAGAACTATTTTTCATGTTATGGGCATGGAAATCAGTCTTCCTTGATGAAGTCTGAGAGTGGCAATGGGTGCAACATGGGTATAAAGAATTCTGGTGGAGGAGAGGAGAGGTACTTTTATGGACTTTCAGAAGTGCCCATGCCACATGCAAGGCACTTCACAGACCTCATATCCTTTGGAGATTGTGTGAAACCGAGAACGGATTTTCAGTCATCCAATACACTTGGTCTCAAAGGTCAAGTCGCACAAGAGAGCAAGAAGCTGGTGTCAGATATTTCTCCAGTGAGTTCAACTACGAATGATTTCTTGAAATTTCTTTCATTCAGATACTATTTGTCTATATTTTTCCAAGGTTGTGAACCAGATATGGTGTAAATTAAGCAGGTTAAAGGAAGCGGAAGAGGAAACGGAGTTGGGAACGAAGGGAAGAAAAGAAAATCTGAAGACAGTTCAGACGCTTCCTTTAAAAAGCCAAAGAGTGAAGGTTCTACAGCTTCATCCACTAAGGTATGTATAAGTAGCTTACAGCGTTGCGTCAGCAAGTAAAAAGGGTGCATCTAAATGAAAAAAAGGGTAAAACCATAATTGTAGAATAAGGATTCTAGAAAAAGAAATGTTCTTCCCTTGATTTGATTGTTGAGGCCAACAGATGTGTACATCCGGATACCTCAGATGAAACAAATTGAAGGACAGCATGACCAACAGTAAACGTTTGTGGTCTTATGAAACATCTGCACAGTGTTCAACAAAATATTTATTCCTACTCCTGTGTATTTATCCTTCGTATTATTCAACTAATGAATATGTAGTATAAATATATAGTTTATTATTTTTATAATCAACACAAAATAATTGCAGATGCAGATTCCGAAAGCAAAATTAGGAGATCGAATCACAGCTCTTCAGCAAATTGTGTCACCATTTGGAAAGGTTAGATATAAAACGATTTATGTTCATTCGTTGGTATCATATGCATGACTTACTTGTATGAACAAAAAATATGAAATCATCTAATCTTCTCTACATGGGTCGATATCTTTTCAGACTGATACCGCTTCTGTGCTCCATGAAGCAATCATCTATATAAAGTTTCTACATGAACAAGTGCAGGTAATATATTCCACAATGACCAGACCTAGCTTTCGAAGAATATTAGCCCCTGCAAATCTGCTTAACAATAGTTTTTTTATCACAACGGCATTAAATTCAAAAGGAAATAAGAATCATATCAAAGTTGGTGGCAGCATAAGTCTACTTTCGACTAACTAAGCGACTAATTTTATTGTACATGTGATAATCATTGTTAGGGTTATTGTGTCTAGGACAATATAACAAGAACTAGAAAGATCATGACAAGATTCTAACAATGATTTGGGTTATGATACTTCAAATATATAATATGTGTCATCTTTGATGATCATGCAGCTGCTGAGCACTCCCTACTTGAAGACAGGAATGAACAAGGTAAATCTAATTAGATTTGGCATTATGGGTTCGAGTACTTTTTGGGTATTTATATTGATAAGGAGTAACTTTCAGGATCATACTGCATGGGGAGGACTGGAGAGGAAAGAGCATCTAGAGGGGAGGTTTGACTTGAAGAGCAGAGGGCTTTGCTTGGTACCTGTATCATGCACTCCACAAGTATACCGGGATAATACTGGTCCGGATTATTTAACTCCCACATATAGAGGGTGCTTGTTCAGATAAAAAGGAATAACTACTGTTTTCTACCAAAGGAAAAGAAGAACAAACAGTACTTAACACTGTTTACTTACATTTGCAGCTCTACCATGTCCCATGTATGATATAACTTTAAAGATCCAATAATACTTAGTTTATGTAAATTTAATTGTCTCTGATTGATAGAGGACAAAATACTTTACAACTTTAGCACTGTATATACTAGCGCTACTTTTAGCAAGAAAAAAAATAGTGCTGTTACAAAGGAGAAGGAAAAGGATCTGTCTAGCCTGACCAACTTGGTCACCAAAATCATGTTACCACCGAACAGGTTTTGCTAAGTCAACAGAGAGGGAAGAAAAGGTTGAATAGAAGGAAAAATTACAACTTTACCTAAGATTCTTAGGTCCCCCCTCCACTTGTCCTTTGGTCCTGGCCACATAATTTGGTTAGGAGAAAAAGAGGAACAAGAGTGGGTGGTCATAAATCATGATCTTGAATGATAATTGATAATGTGATTTTAGTTTTTGGTAGAAGAAAATGATGACATGATTGGGAATGTCAAAGATGGGCATTGTATGTTTCTAGCGTTGATTTCAGCTAAGGTTTCAAGTACGAACTGTCAGGAAACATTGAAAGGTTGAACGAGTGGATGGTAAATGCTTTACAAGGTGGCCACTGGGGGCAACTTGTACGTGGGATATCTCTCAACCCAGGAAATCATTTCAGGAAGGTGAGCAAAATGGAATGTGAGGGGGGAGCAGCTAATGGAGGTCCATGAGGTGATGAGATAAAAAAAAAAAGTCAGACACCATCGTGGGTGTGCTGCCCTTTTGCCGCAGACTCGCAGCACTGCCATTAGTGATCTTCATGAGAGCCTAGAAGACTCTTGCCATTATTCCTCTTTGTATCTCATCCTTATTTTTGAGATGGCTTCGTATTCATGGCTACGTACATAATGACGTAGGCCTGTCCAACAAGAAAATGAATTTGAAGAAAAAAAGCTGATGGCATCTTGCTTTATGCAGCAAGTAGCCAAATGAGTACTCAGGTATGTGTAGCAACTAGCCAACTAGTAGGTTATAATCTTCAAAAAAGGGTAAATATTTCTCCATCGACATCATACCATGAATCCTCCTCAAGTTAGAACACAATATTGCCAAAAGAAAAGAGAGAGAAAACTTGGAACATAACTATAGTGCCAGAGAATCAGGGAGGCGAAGGAAAGCACTTGCCCTCTTGGGCTTTTAAGACGATTAATAGGACTAGGAGTATTATGCAATTGCTTTCCTATTAATTAACACTTTGTACACCCTCTTTTGTGCTTGCTCTAAGGTATTTATCGCCGCTTATGGATGAAAAAGAAAATTACGACGGCATGAATTGTTGTTTCCAGTCCTTGCAAGTAGTACTGTGCCTACAGTTGATGACGGTGGCTCGATGTACATGACTGTAACAGCTCAAAGCATGAGGAAGGGGACGTGTCTACCCCGATCTTCCATGTTTAATTTTACGTTTTCATTTTTGGCAACAACTGCTCACTGTTGTAATATCTCACACACACAACACCTAATGTAGCTCGAGACCACCTCTTGTTCTTCCTCTCCTGAAGTAAAACTTACCATTCAATAAAGATCAGTATTTTTCTAAATGGAGCTATTAATATGGGACGGCAGGAGTGCATAGAATTAAAATTCAGCCATCAAGCAAGTACTCCTTTGTGTCCGTTAAAAGAAGCAACTCCGTTGTGTATACTGAAGTACATTTAGTAAACTAATTAAACAATCACTTAGCTAAGGTAAGAGCTCTTTCATATCCGCAATAACTCCGGATGCTTAAACATATTTAAAATCATTTAATATGGTGTTTTATTAAGATTAATAGTCCATCCGTCCTGTTTTAATAGTTCCATATGAAAAGATGTTGCTCTTTATTGGACGGTGAAAGCCCCAAGGAATGGGGGAAGAGAGGTTCAAAATCCACTTAAATTGACCATACTAAGTTTCTGTCCTCTTTTCCTAATGGAGCATCGGCAGAGGGGGTAATTTCTATTGCAAAATATATAATTAGCAATATTTAACTACTGAACACTTTAATTAAAATTAGTATGCCAATATAATGGTCATGATTGATTAGTTTGACCACTTTAACTACTAAATTAACCAGATTTTAATCTGTTTATAAATAGTTAAAAGCTTTAATCGAAGTTTTTCGTTTGGGAAAATTGTCATTCAATCCTTTGACTTGGCCCAGAATATGGTATCGCCCATTTGAATTGTACGTCATCGAGCGGGTCCTCGGGGTGGCGTTTAGCAGTTTAAAGAATCCACCATATATTACAGGTTTGTCATCACCTTTATGTGATTTTTTTAATTAATGACTTAAATACCCATCCCTTGTGTAGATCGCCCAGCCACTTCGTTAGGCATGTAGGTTCAAACATAAAACAGTAAAAGTTTACGGTTTCAAATTAACTATATGAAAAACATGTTCTTACGATTCAATCGAATTCTTTCTACTCCTTATTTGCAGCCATCTGATCTTTAAGACCCTAAACTAGAGAGGCTTGATTTCTCCTCTCAATTTGAGGTTGAAAGTGGTCAATAACATAACAATCTCGAGCTCTTGCTACCTTGAAGGCTTCAACTCATCCCACACTCCCTCATACCCAAGTTTCTGTTGTGTCAAGCTCAATGGATTATGAGCTAGACTTTGACTATAATTAAATCTTCTCTATCTGAGAACGTTACTTAGATACCTTAATACACAAGCCAACAACAATCCTTTTTGTTATATGTTAGTACCCTGAAAAAGAATTCTCATTTAATGCTGCATTCTAAATATAGTCCATCTCAAGACTGAGAATGTACCATTTTAATTAATATATTCTATTTGGATATCCGATGGATATCAAAGCCATCAGATGTAACAATAATTGTGTGGCCTGTTTCATTTAAGGAACTCAAATCGCGTTAGTTCAAAGTTGTGTGGTTGTTTGATTGGCCTTGACAGATTACAGATCGGTCTAAATTTCAGCCTCTACGACAAAAGGGAAACTACAGTTAGCACTCAAAAAGGATAGATGTCTTGTGGGTAAAAATTGATGCTTACAAAAATGAAATTAAATCAAATAGTAACACTTTACATGTACGTGTAACATTGTAAGGCTAAATAAGCTCTAAATTTAACATGTTACAAACTGCCCTTTTCTCTTTATCACTTCTTTGTGCTTCATATGTCTAAGGATCTCTGGCTACCATCTCCAGATTTAGCCATAAATAGACAACTACTTTGTCTCCTGCCTCAGCTCTATGTTGCCATTGCCTACTTGAACACATGCACGACGGAACAAAGACTCATTTTTCCTTGACCTTTCCCCATTTTCTTCACATTCGATTGCAGCCTGATCTGGCCAAGACCAACATGAAAAATGGAGGTTAAAAAAAAACAATAAAGTCTTACAAGTGTAGAATAGTAAAACTTTACTATTTCTTTACCCATAAGAACGGAAAGTTAATTAAACTATGAACTTACCAAAAATATCACAAATTGACATTTCCACTTCATCACATGTTTGCCCTTCATTATCATGTGTTGAATAGTATTTGAAAGGAATTGTACTTTACCCAACTGTGTTGAATAATATTGTCATTGAACCTGAAAGAGCAGATCACTTGAAATTGTCTGAGGCACAGTATGCACCCTTGATTTCGAAACAAATATTTCCGCCCCCATGTGCACAGGTTTCATCTAGTAATCTGTCCCCAAGATACAATGAACCGTTGGTTGACGACTGGTCCACTACAACAAGTCTGATCCCGAACTCAGAGATGAAGTAATGTTGCCTTGAAAAGAGAATCAGAGAAGAAGAAGGAGCTTTACAGAACGATCTATATTATGTATATTTCTATTTTGGTTTTAGGTAGCCCTATATAGATATGAACCCAACGAGCACCCTTTCATACTGGGAGATGAATGAGCACATTTTTATAAAAGAAGATGAACGGGCATAACTGTCTATTGTCTACCCAAGCACCCATCTTACTATTTGATTATAATCAATGACTTCTAAGTTCTAAAAAGTAATTGGACGTTTGACTTTTTGTGTACCCACGAATGTATACACACTTATTTGAGGAGAATCTCCACATCAATAATAGATATAATAAGAAAGAAAACTTCCTTATATATATATATATATCTTATTACACCAAGGTATCTTTTCTATGTAGGATTAAAAAAATCTCTCAACATAGAGATCTTTTTTATTTTCCTTCAAAATTTAACAAAAGACAAATAAAGTGAAAGTGATTTTCTCTCTAATTCCTAATTCAATCACATAATAATTGTGGGCCTAAATCATGAGACTATTATTAGTGTGTTTTACACCACTATCTAACCCACCGTATCTTTACTAAAATTTGGGCCCACTGCCCACTGCCCAATCCCAAAACCCAACTTCATGTTCATCCTCTTCCTCAAGGTGGACTTATACCTACATAAACAAAATAGTAAACTTTTACAATTCTAGAACACAGAACCTTTACTATTTATATATACCTATAAAAATGACAAGTTAGTTAAACTATAAAGTCACTCAATACTCACTTCTATTCCTCTTGATGACTTGTTTGTCCTTTTATTATTTATCCTCTTCCTTGAGTAAGGCTAGTATATGCTTAAACCAAGTACTAAAGTATAGAAATTTCTAGAATAGAAAAATTTTTCTTTCCTACATTGGTGAAAATGGAAGGCTAATATGAATACCAAACTTGCAAAGATGTTCATCCTTATATCTTTCTCTGAGATAGATATAAAATTGTAATGATATATGAAAGCAAATAGAATTTGTCAAATAGCAAGCATAATTCACTAAAATGCTAGATGAGGCATTTTGTCGAACAATAAACGCTCAATAGAGAAGGCATTGGATTTTATCAAAAGTCACATATTTGCAACATCATGTAAAGAAAAATCAGTCAATTTCCCTGTAACTGCAAAGCTTTCAATCGGACGCTTCGAGCTTTTTCCATATTACATGGCGCCAACTTTCATTTTCCCATATTACCTGGTTTTTCCTGTGAAATCTCATATGACCTGGAATCAGCACCTAGAGTACCAGAAATGCCCTTCTTTTACATTTTTCGTGCCTTTTGTATCCCAAATACTTCATTCTTCCCAAAATTAGTACTTTACGGGAGCATCAAGTTGGGGAAGAAGACATTTCAGCAAAGGTCCGTCCATCATCGTGGTTCAAATTACCGTCGGCGCTGTCTAACTCAGAAAAAATAAAATTTCATGCTGAAAAACTGTAAAAAAATGCGGGAAAGACGAGAAAAATTCTATGATGAAGGGATTTTGATGTAAGAGCAGAGGGGAAGCCTTCCCAACTACAAAAATTAAGATCTACATGTAAAGAAACACATTTAAAGGCCACCCATTGGTGCTCGACCACTCGTGGACATCAAATAAGAGGATAAAGATGGGCAAAAACGTGAAATACTCGTCGACGGGCGACAAGTTCAATTTATATATCTTTCAGTGATCCTAATGAAATGGAAGATGAGAAAAAATAAGGAAGAAAGAAAAAAAATGGGAAAAAATGGATAAAAATGAGCGAGTTATGATATTTTGAAGAATGCAATAAAATCGTGTTGTCGAAGACACAGCTTGAATTTGAGTCATGTCTTCGATAACACGAATTTATATATCTTTCTGTAACCCTAATGAAATTGAAGAGGAGAAAAAATAAGGAAGAACGCAAAAAAAAAGGGCAAAAACGGATAAAAAATGAACGAGTTATGATATTTTGAAGAATGCAGTAAAATCGTGTCGTCGCAGACACGACTTGCATTTTAGTCGTTTCTTCGACAACACGAAAATACTGTAATTTTCAAAATGTCATAACTCACTCATTTTTTATCCATTTTTGCCCTTCTTTTTGTTCTTCCTCATTTTTTCTCCTCTTCGACCTCATGAAGATATATTAAGACAAGAAAGTAAGAAAAAATAAGAAGAAAGAGGAAAGTGGATGCTTCACCGAAAAACTTTCACTTTCCTCTTTCTTCTTATTTTTTCTTACTTTCTTGTCCTAATATATCTTCCTGAGGTTGAAGAGGAAGAAAAATGAGGAAAAACAAAAAAAAATAGGCACAAACGGATAAAAAATAAGCGAGTTATGATATTTTAAAAATTACAGTATTTTCGTGTTGTCGAAGACACGACTACATTGGAAGTCGTGTCTTCGATAACACGAAAATACTGCAATTTTCAAAATATCATAACTCGCTCATTTTTTATCCATTTTTGCCCATTTTTTTTGTTCTTCCTCATTTTTCCTCTTCTTCGTCCTCATGAAGATATATTAAGACAAGAAAGTAAGAAAAAAATAAGAAAAAAGAGGAAAGTGGATGCTTTTGGGTGAAGCATCCACTTTCTTCTTTCTTCTTATTTTTTCTTACTTTCTTGTCTTAATATATCTTCATGAGGTCGAAGAGGAGAAAAAATGAGGAAGAACAAAAAAAAGGGCAAAAATGGATAAAAAACTAGTGAGTTATGATATTTTAAAAATTGTAGTATTTTCGTGTTGTCGAAGACACCACTAAAATGCAAGTCGTGTCTGAGACGACACGATTTTACTGCATTCTTCAAAATATCATAACACGTTTATTTTTTATCTGTTTTTGCCCATTTTTTTGCATTCTTCCTTATTTTTCCTCCTCTTCAATCTCATTAGGGTTACAGAAAGATATATAAAATCGTGTTATCGAAGACATGACTCAAATTCAAGTCGTGTCTTTGGCAACACGATTTTACTGCATTCTTCAAAATATCATAACTCGCTCATTTTTTATTCATTTTTTCCCATTTTATTGCGTTATTCCTTTTTTTTCCTCCTCTTCCACCTCATGAAGATATATTAGGATGAAAGAAGAAGAAAAAATAAGAAGAAAGAAAAAATAGAAGCTTTTCAGCGAAGAACTTTCACTTTCTTCTTTCTTATTATTTCTTCTTCTTCTTTCATCTTAATATATCTTAATGAGGTGGAAGAGGAAGAAAAATAAGGAAGAACGCACAAAAAATAGACAAAAACAGATAAAAAATGAGCGAGTTATGATATTTTAAAAATTCTAATAAAATCGTGTCGTTGAAGACACGAATCAATTCAAGTCGTGTCTTTGAAGACATGACTTGAATTCAACTCGTGTCTTCGACGACACGATTTTACTGGAATTTTTAAAATTTCATAACTCGCTATTTTTTATCCGTTTTTGCCTATTTTTTTGCGTTCTTCCTTATTTTTCCTCCTCTTCCATTTCATTAGGATCACAGAAAGATATATAATTTGAACTTGTCGTTCGCCGACGAGTATTTCATATTTTTGCCCATTTTTATCCTTTTATTTCATGTCCAGGAGCAGTCGAACACTAATGGGTGACTTTTATATATGTTTCTTTACATGTAGATCTTAATTTTTGTAGTTGGGCGGGCTTCCCTGCTACTATTATATCAAAATCCTTTCATCCCGCTCGTTTTCCCGCTTTTTGGCGCGAAGATTACCTTTCCCGATTTGGACAGCGCCGGCGCCAGCGATGATTGGGCGGAGATGCCGGACGGAATGCCTTCTTCTCCGACTGAACGCGAGCTTCTCCGGGTACCCGCTCCTCAGATTCCAGGTAATATGAAAAAATGCAGAGTGTGGGTGCTTATACCTAAATTTAAGGGTATTTTGGGTACTTTTCAGGTCAAATGGAAGAAAGAAAGAGATTTCGGGTGATATAAGAAACCCAAAGTTGGCGCCAGGTCATATGTAAAGAGCTCGGATGCTTCTGAACCGCATTTAGCATTGGACGCTTCCACTAAGTCGTTGCTTAATCTGGACTGGACTTGGGCGATAAAAACCCTTTTCGTTTGCTAAAGCTTTAACCAAAGTAACTGTCAGTTTGGGGCATTGGGCCTCATGTAATAGAAGCCCACATTGAAGAAATGGGGCAGCCACATTAGGGAGTACGAGTTTGTATGAAACGAATTTTTTTTTTCAGTTAAGAAGCCAAGCCCAAATTAGAAGTTAGGCCTTGATTCTTAAACATGATTATGTGTTTGGAAGGCCCAAGGCCAGTGTATGTTGTAAATGAGTTTCGAAGGCCCAATCTACTTAAGTTTGGGTTGTGAGTTTGGGAAAGACTATAGTTTGAGCATACATGATGTTTCCCAAGCAATCATCAGAATTCGCAGGTTACAGGCTTTGGTTAAAATTGCATGTTTAATGGTCTCTAATGGATCTATTTAAAGCCCTTTTGAAGGATAGCCATTTTCCTTTCTTCATAACACTGGCGAATCTGTCACGAATTTATTTTTTGGCCACAAATGGACCATTTTTGGAAGATAGCCTTTCTCAATCTTTCACTACAGCCCCACATCTGAAAATTTTCCACCAAGGGAAACTGAAATCATAATCATCCAGGTATGGTTCCCTATGTGTCGAGCTCATACCCATGGTTTTTTTATATTGAAAGGTATAAATACAACTTATAATTAATTACAAGCACGAGAAAATAATCTTAATCCTAGACTATCTAGATAGAGCATGTACTCTCTAGATGTAGCGCATTGACCTCTTAACTAAGAAATCGATCGAAGAATGAAAATGACCTCCTAACAATGCAGGGTATGAATTCAACAAAGAAATCAGAGAAAGAAAACGAGCCGCATTGTCTCCGGTTTGCCTATGGACTCCTCCCCCTTATATTCTATCCCGGACACGTTGGTTCACATTTTTGTTTGGAGCCCCCATTGAGACAATGCGCTAGAACGAGGAAGAGTACTAGCTCGTGTTTCACGACATAGAACTGTGCCTTCGAGCCAAAATGAAAACAGAGACAGTGTCTTGTCATAAAAAGGCAAAAAATAGAGACTGTGGCGTTGCCTGAAATGGAGCTGTCATGACTCATGAATGAATTTTAGGGAGACGCGAAGGAACTTCTTCCACAGAATATGGACTGTGGAAATATCTGTCAACGTGCTTCTCAGTTGGTGGGCCTGATCAACGTTTCTATGTCTCAAGTCTCGACACGTAATAAGAGATATGAAAGAGGGCCTCGTAATCGATTTGTATATGTTTGGCCCACCACTGTACAGCCATATTAATGCGGCAGAAAGTATGATCCTTGCCTTCTCCAAGTCCATCATGTGTAGAATGACCCTTCAATCCACTTAGCCGGGCCCTTGTAAAAGCAGTGATGCAGAAATAGTGATGCAGTCATTGCAGTGAAGTGGGGTGTCGGGTTCTTGCTACAACACCTTGATTGTGCCTGCTAGCTAGGAAGTTTCTGTTTGTTATGCCAAGTCATTGAAAAGATTTTCTTGATCCACTGCTTACCCATCTCATTGGAACTAGTTTGGTTCTTTCGTCCCATTTCTAAGTTGTTTCCAATTAGTTTCATGCATTTGCTTCCTATTGGCGGAGAATTGTTGTGGCTGGCGATCAATAATTAGCTATTAGACCAACAGGAAAAAACGACTCTTGTACTATTGAACAAATACGTACTTAATGGGTATCTCATGCACTTTCACCTGCGTAATGAGTCTAATGACCTGAGATCGATCTTCTATCTACGTCAAGGATTATAATCTTTATAACTAGAGGGATAAAACCCTATTTAGATAGTAAACCATTTTCCCATCAAATATAGCAAAGGATTGGATTTATTACTAATTTTTCTTAAAAAAACAGTTAAAATTTCTTCGTAGATCCAATAGTTTTTGCCAATCAAAATGCATCCAACTTACTATTATTTTGTCGTCAATGCAAATGACAAAATTTAGAAAGTTGCACGTGCTACATGACTTGTACTAAAAAAGGAGAACATGGAGACTTGACTGAGACCATAGTTTTCCTTCTACAAATGGTGAAATAAATTAGGTCAATGTTTGATGACAACATCAGAATCAATTAGGTAAGTATGGTCGTTCCCACTAGCCATGGTTAATATTGCTCTCTCTCTCTCTCTCTCTCTCTCTCTCCAACGAGCATCACAAAAGCAAGCACTTGGATGCCCTTGACCCATAAATGAAGGACTTAGAATTGTGCATATTATACTGCCCTAATCATCCTTTCAGAAAATTCTGATATTGGCATAAAATGTATCTGTTTTGGCTCTTGATAGTGCTGGTCAAAGTTGCCTCATGTTTCCATGAAAGATTTAAAGAAATTAAGTGCCGAATACAGAATATAATTAGGAGTTACTCATCCATAATCTGACTGTTAGATAACCGGTTTTCCCAAATAGCCTGGTGCTCTGATACCATGTTAGATAACCGGTTTTCCCAAAAGCTCGAGCTGTTAGGAAAGGTAAATCTTTATTCATTTATTGTATATCTAACACTGACCCCCTTTTTTACTAGAATTCATTTCACTTCAGTTACTACCTATGATGAAGCCTTCTATATCTTTTGCATTCTCCACTTGTCTAATTAAATATAAAAGTTGAATCAAACTATATCTTTTACTTTATTTAAAAAAAAGATTTATTTTTTAAAGGTGAATATAACGTAATTGTGTAAATAGCATTAGCGACTGCGTTAAATCAAATGTTTGAAATTCCTCTGTAACATATGTATATGATCATTGTACCAACTTCTTTGACCAACTTGCACCAATTTTTAAGTCATTGAAAAACATGGAGTACAGACACATGCATGCACTGAATCAAATAGAAGGGATATAAATTAAGCTTCAGGTCCTTTGTTCTTGGTTGCATCTCTTTCTTGGAGCAGTTTATATGTTACTATTTGATTTTACATTCGGACTTTGATGAAGCCAATGGAGAAACCGAGACAGAGAAACTAGCGTGTTTACACTAAAAAATAACTTCTCCTGGCTCTCGATGAAGACATGGGTATCTCTTCCAAGGCTTTCTTTGTTGATACATATAAAATAAAAGTAGGTATAGTGTAATAGCTTTTCTTAATTACATGTCTTTTTTTGGTATTATGTATATATTTGTTTTGTAACGAGGGGTGTCCAAAACTTTAAGACCCGACTAGAAGGGGCAGGGCAACCAGCCTCTTGGGGCACCATATCCAACTGCCTTTTGTATTATAACTGATATAGCTATTCCTGGTAGTTTTATTTTATATATAGGTCATATCGTAAAAAGTAGTGACAATTAAATCGGGCAAAATATTACTCCATCAGTTCTGTAGTAAGTGTAACAATTAAGTCAAAATGAACTAAATTAATTCATTTTTAGAAACGAAATAATTAGACTCTTAATATGGAAGGGAGGGTGAATTGATTTATCCTCGAGAACTAATCGCAACGGTCATGTATATACTAGTAGAAGCATTACCAAGTCAAAGACCATTATGCTTAGAGGGCGGGTTAAAGAGTTCATGGAGTATTGGGAAGTGCTGTGCTAACCAAACAGCTGCATTTTCATATTCATCCCCCACTTGCGCTTCTATTAAATAAAGTTAGCATCATGTAATACAGAAAAAACATGAATAAAAAACTAATAAAGTTTGCGAGATAGGTAAGATGCATGAAACTATAAAAAAGAAAAATTATTGGTCATAATTGACCGACGATACTAGAAACAATTTCTTTTTTAATGTTATGATTATATTGTAGAGTTTGATAGTTCGTCCTATATGGTTACAAACTAACTTGCAGAATATGAATCCGTGAAGAAGCACAAGAGCATTGCATGCATATTGATATAATATAACTCATAATAATTGGTTTTGTGAAATAAAATCTCTACATCCCATATTAATAGCTCATTTTGGAAGCTATCATTTTTATTGAATAGTGGGACGTGCCACAGCTATATAAGAGTGATAAACCTAAATAGTGTTATCTGTTATAACTACCCAGTCATTTAAATTAAGCCAAATAGAGCTATTAACATGGGACAAACATTTTTTTCCAAATGTAGTTATTTAAAATGGGAAGAGAGATAGCTTCAGGAGCATTAAAGCAAAAGAAAAGTAAATTCACTGGTCAGCCAAATTTCTTTGACTTGAGGATTCTTTGTTAGTTCTCCGGTATAATTAGTAGTAGTCCCTTTGTCCAATGGAGCTTGTCTAGCTTATAAAATAAATTATACTCCCTCCGTTCCAAAATACTATGTACATTTGAGAAAATTCTTATTTTTATTAGACCATGAAGCCCGCAAAGAAATCACATTTATTTTAGAACGGAGGGAGTACTATTTATTAAAAGTTTTTCTTCGTCATTCGTGTTTTGGGTCTTGAGGGAGCAAAGTCAGCCATGTAAAAATGGACTCATATTTTTTTGAAATTCTTGAAATGCAGATAGACTTCATTGGATGAAGCAAGTAGAATTAAGACTCTTGTTAATTAGAATCTTGGATGGGGCTAATTAAGAAACAGACAAACCCCGTGCCCTATAACCCTTTCCCGTATAGCCGTTTAATCTGATTGCCACTAACCCTAAGCGCGGAAAAAAGAACGGGTTATAGGGCATGGGGTTTAACATTGCTCGGGCTAATTAAGCGTTCTTCTAGTAAGTTGATAATTATGGCGCATTTTGCATGCAATCAACTTAATTGATCCTCAATTGGGAGAGTGGAGTGTGGGTCAACCAAGAATCCTCACTTGACCATCTGTAAAAGGACTGCGCTTGACTTGACCACCACGTGCGCGGAAAAAGCAAGCCAGATTGACTTTGACTACCACATGGTTAAGGGCTGCGTTCATGTTTACTATGCCGAATCCACTTTGTAGGCCTCTCATTGGTTGCAACTGGAGGTGGGGTCCACCCTTTTGGGGTTTGTTCGCTTGGTAGGGTTCACTGGTCAAGGTAAAATGGAGACAAATGTTGCTTTTACTTGCGTTTTTGGCTGATGGTCCAAGTCCAAAGGAAGTAAAGAGAGTCTAGGGATTTAGGGGCCCGCCAATATGGGCAATATCTATGGCAATCCAACGTAATCGAACTACATCATACTAAATTTGATCATGATATTCTCTAAACATAATGTGCAAAGATAATAACAAGTCAGGCAACATGTGGTCATTAATCTACTTGACACTCCTTGTATCAAGTCTAGAAGTGTTAAGGTAGTTTTATGTTGCTTAAGGTGGTTTTAACTTGCTTAATTTTCAGTTAGCTTATGTCTCAAACTTATCGACTTTGGGGGAAGTTGGAGGAGCACGTGTTGTAATATGTTATAAAAATTACTTACTGCTACTGTCTTAAAGATGAGATATGTGTACCTTTGCAAAGATGATAATAAATAATTAGAAGATGTTGATGATCAAATCAAGCGAAATACTTTGTCTTTAAGACAGAATGCACCCTCCTTACGGTGTTTAGGACTCGTGGGCGTCTTCCTCCCAGAATAAGACGATCAACCATGTACTGTAGGAGCACTCCAAATGGCACACGCAGCGAACCACAGATGTGTAATGCTTTCACAGAAGAAAGGAGAAAGGAGGAAGATGAAGTGCAAGTAAAAAAACCGTTCAGAAAACCCGTTTTATCAAGCTTTATAGAAATCTCGTTCAAGCCCGTTGAAAATACACCGTTTCCCGTTAAAGCCCGTTGAAACCCTTTATAGAAATCCCGATCAAACCTATTGAAAACACACCGTTTTCCGTTAAAGCCTGTTGAAACCCTTTCCCGTTAAACGGATGCATCCATCCGTTAACGGTCATAAAAATAAATCGGACCTATTTTGGTTGAACCAAAATAAATTAGAAAACTAAACCAATTGAATTTGTCCCAAAATAATATTATCTTGTTGACCCAACCCAACCCGACCCAACCTGACCGACCGCACGTCCGAACCAAACTGAACCGAGCCGGACGGTGGCGGTAGCGTGCGCGCGTGTGTGGGTTAGCCCACCTAGGTGCATGGGTCCAACATCTCTCTCCCCCACAAAAGTAGGGTGGCCCTTGGGCCTAACTTCAAAGGCCAAATTTGGACCTTATATACCATCCACAACACCTCCTTGATGTGGATGTGAGACTATTCATCCTTCATCCAATTTACGCATTCATATCAATAGTAAGTGGGTTTTAATATGGGTTATTATACCCACTTCTAACACCCCCACATGAATGAGAATTGGCTGGATAACTATGCAAAACAATGCAGAAAACTTGTGAAAGCAAATATTGAGAAGATCATGCATGGGGGAAAAGTAGCTTCCAGTTTTGAACCTTCCCTTGTGAAGACTATCGGGTTTACTGGCTAATCAGTGAACATGATGTCTTGAACTGTTCAGCGTTTGTGTAAACCAAGAAAATAGAAGTCACACAATCACTTCTCAGACACATTGTGGTTCTCATGACTTTGTTCATTTTGGCCCCGAACAAACCTGGTTTTCATGAGTGCTCTAGAAGGTTTAGCCTTAAAATCCTCATAGAAGTGGCCCCTTCACACTCATATAGGTGATTCTCATCAGGAGCATCCTGCAATACCACACTCGAACTAAGTCAAGCTATGAGAACCATTAAAAGCAAAGCTTATCTTGATTCATTCAGTAGGCATCACTTTCTCATCATAGGAATGGGAACGAGATTTTATCTCAATAGTGATTCCCTTTGAATCCCCCACAATTCGGTTGTCCCTTTGAACCTAGATCTTGGGATCTCTAGTCAACTAGGTTGGGTTGCCATTATGGTGATTCTTAATGTATAGGCTTCAAGCCCATTCCCCTCGATGGATTGCTCACTTGTTCTTTGGTCAAACCCTTTGTAAGCCGATCTGCAATATTTTCTTTTGACCGAACATACTCAATGGAAATTATTCCACTAGAGAGCAATTATTTTATGGTATTATGCCTCTGACGTATATGTCAAGACTTACCATTATACAAGTTACTTTGTGCTCTTCCTATAGCAGATTGACTATCACAATAGATACATATAGTTTAAGAAGTTGTAGGAAGACTTTCGACCTTTTCATAACTCATATGGTGTCAAGGTTTTCTTATGAGGTATTTTGTTAAGAATATAATTGGCTGAAAGCAAAGCTTCCCCCCATATGTTCTGAGGTAACCCAGAACTTATTAACTTGGTATTTATTATTTCTTTTAAAGTTCTATTTTTCTGTTTAGCAACTCCATTTTGTTGTGGTGAATAAGGTGTCGTGGTTTGGTGTATAATACCATATTTTGAACAGAATTCACCAAAAGGTGATTCATATTCCCCACCTCTATCACTTCTTAGAACTTTTATTTTCTTGCCAAGTTGATTATCAACTTCTGTTTTATATAATATAAATATGTTTATAACCTCATCTTTACTTCTCAACAAGTATACATAGCAATAACGAGTGCAATCGTCAATAAATGTAATAAAGTACTTTTTACCTCCTCTTGTTTGAACAAGTTTTAAGTCATAGACATCGCTGTGAATTAATTAACTCAAGAGGTTTAGTACATCTTTCAATAATTTGAAACGATTTCCTTGTTAATTTAGATTCCACACAAGTTTCACACTTATGATTAAAGTCAATATTAAATTTAGGCAGATATTCCATATTAATCAATCTACGTAAAGCATCATAATTAACATGTCCTAATCTACCATGCCACATATCATATGACTCAATCATATATAAGAGAAAGAAGTATTCTCATTCATAATATTTCTACCATCCATAGTGGAATTAACATGCAATTCAAAAACATTGCTACGTATCACATGGCAAGCAATGATAATTTGTTTCAATTTCATGAAAAAGATATTTGATGAAGTTAGATTGCATACATATATCACATTCCATGCATATCAATATCACACCAAGGAACAACTTTAAATATTGCATGTCATGCTTGTTCCCGATCTTAACTTGCCACTTGATTCAAAAGCCACCCGCCTAATGAGAGCATTTGAAATACTCAAATCATTTGAACATATTGATTTTCCTTCAAGTGTATTAAATCAAGCCTTTTTATACTATAAACTCAGACCAAGTAAAAGACCCAAAACTGGGAAATAGAACGTAAGAGTTCTACTTACTTGGACTGGAGTTTGATACACTGAACCAGACCTTTTGGAAGAAATTAAACCCAAACCTTATAACTCGAACCAGAAAAAAAAAAAAAACATTGAACCAGATCGGTCTTCTTCTCCAACAGCATGATCGCCGTTCTGAGTGAAGCGACGCCTCCGTCCGGATCCAAGCTCTACACCGCCAGGCCTCCACCTTTCGGAAAAGGGACTCGACGGAGTGAATCACCTTCCAGTGGCCTCTTATGACTTAGAGTGCTGGAGTTCTGCCAAATTGCCCAAAAAAGCCCTACCTTTCTTAGGCTTCTAAAACGACGCCAAAGGGTGAGTCCCAGCCTCTCGCCAGGCTCAATCGGCCCAACCATGGCCGCCATGCACGAAAGTACAGAGGTAGCTGACGAAGGCAGCAAAGGCCTCTCCTTTCTCCGTCAAGGTCAGCCTCACCCAGACGCTCTGAGGAGGTGTCATGTTGGAGACAATCGGCTTAGCCATTGGGCTGGGGTTCATCTGGTTCAACGAGCCGCCCGGGCCATACGTGACTGGGACTGGGTCGGGGCTGCCGCACTGGGTGTTCGAGGACGCTTCCCTCTTCGAGCCGAGGGCTGCGATGAGGCTGGCACGTGTGTTATTGTAGCCGGGGATCGTGCCACAGAACGCGATGAGGGTCTGGGCTTGGGCAATGCAGAGGACTCCCTCGACGGCGTTTATTTTCTCCGCCACAACGCCGAACATGAGCTATATTGGTCTGTCTTGCAAGGAGTCTCAGGCATTCCTTTGACAGAGAGCCTTCTTCACTCTGTCTTACTTCATTCCTTTGCACAGAGATTTTTACTCTCAGTTCCTCATTGTATGACAAGACAACAGAAACCACAATAGCCAAACAATACACAGCATTCTGTCTTAAGATTGTTATAAAAATTATTTACTGCTACTGTCTTAAGGATGAGATATGTGTACATTTGCAAAGATGATAATAAATAATTAGAAGATGTTGATGATCGAATCAAGCGAAATACTTTGTCCTTAAGACAGAATGCGCCCTCCCTACGGTGCTTAGGACTCGTGGGCGTCTGCCTCCTAGGATAAGACGATCAACCACATACTGTAGGAGCACTCTAAACAACACGTGCAGCGAACCACAGATATGTAATGCTTTCACAGAAGAGAGGAGAAAGGAGGAAGATGAAGTACAAGTAAAAAAACCGTTCAGAAAACCCGTTTTCTCAAGCTTTATAGAAATTCCGTTAAAGCCCATTGAAAACACACTGTTTCCCATTAAAGCCCATCAAAACCCTTTCCCGTTAAAAGGACGCGTCCGTCCGTTAACGGTCATAAAAATAAACCGGACCCGTTTTGGTTGAAGCAAAATAAATTAGAAAACCAAACCAATTGAATTTGTCCCAAAATAATATTATCTTGTTGACCCAATCCAACCCGACCCGGCCGGCCGGCCGGCGGCGGCGCGCACGCTCGTGTGTGGGTTAGCCCACCTAGGTGCATAAGTCCAATATCTCTCTCCCCCACAAAAGTGGGGTAACCCTTGGGCCTAACTTCAAAGGCCAAACTTGGACCTTATATACCATCCACAACACCTCCTTGGTGTGGATGCGGGACTATTCATCCTTCACCCAATTCACTCATTCATATCAATAGTAAGTGGGTTTTAATATGGGTTATTATACCCACTTCTAACATAATCATGATGTAAATTTTACTTGGAAAATATCTGCATCCCATGGAGCTGATAGCTACCACCATCCAATAAAATTCACTACTCCAATAATTTTTTTTTCAAATATTCTTTTTTCTTTTCAAATGGAGTTATTAATACGGGATGGAGGGAGTATTATTTAATCTAGAAAATGTAATACGGAGTGAACTTTTTGGGGTTAAGTAATATATATATTGCATCAAGCTAGAGGAAATATACATGATAAGAAATTATATACAATCTCCACACCAAATAGAAGAAATAAAAGTATATTTAGATATTATATCTTCTTGTTTTCTTGCTAGATATAGATTATGTCTTCTTGAAAGCCAGAAGCTAGCACTTTGTCTCGAGCATCTCGAAGGATGAAAGTGAATGAGCATACTTTATTGTAGCCGGCTCAGTAAAAAAACATCTTAAGTTCCCCTTATTCCAAATAGGAAAAATGATAAAACTACACCAATTCCATATATTCAGGGAGACTTATTCAAAAATAAAAGAAATATTCAGTGAGGTGGCGGGTTTTGGTTGGACAGTAAAGAAGGGGCCCATGTGAGGTCCACATTAACTTCCACAAAGCCGAGTGCATGGTTTGGTATACAGATTCAGAGTACGCAATATGCTAAATGCATGAGTTAAACAACATTTTACAATTCAACGCCTTTAAATATTATAAGATCTTACAACCATTTTGCAATGCCATCCAAGTTTCAAAAGAGTTCTGGGGAATTTTCATAGTAAGTTTAGTAATTAAGTAGCATGCCTCCGCAGTGAATTATCGACTGATGAATCTTTCTGGATGGTTCCAAGAAGTCTCATTTCCAAGCGTTCATGCCAGTCACTTTCATTTCAAGAGTACAACTCGTGCATCCACAAATATTGAAAAACTCCATTAATGTGAAACCAACCATGATGTTTAATTGAGGTGGAAGTTGGTCTGAATGTTCCTTAGGCAGGGGCCGGCCTGTCGATTTTCACGAAACTGCATGCTGCAGATCGTAGCAATTCGCATGCATGTTTCACATAATTGTCTTTATATAGCAAAAATAAAAAAGAAATGAAAGAAAAAAGAGTTTGTTATTACAATACTAGTCTAGATAGGGCTTCAGGTGATTCGCGTTTACATGTCTTCCAAATTATTGAATAACTTAGTATTAATCATCTTATTCTTTTGCTAACTATAGTAATGCTTTTAATACTTCTAAGAAAATATGAAATGCTAAATATGATTTACTTGCCATGTGAATATCGTTGTTAGAAGAACTACTGAAGGGCCTGGGAATAAAATGTCCAATTCATGTGTTTGGCATGTTTTGAGTCAAGATTCATGCCTTAGCTAGGTAAGACTTAGGAGAGTACTATAGTTTCTTGACATTTGCTTAATTTTCGTATGAAGGAAAGGATGAAGACAGTATATACATCAGTTTATTTTGTATTTATACATTTGCATTTTGAATGAACTGGGAATGCTGTCAAAATTTTGAATGGAAAAATAACATAGAATAATTAGTTAATTTTTTTAATTTGCAAGATCTTACATGAAAATCAACTTACGAGGGATGCTCCTCAACTTAGGCCTGGGCAGCCAGTGATAACCTTCTGGCTTCTGGTATGCATAAACCAGGGAATTAGGTAAGGATTGTTGTGTAATATAGGAAGCAAAATTCTTCAGAAAAAAAAAAAAATTCTAGGAGGTGAATTATGTAGGTAAGATTCAAGTAACATTAAAGAACAACAAAGGCTAAGCATGCTGCAAGAGTGACGATCCTTTCACCCAAATTAGGACAAAATCTACATTTTTTATAATTGAATATATATACATATATAACATAACTGAATATACTATTATCACAATTCTTGAAGAAGGGTACAAACTGTGAATTGAGAAGAAACCAAGGAGAAAAAGGAACAAAGAGGGAGGCTAAGTTTTCAATTATGATTACTTGAATATCAAAGTACAACAAAGAAAGATATATATAGTCTTACACATAATAAGTAAAAGATGAATTTACCCTTGCTCTAATAATAACTCTAATACCCTTGCAAGAAGCATCGAGAGTTTGCCAAACAAAAAAACGAAAACGCGAAATCGTATGTGACTTTGTTAAAAAATTTACAATTTGCATTAACGAGGAAACAAATGACAAGATAGTGTCATGCTGCAGATGATGACGGGTGAGGTGACAGTCAATCTCGATATGATTAGTCCTTTCATGAAAGACGGAATTGTGAACAATCTGAATAACACTCTTGTTATCACAATATATAGGAGTGGGATGAGAAATAGTAACACCCAACTATGTAAGTAACCAACATAACCAAACGAACTCAGTGGTAGTGGAAGTCATAGCGCGATACCCAGCTTCTTTGGAAGATCTAGATACGACAACCTGCTTCCTCTTCCATGAAATAAGAGAATCACCCAAAAAGATAACAGAATCCAGTTATAGATTTACCATCGACAGGATCATAGGCCCGCAACTCCAAAGATGAGGTAGATGAAAGTAACAGACTCTGAAATATAGTGCCCCCAAGATACCGGAATATACGAAGAACAATAGCCCAATGAATTGTAGTAGGAGAAGCAACAAATTGACTAACAATGTGAACAACACACACAATATCTAGACGTGTAATAGTGAGATAAACCAAGCTACCAACAATAGTGCGATATAAAGTGGGATCTGGTAAAGGAGTACCATCGAAAGGAGAATATCGAACATTAAGTTCAAGAGGAGTATCAACAATCCTAGAATCAGTAAGATGGGCACGCTCAAGGATATCAATTGTGCACTTCGACTACGAGATAAGATAACCCTAAGAGAGAGAGCTACTTCAATAACCAAAAAGTAATGAAGAGATCCCAAATCTTTCACATCAAAAGGACATGTTAATTCTAATTTTAACACTGAAATCTCATCAACATCATTACTAGTAATAATTATATCATCGACATATAAAGAAAGCAGAATACGACCAGCAGTGATGCACTTCAGAAAGAGCACAGAATCATGATGACTGGGGCGAAAGCCAGGAGAAGTGATGATAGAGGAAAACTTTTGAAACCAGCTTGAGGTGCTTGTTTGAGATCATATAACGCTTTCTTAAGCTTACAAATTTCACCAGGCTTATGAGAAACACCAAGAGGGGATACCAAGTAAACTTCTTCCTGAAGATCTTCATTCAAGAAGGCATTTTTAATATCCATCTGAGATATATGCTACTAACGAACAGAGGCAACAACAATAAGAGTGCGAACCGTAGTATTTTTTGCAACAGGAGTAAAAGTCTCCTCATAATCCATATCATACTGCTGAGAAAATCCCTTTGCAACCAGTCTCGCCTTGTAGAGCTCAACTGACCCATTAGACTTGGTTTTTATTTTATAAACCCAACGCGAACCAACTGTGCTCTTACCAAGTGGTAAAGATACCAAATCCCAAGTATCTATCTTATGCAAAGCAGAAAGTTCCTCAGCCATAGCATGTTGTCAAAGAGGATAAAGAACTATAAGATTGAGACTCATAAAGTGTGCGAATAGAGACAAAAAATGAAGCAAAATAACCATAATAACTAGAATAAGCAAAATCTGCAAATGGAGTGGACTTACAAATGCATTGAGGATAGCGAGGGGGTCCACAATCTCAAATGGGGTAGCCACATAAGGAGAGGAAGTAGTAAGATCATCATAATCATTAGAAACCAAAGTATGAGTACTTGCAGAACTAGTAGGAACAAGAGAAGAAGGACCATGAGGTGAAACAATATCTAAACTACCTTTAGACTTAGAGAAATGATCAATGTGAATAACATCATCATACTTGATTAGGTTATGAGAACTAGCAGGAATAAAAAAGAATGGTATATGCTCAAGAAGCACAACACAACGAGAGACATACAATTTTTGGGTGACTGGATCAAAACAACGATATCCCTTTTGACCCTCACCATAACTTAAAAAAACATAAATAGCAGAACAAGAAGATAATTTGCTATGATCTACATGAGGCTGAAGAATAAAACAAGTACAACCAAACACTTTTAACAAGGAATAGCATGCCCATACAACTTTCAAAAGGTGACAAACCTAAGGTGTGATATGAAAGAATCTTATTGATTGAGTGGACAACAGTAAGAATTACTTTTCCCCAAAATTCACGAGGAACATGGGCGGACAATAAGAGAGAATGAGCAGTTTCAACAATATGTCTATGTTTTCTCTCAACAACATCATTCTGTTATGGAGTGTTAGTATACGAGGTTTGGCGAAGTGTTCCATCAAAAGCAAGCAATTCACAAAATTTATCACCACCCAAGTCACATCTAAAACACTTAATAAAATAGAATGTTGAGTTTTGATAAGGGCATGAAATATAGTATAAAATTAGAACAATTTTTCATAAGATAAACCCAACAATACCGAGTGGAATCATCAATAAATAAAACAAATATCGAGTCCCCCTTTTTGTAGGAATAGGAGAAGGTCCTCACACATCAGAATGAACCAATTCAAATAGGGCAAGAGAAGCCAAGTATTTTAGACGAGATGCTGACACATGACCCAAACGAGAAAGCCATAAATAAAAACTAGAAAAAAGACTCAAACAAAAAGAAGACGAGTCAACACTAGAGGCTGCAACTGATGGTATTTTTAACTCCTCCAAAATATAAGGTTCCCTTTCCTACAAACTGTCTCAATTAGCCTCTGGGATTGTGGATCCTGCACATGATAAGATGTAGAAGAGAAAGGAACTGAGTAACCAGAGTCACACAATTGACCAACAAAAATAAAATTCAATGTAAGATTGGGAATATGATAAATATTAAAAAGTGATAAATTTGGGGTGACAACGGGTCTGATGGTGGTACAACTGCTGCCATATTAGGTTGTGAAGACCTATATGGTCGCTGTTAGAATTGGTTTTGATTCCCAAATTTTTAAGGAGTCTGTTGTGGGCCCATAAACTATTAGTGTTATTGCTTTCTATTCAATAGCTTAGGACATTGATTCTTCCAATGTCCCTTCTGCTTACAGAAATGACATTCATCATTACCAGGCTTCAAAGGGGGCTTGTTCTAATTGTTGGCAACAAGTCTTGGAGGTATTGCTAAAAAGATGGATTAGGATATTAGAGAACTTCTCTTTCTGCATGGGACTTAAGATGAGTTTCCTCAGCCAACAACTCACTGGCCACCAAGTCAACAGAGGGAAGTGCACTACGATGCAAGATTGTTCCATGAAGTCTTTCAAAATTATCATGAAGAGCTATAAAAAATTGAACCAACTGTTATTCCTCTCTACTGGCAATATATGGTGCAAAAGCACTAAGAATTCCTGAATACTCATACTTTTCTGTTGAATTTCACTATTGTCCATTTCCAACTGATATTGTTTCAAAAAATTAGACTGTGTGAATAGTTTTGCCAAATGATCCCAAATCTCCTTAGCCGTTTCATATTTTTCCCACTGAATACCTATCTGTGACTGAACAAAATTGTTTATCCAAGTAATAATTTTTGAATTGTTGGATTCCTAAATATCCAACTATTCTTCATATTTGGTAGAACTTTGATCTATAGGTTTACCCAAAGTCCCAATAACGTAAGCCCACATCTTTTTGCCCTTTAAAAATCCATTTATCACATAACTCTGATACAAATAATTTTTCTCATTCAATCTTTGAATTGAATCATTTATTTCACTAGCCATTTTGAAAACCAATAGAGACAATAAGCAATCATAATGAAGAGATGAACGAATTATTACATTCAAAAGATGAGAAAGAAAGAGCTCCAAATTACTGCGATTCCAAATTATTGAGATTTCTTGATCTTTGACTCCAGATTACTCCAAATTACATCAACTCCAAATTATACGGAATCCAAAGTTGGATTGGCAAAAATTATAAAAGAGATCAAACTTTCTTCCATAAGATTAAGGATCAAAACTTTCATTGCTTTGATACCATGTGAATTGAAAAGAAACTAAGAAAAAAAAATAAACAAAGAAGAAGGCTAGGGTTTCAATTATGCTTACTTGAATATCAAAATACAACAAAGAAAGATATATATAGTTTTACACATAATAAGTAAAAGATGAATTTACCCTTGCTCTAATAATACTCTAATACAAACAATCAACACATTACAGGAGCAACCCCCTCCTAGGACAAACATCTAAAAACCAGTCCCCCACCTCTAGGAGAAATGACTAACTAGAATAATACAAAGCAGCTTAACCATGCTATACCAACAAAAAAATTGACCCCCTTAAATGCAATGCTGTTATAGGCAATGACTACTCAAAGGAGTTTGCCCTTACTTTCAATTATAACTTTCCAGCATTTGGAAATCAGGAAAATTGACGACCACAAATCCGTTCTGTTATGTGGGACCCACAACAGAATTCTTTGAAAGCCTTTTCTTTCTCCTAGAGGAAGAAATCAAGAAAAAGCAAAAAAGAGTGGAATGGTATGAGTTATTTCCCTTTCTTTTCCTTCAATCCAAACCTATGGAATCAAAACCAAATTTGCTTAATTTTTCTGTTTTTATGAATAACAATCAAACTAAAAAACCACTGATATTCATCTTGCTATATAGTCTCTGGGTTTTTTGGACCATCTATCCGAACTGTTGCTGTCTGGAGTCCCAACCCGGTGGCTATTCCAGTCTTCTTTGGCCATCGAACTCTCCACCTTCCAGCGAAATAATTCAAACTCTTTTGTAAATTAAAATCTGCAGTACATGAATTCATAAAGGGACTTTCTCTTGGTCAAGCAGCCAGACATAAAGTGAAATGATCTCATTCTAGCGTATCGGTAGGGCCAACAGTCTATGTATCGAAACCAGAAAGTAACATCTATTCAACTTCCATTTCTACTTGTGAAATTTCCATCCACTGTCCTCCCTTTCCTTCCCCACTGACTCTTGCTTGCACGTCCTTTTCCTTTCTTATTCCTATGTGCCTCCATGTAACTTAGATTGCCACCTATATATACCCCCTCTTCCCACTTCTTTCCCAATCACCTCCAGCTCTCTCTGATTCTTCTCTTCGATCTCCATTTCTCATTTCCATCTCTTTATTTCCGTCACTTCTCTCTCTTTCAAGACTCTCTAATCAAAACACTACAAACTTGCCATCAGACATGGATCAGTTGCCCAAGTGTGAGGCCAACTACGTCCCCCTGACCCCTGTCACCTTCCTCGAGAGGGCGGCAGCCGTCTACTCAAATCGCAAGTCGGTTGTCTATGGCCGCACGAGCTTCACCTGGCGACAGACATATGAGCGAGCTTGCCGGCTCGCCTCTGCACTCCGGCAGCTCAACGTTGCTAAGAATGACGTGGTCTCGGTACTAGCCCCCAATGTGCCGGCCGTCTATGAAATGCATTTCGCCGTGCCAATGGCTGGCGCAGTGCTCAACACCATCAACATCCGGCTCGACGCTTCCAATATTGCCACCATCATCCAGCATGCGGAGACCAAGGTCCTCTTTGTGGACTACGAATACGTTCCCCTAGCCAAGGAGGCCCTCAAGCGCCTTATATCGGGATCACAAAGGCCATTACCACTTGTCGTAGCCATCGACGATATCGATGCACCGACTGGAGTCCGGCTGGGGAAACTGGAGTATGAGGAACTGATCAAGACGGGGCATCCCATGCAGGAGCCCGTGCCCCTACAGGACGAATCGGACTCAATTGCACTCAACTATACCTCCGGGACCACGTCCGCACCCAAAGGTGTGGTCTATAGCCACAGGGGTGCCTACCTTAGTACCCTGAGCCTCTTGCTTCAGTGGGAGGTGGGGTCCGAGCCGGTGTACCTCTGGTCCCTTCCTATGTTCCACTGCAACGGCTGGACCTTCACCTGGGGCATGGCCGCCCGCGGCGGCACCAACATCTGCATCCGGTCGCCGTGTGCGGCCGACATGTACCGAGCCATCGCGGAACACGGTGTGACACACATGTGCGGCGTTCCGGTCCTCTTCAAGGTCCTTCTCGAGGCTGGCCCCACTGAGCGCTGGCCACTCCCCCACCCGGTCCACATGCTCACCGGTGGTGCGCCGCCCCCAGCCGCGCTATTGGAGAGGATAGAGAAACTGGGCTTCCGAGTGACACATGCCTACGGCATGACCGAGGCCACAGGGCCGGCACTGGTGTGCGAGTGGCAGGCGGCATGGAACACGCTGCCATCCGAGAATCAGGCGCAGCTCAAGGCGAGGCAGGGAGTCAGCGTGCTGACGCTGGCCAGGGCCGATGTCAAGGACCCGGAGACTATGGCGAGCGTGCCCCGGGACGGGAAGACCGTCGGGGAGATCGTTCTCCGGGGGAGCAGCCTGATGAAAGGCTACTTCAAGGACCCGGACACCACATCCAAGTCTTTCGCCGGGGGATGGCTATGGACCGGCGACGTCGGGGTGGTGCACCCGGACGGGTACGTAGAGATCAAGGATAGGTCCAAGGATGTGATCATCTCCGGCGGGGAGAACATCAGCAGCGTGGAGGTGGAGGCGGTGATCTACCGACACCCGACAGTCTCCGAGGCGGCAGTGGTCGCCATGCCACATCAACACTGGGGTGAAACGCCCTGCGCCTTCGTCGTCGCCCGACCGGACGTTGGGGAGGTGAAAGAGGCGGAGATAATTGAATTCTGCCGGAAAAATATGCCACATTACATGGCCCCCAGGAGGGTAGTGTTCAGGGAGAACTTGCCCAAGACCTCCACAGGGAAACCTCTCAAGACCCAGCTCAGGGAATGGGCAAAGAAGCTTTCTGTTCCTTCTACTTCTGCTCCTACTCCCAAAACACAGAAGAGCAGCAGAGGGAGAAGCCGGCTGCCATTGGACAATGGTGCCTACGAGGTGGTCGCCAGGTCTCGCCTCTGAGTAGTAGTGTGTATCCTAGTTTTATTACCCCTGGCGGTTAATTCATTATAATCCTAGTTTTACCCCGTAAATAATCGTAATCCATGGGAGAAAAGAGTTATAAATCTCTATCTTTTGTAAGATGAAAAGAATATTTTCATATGACTTTATTTGTTGTTCTTTCTTGGATCTTATTCTACTAAATGTTTTTGTAAGATGAAAAGAATATTCTCATATGACTTTATTTGTTGTTCTTTCTTGGATCTTATTCTACTAAATGTTTGTGCATGCATATTTTTTTTCTATAATGGGTTATCTGAGTACTTAGGACCCGACTAGAAAAGGCAGGGCATCCGGTATGTCAGAGCACCGTATCCTGCCCCCAATTCCCTTTAGGACGTAAAAAGCCCACCCTCACTCTCTGGTAAGTCCGGTTATAACATTGGATGGTTGGCCGATGGAGTGGGAGTTCGATGTTCGCTTAAAGAAGAGGTTCTTAATTTGTTGGTTAAAGGAATGAGTTATGTTATACATCAGGCTGGAAGGCGGCTGCCCAGGCTTTAGGGGTATGGCCCACAGTTTTGATGGTAAGGCCCACATGTTAGAAACAATCAGAACTGGATTGGGAATGACCCACCGATAGTCTGGGCAGCCGATGCTCCTGGTTTATACATTTTTTCTATTGGAAGAGTATTATGTTTTTGTTCAGTTCTGATGTTGATAATTCATGGTAATATCTTTCAGCTACTGAATAAAAGCCACGTATCTCATGTGTATGGTTGGATATATTGGAAGAATCCCCTTTATAAGCATCAGCGTGAGCTGAGATGATCTGAGCTGTCGGCTTTCGATCTGGTAGCGGGCTTTACTACAAGGGGCAGGCAGATTTGAATAGTACCATCTGTCTTGTACGTGATCGGATCAATTCGATGATCCAGATTGTCTCAGCTCACGCAGATGCGTGTGAGCTCGGGCTCATGTAAACGTTTTCCGTATTGGAAGGAGGTCCACTAAAATGATTCCAGGAAGCCAAACTTTTTAACTAGTGTCATGGTATGATATGGAATGATCTTTGTCCTCTCCGTTGGGTCAGTGGGAGACAACGACAGAGCATTAGCGAACTCATCCTTGTGATGCTATTTCATGCACAGTATCTATAATGAGAAATGGGAAGTGGAGATGAGAATTTCAGATTTACTATTGTGGCAGCACTATTCATTACCCAAAAACATGGATGTCTCCATGGTACATAGGGATTGGCCGATGGAAAATGTACACAGCTCAAAGGTCTTTGTTCATTTAATTGACCTGGATCTAGGCTGGAGGATGATGTCTAATTCCATGGGAGAATCTAGGCGAGAAGTAAAGCTCCCAGCCTTTCCTTCAATTTACAGGGAAGCTTCAGGGTGTGAACTCTGAAGCTTGCAAACCTGCCTTCTTTGAATGGAAATGACTTGCAGTGTTTGATAATCGCCTGAAACTGAATTGACTAAGCAACCATACGATGACCAACTTTCAAAGCTTGGATTTGACATACTCTCAAGTCTCAAACAGTAGTTTTTAAATCAGAATGAAATTAAAGATGCATATATATTAGAGACATTTAAATATGTCTCGTAAAGATACTTGTAAATGGAAAGTACGTATAAAGATAAAATATGCAAACATTCCATAGCAGTGTCTTCTAGGACCCTGAACATCTACCATGAAATAAACATGTCACACCTACATGTGAAGTACTCATTTGAATGACTATTTGGACTTGGGTACCTTGCACTTTGGAGTATGTTATTTATCAAGTCAGGCTAAACAAGTATACATGGTTTTCTTGGTTAGAGAAGGGGGACTTAGTTTTGTACCCAAAGCCAAAGACTTTGAATTGGGCGTGACACCAGTCAAGGCGTGCCAATATATGAATTCCAAGTAGAACAGGTTGATTTCACGTGCAAGGTCAGTAGTCAACTGCGATTTGCATTGAAGAGGAGGAGAGGAAGCTCAAGTGCAATGTCCACATACGATTTTTTATCTGCCTGTATTCGTATCAAATGTCTCGGAACAGACCCTGTATCCATTTCAATTGAGATACCATGCGTATTTCCTTGTATCATGCCCTTCTTCCTCTGCCTTTTGTGCCAACTGAGTACCTAGATCATACGATGTTACTATTTAAAGAGGGATTTACGTATGTTCAGGCCAATGTAGTCAATTTTAATACTGGCATCCATTGGGCAAAATCCAATGATACAGTCACATTAACAATTCTACGGGTATCCTAATATTAACTTGAAAATATGTAATACTTGCGAAGAAGACTGAAAATCTGTATTGGCTTGAACATATATGTAACCCCTCTTTAAACCACATGCTACTGTTGGGGTACTTCAAGCCGAAATTGAGCAGAGCAGAGCTGCAGCTCAGTTTGTTCAGACACAAGCCGAGCTGAAGCCTAGATTAGTGATTCTTATAATATAAAGTTGTGAGCTGTGGCCAATTTATGTGTAAGGGATGCATAAAATGGCTAAAACTCGACCCACCACTTACTTAAATCGAGCTGATTTGAGCTAGGCAAACTCGAACTTGCTTCGGACCTCTAAGTTCGAACTTCAATTGTAGCTTGAACCCCATCCATCTGAATTGACTCCCGTTACTACTCCTCCCGTTACCACTCAACGTGCCAAAACTAATTGAAATGGTATTACAAACGGCTCAAGTAATTAAGATTAGAAAGCGATCTAACAAAAACCAAATCCTCACTGGGTGAACAGATTTGATTGAGTAACAAGCCAAGAACACCATCTTTTTGAAAACTTCCAAAGAATAAGCTCTAAATTACAGAGCACTTAAAAATGTTCAAAAGTTGTGTCTATGCTTAACAGGTCACTTGAGCTGCTCAATGTTCAAGCTGGTCATTGCTTTATAGTCTCTTGAGCATGATCTTTTAAATATATAAAGCCTGTGATAAATATGTATACAGAGCGTTAGCTTGTTCTTTCACTATCTATACATCCACATCTTGGCAGGAACATTTTTCCATTTAAAATATTTGTAACGCCATGACATAGATTTTACATTAATTGGGTATTCTTCTTGGGTGATACTTTTCGGCATCCTAGTTTTTCTCAGTAACATATGTGCTCGGTAGAACCCAAATTTTTTTACAGTAATTGATGAGTAACACCACAATATTCTCATTCAAGATTTTGTTGGAAGGACTCTATTGGCACAAACAGAGGATCCTAACGATAAGACCCTACCATCAAGTATATAATGGTGGACCCCTAATGTCATATTGAACTCAATGGAACAGGTGCCACTTTTGTTGTGGAATGCCACGGTTAAATAGTGATACCATCCACCATCAAAATCTAACATTGGGGTGGTAGTGAGCATGTTAGAAAATATGACTTTTTTCCAACCCTAATGAAAATGTATATTTCCGATAAATTTTTGGGTGGTGAAAAATGTCACCCTTCTTGTTTCTGACTTAAAGGGGCCATTTTGCGGCGTGAAAAATCAACACCATCCAGCTGAAAAAAAATCTAGTTGTTTAGGATTTTTGGGATAATCTACTAACCAGGTGGATTTTTGGGAGGTTGATATTTTCTAGTGGATGAAACTGATTTTTTACACCCCACACGGCCCCTTAGAGTACAGATTTTTTCAATTTTCTCTTCAGGCTGGGGGTCAATAAAAGGCCACTGGCTGTGGACTGCGGAGGGTTAGGGGCCGTTTGGGGCGTGATTATTGCAAAACATCCAGACTGGATTCTGGATATCTACTGTAGCATCCAGGTGGATTTTTACATCCAGCTGAAACACGTCCTGAGGTGTTTCAGCTGGATATATAAAATATCCAGATGCTACAGTGTAGCAAAACATCCCATCTGGATGTTTTGCTTTTAATCACGCCCCAAACGGCCCCTTAGTAGCAGGACATAGTGGCCTACGTATTGGATAGTTTAACTTCTTGTCTGGCCATGAGTTTTGTGTGTGCTGAATATAAGCAAGAAGAAAAATGCTTCTTCTCCCACTTTATTTTCATGGCCACTCATGTGCCTTTCGTAGAAATATTGTGGGCCTCACATTTCATTTAATTTCACCATACTAACACGTGAGGTTGACCGTGATAAAAAAGCGGGAGGAATAGCAGTACTCAAGTAAGAACTGGCAAGTAATTAGTTTCTTAAATTTTGCGTATCCAAGCATGATCAGTACCTCGATATCAGATTTATAAAATACAATGTGAAGGAAGTTCATCTAGAAGTGGGTATTTAAAGTTTCTAACAACTAAGCAATTATATATGTATGCATGCGTATTGAAACAAAAATAATGTATGCATGATTTGTATGTTCAATTTGGATTGTCATATGAAGAAACGATCTAGATGATCGCTGCGTTACATGCGTTGAATTCAGTGTCTTTCACTAACAAAGAATCAGGCTTACCCACATTATCTCCAAATGCTCTAAAGCCACAATTTTTTTTACTTTACACATAGTAATTATTTAGTGCATACCACGTGGGATTTGTGCCCACTTGTCATGAGCTGTACACCACCAACAATTGGAGATATGCACCCGAATCTCCAAGATCAATGGATTCTATCTCATGGGTGTAAATCTCATGTGGTATGCTTGGTGCACTGAGTAATTTCTAATTTGTCAAGGGCCTGGTTCAATTCCACGCGTATCTACTTCCAAATTCCAAATGTTTCTGGTGGATTAGCAAACCCACTGTCAAATGTTTGCTTTAAGCTTTAGCTGTCATAAAGCAAGAGTAATTTTGATCTACTAATGCATGGTGGATATTTGTTACGAACTCGTGCATTTCTGGTTTCTGATAGTTTCAACTGTGTCCACGTGCTTTTCTTTTCTTTCTTTCGGGCCATTGGTTGGAGTATCTGATGGTCAGTATTTAGTGGACAGATTCTTCTCCATTTTGGGCACCAGTTCCATGTGTCAATTTACATGAGTAAAGAAAGTATATCATTAAAATGTATTAAGCCCGTGATAAATATGTTACATAGATCATTGGCACCAGTTCCATGTGTCAATGTACACGAGTAAAAATAGTATACCATTGAAAATGTATTAAGCCCCTGATAAATATGTTACATAGATCATTGGCTTTGTTCTTTCACTATCTATACATCTACATCTTGGCAGGAATTTATTCTTCATTTAAAATATTTGCAACCCCATGACATAGATTTTATATTAATTGGGTATTCTTGTTAGGTGATACATTTCAGCACCCCAGTTTTTCTCACTAAAATTAGGAAAAAAAAATATGACCATTACCAAAGTGGTTCCAAATGCCTTTTCCTCTTTTGACCATCAAGAACTTCCCATTTCTCTTCTTTCTTAATGAAAATGACATTGTCATGTGGCAGATAGTTTTCAACTCCAAAAATGACATGGGAAAAGTTGAAATGAGATTGCTCTCATTTGGCTTATATGAAGCCAATTCAAGTCATAGCCATTGGATCTTGATCTGATGGCTACAAGGGTGAGTGATTGGTCACACTCACTTACCCACTAATTTGACAACCGCTATCGGATTAGAATCCAACGACCCAAAAGACTGTTATCATGTGACGACCCCAAATTTTGTAAAAAAATAAATAAAAGTATAATTATTGGCATCTTGAACTAAAAAACCATAATTGTTTGGACTCCGATAAGTTTTGGATAGATAAAGAAGGTTGATAATTATCTTAGAGTCCTATTTTAATTAGGAATATGATTTAATGAAGTAACTAGAACTGATTTTCATTTTTAAACTAGGATTTTGAGTATCCAACTTGGCGCTGGAGTTGTGCCTAACGCCAAGTTTAGGTATGGCGGCAGGGTAAAATAAGAAGATTATGGAGTAATGCAAATTTTAAGGGAAGATATATTCCTAATCGAAGTAGGATTAGGTGAAGTGTAACATGATGGGCTAACTAGACCAATCCTCATCAAAATTAGGAGTCTAATCAACTGAGAATGGCACTAGAAATATGCATGGCGCGAAAGATGAAATGCATAGATAAGATTGAAGAATTTGTATATTCTTACTTGGAGTAGGAATGGAGTAGTGTTTCACAGTGGGTTAGCTTAGAATAAGATTCCTCAAAAGCTAGGAATCTGAACATCTAGAAGAATGTTTAGAGCTGGAGATATGACTCGCGCCATGGATAAGTGCATAAAGATAAGATTGTAGAGTCCTACTCGAAGTAAGAATGGTGAAGGATAACACCAAATATTAATCTAGAATGATCAACTAGAGGATAAGTCTGGCGCTAAGATGAGTTGTAGAAGAGTGGATTGACTCAATCTCCTACATAATATACTTCGATTGGAGTAGGATTAGGAAGAGGAATCAGATGGACGATGAGAAAAGAAACCATGCAGGCTAGGACTCTGTTGGGCGCCAAGGATTTGTTACGGATAAGCTCATTGCCAATAGATAGACCTGATCGAAGATGATGATCGATACGAATAGAAAAACTCCTGATTGGCTCATGATAATTAAGATTAACTCGAATAGAAAAAGGAGATTACATTCCAGTTAAAGAAGGAAACCGTATGGGCTAGGACCCTCTCTAGGCGACAGGATTAGTTTCAGAGAATCCTTGTAGTTATAAACTTACTTGATACGAATAGACTTCAAACAGGATATGGGTGAAAAGTTACCAATTGGAGTAAGACTCTAAGGCGTCTTTTATAAATAGAGGAGTCAACTCCCTCTTTTTCCACAACTCTCTCTCTTTTTCCAAATTGCCGACCCCCTCTCTCTTCTCTTTTCTCCCTCTTGACCCCTTTTTTCTTCTCTCTCGTCCTCTCTCTTGCTGGCCAACTTGAAGAGGTGACGAAGGAGGTGCATAAGACGTTGGAATTAAGATGAAGCAAGAAGATATCGACAAATGGTTTGAGGTAGGATGTTTTACGCAATTCTTTCTACATTCCTATTCTTCTACAATGCCTAGATTTTCTTGTGTTTGGAGTCAGATTCTTTTGTGTTCCTACTGATGTTGAATTAAACCTTATTCATGCTTATACTCTTGTGACTTTGTTTGAATTATATGCATTATTGTCATATTAAAATTGTAGTAATCGATTGCAATTGCTTACATGATTCGTGTCTCTATTGCATGTATTCTGTTAAGAAAAAACCCTGATTTGTGTTTGTCTTTTCTTATTGTTGTCATCTTCAAGTGCGACCTTGCTGCTTAGTTTTAGAAGTCTTGATTCATAAAGTTAAGACTTATTTAATCAAAGTTATAACCTCGCTAAGCATTACAGTCAGTCTCGGAATAGTTCTTCAGTCTCAGCCAGATCAATTTCTGCACCGACACCCTGTACGAAATAATCAATAATTAATTCCAAAAAAATCAAAAAATATATCGTAAGTTATGTTATGTTCTAGACTTACAAAGCTATCTCCGGTCCAAAAATTGTTTGTATTAATCTCTGGAGGTGTATACATACTTAAATTCTACTGAGCTAGATAATGGTCATAGCCTAATGTCCACCAAACTCCTATGTTCAATTATGTGTCATCCCAACCTATATTTATGTATCATGTGATAAATACTCTACCTATTAATTGTCTATGTTGATGTGTAATAAATGTATCTTACAAAGTTTATAAAAGAAGACTATCTCTGTCAGTTTACATATCTATAGTTTGTTTATTCTTAATACTCTATTGAGTGAGGCCTTAATCTACTAATAAAAATTAGTTCTACCATGTTGATGTGTTTTTAATTAATTACATATGACTTATAATTAGAATTCAGGAGTACTAAAAATCCTACAAGTATGTCAGTTTGTCACAAAACCATGACCGATTAATGTGCAAAGACTTAAATTAGTAAACTACACATATACGAACAACTGAGAAACACTATTATCTTTTAAAAATATAATAGTTATGAGTTTTCACGTAATTAACCGGTCTTTAGGTTTAGAACCTATTATTTCATCAACTTTCTATCTTTTATAAACCGGTCTTTAGGATTAGAACCTATTGTTTCATCAACTTTCTATCTTTTCTATAAACCTTGAATACCAATTTAAGATTCAAGTCTTCTATCTCTCTTAAAGTCATGATGAGCAGCAACCCTTATGCCTTTTTTGAGGTTTCTTACTTAATACATGTAATGCTTCTATGTTTGCTTGAATGCTTTTAGTAGTTCTATTTGAAAAGTCAGATTCTTTAGGGATTTGCATATCTATGTGCTTTTGTATTATGAAATACTCGATTGAAGTCTCCTCATGGATTGGCGTATATTGATCAAACCCCAAAATAGGTTGACAAATTGTAATATATACTTGAAAAGTCCAAGGTCGAACCACAGGGAATGATGTAGGATTATTCTACTCCAAACTAATATAAAACTACTTAACTCAGCATATTAAGATTTGTATCAGGAAATTATGTAGAGAAATTGTAATTTAATTAATAACTAAATAACAATTAAAGATTCAATTAAAACTAACTAAAGATAGCGAAAATAATCGATGAGAGATATCAAAGCTTCAATGATCAATTATTTAATTAATACGTCTATGTCTATTTAATTACGCAATTAGATTCAAATAATGATTTGACCTAATCGGAAGATATTTCATTCACGTTCATCATAACCATTGACATAAAGATTTCGATTGAAAATTTATCATTAACAAGCTCAGTCAAATAATCACAGGGAATTATAAGCATTCGCCGTACCTTACGTTAACAACAAATCAAATAATTTTATAGATTATGACTTTATCAAAACATTGCATTCAACCAAATAAGAAATAAATAGCTCTTGTATAGACATAAGAATATTAATCAAATAATATCACCTCTAGCTTTGACAAATAATTTAGCTATTCATATTCATGAGAAAAATCAGATTCGGAAGAAATTGCATTGGAAAAAACACTGTAGCAGTTTTACTATTCACGGTTACTGTTCACAGAATTACTGTAACAAAACACTGTTCATAGCAGAAACACTGTTCACCTGACACTATTCATCACCTTCCTCAGCCCAACCGTGGTATTGTAGCAAAAATCTAGTTACTGTAGCAATTTCAAAAACAGCCCAAAAACTTCCATTTTTCCTCTTGATTTCTTCCTCTTCTTGCCGCTGTCGATTCTCCTCTTCCTCCTCTTCGATTTCTACTGAAATCCGGCCAAAAACATGACCCAAAACCAGCCCTTTTTCACCCAAAATGAACCTATGTTTTTTTCTCAGAAAAACCGTCCTGTTTTTATAGGCATATCAAGATAGTATCCTATTCCACATCTTTCTGACTTTGAGATAATCCCAAATCCATCTAAAAAAATCCGATCTTTCCTATCCTTTTTGGTTTCTATTTCAGTTCGAGACTCCTAGATGAACACACCTTCACAGTCCAAATCGAGCACTATTTCCCTCTTTAGTTTCCGAGTTGAAGACACCCTCAAAATCCGCCGTCGAGTTCGACATTACCATCAGCCTCACCTGATTTCTCCTCATTCGCCATGGCTACCATAGCCATTGTCGATTCAAGCTCCTCTTTGCCCAATCATCCTTACCGCTGCTTGCACCGTCGCCGTGAAATCATTGCCATCATGGCCGCCGGTTCGAGCTCCGCCGTGAAAGCATCGCCGCCCATCTCCTTCCATCGGGCTCTGCCCTCGTACCATCGGCACTCGAGCAGACGCTCGAGACCCGAGCCAGCGGCTCGGGTTGTCTTATTTTTTTTATTTCCTTTCTTCGAACCGAACCGGTTCATTTTAGTTTCTTTTTTTTTCTTTTCTTTCAATCAAATAAAACCCGTCCAAGAAATCTCAACCGCCGGATTGAGTCTGAACGTCCGTACTTTAATTTTGCGCCCAACTTCTCTTAAGTGACTCATTAACGGTTCAGATCTTCGATGCGCGTGATATCAGCTCTTGGGTCACTTTGGCACTTCAAAACACGTCTAATGTGCTCTTCTGCTGTCGATCTGCAATCCACATTTTTAAACCTGAAATAATAAAACTAAACCAAAATTAGATGTATAATAAAAATATGATTCCTTAAATTCTTCTTCAATGCATCTAAAATAGTTAATTAGAGTAAATTAATTATTAATCCCCTAATTACTATCCTAATCACAAATAACCCATTTTATTCATGTTTTATCATTAAAACTATACTAGCAAATAGGTAAATAAGGCATATAAATGTGTATATTTTATGCATATCATATATCTATAGTTGCATTATGAAATATTCGATTGAAGTCTCCTAAGAGAATAACGTATCTCTAATAGAAATCAAAGTATGCTCAATAAGCCATGACATAAACATTGATCTTGCAAGGTCTCTGTATTTATATTTGAGAGTAGATATCCTAGGATTAGCGTATCCCTGCCTTATCGAGGCACCACGTGCACTTTTTAGATTGTTAGGCATCATGGAAAGCCTACACAATCTCCGCCATTGTGTCCATGAACACCAATGGGGCCCACGTCCTAGACTCATGGCAAGGTTCTTATCGAGGACTCCTAGTGGTGAATAGGTATGCTGTCTTCTTCTGGGTGGCAATGATCTGAGAGCAGAAATTCACTCATTCTGAGCATTATCAATAATTATGGAGTCTGATTGCTTCGTTTGGATGTTTGAGTTTCCTGCCATTAATGATGAATAATATCTTTCAATTGCCTTGTAGCATATTGCAAATTCATGTTACAACTAGTTCAGCCGAATTATATTATTCTTGAATTATCTTTTTATATTCTATAGTTTTGCATTCTATTGGGTATTTCTATGGAATACTCATGCATCCTACGATATAGTTTTAACTGTTGATAGCTCATAGAGGAGAGCTGGACTTAAAGATGGATTCGTAAAAGAAGAGTTCAAAGCTTAGACTTTATAATTGCAGTTTATTTTGGTGATTTTACAATAATGGCTTTTGACCATTAGAGAATATAACATGTTATTATTTATTGTTCATTTTGGATTTTCATTTATAAATAGTTTGCCCTTTGAGAGTTTGTCATTTTAATTATGTTTGTGTGAATGTCGGTATAATTATCTATGGCACCTCAAGTATTCAACATATTTAAAAGATTCGCACTCCAATAAGAACTGAAAATTTGGAGCATGACATCTCATGCCCCTTATATGAGAACAATCTCATGTAAACTGATCTCAAATAACATGTCACGCCCCAAATTTTATTAAACCCAAAATACGCAGAAGCGATAATCTAATAAAGGTTGTTGGGTATAAAATCTGGGATGGACCGAATACTCGAATCATCACATACCCATTTCCATATATGGGTTTTGAAGGATCGTTGACTTAAATAACATTCATTGTACCCGAATTATAAATAACAAAGTTGTAACACTAATAGTTTAAATTATTACATAAATAAATAATCTTCAATCAATACAATAATAAAAAGCCAGGCACACAGGCCACAAGTAACAAAGTTCAACAACTAAAACACTGAAATAAAAATCTTCATTTCCAAATCTGCAGTCATCCTCCACTTTCTCCTGCTCAGCATCATTCTTTCTTAATTCCTGCATCGAGGGATGCATGAGTATTTCGTATGAAATACCCAGTAGGATACCAAAAACCCCACTGATAAAGGATTAACAAATTCCAAAGGAAAAGAAGATCGAATACCAAAAGTATTATGGAAATAAGGAATCAATAATCAGGTTTTGGAAAAATCATCAAACCAAGCTATCACCAAACACCAGAAAACTCATATGTACCGGTAGAATCAACAACTGAGTTAGACTCCAACATACTATGTGTAGAGAGTCAACAACTTCTGCTCGCTGGTCAGTCCACTTCCCCTATGGACATCTATGCCAGAACATCCTAGAGGTTCTTCATAGGAACCCGGCCATGCATCTAGGGATGCTGGTCCCATCGGTGCTTACGGGCACAATGAGCGGAGACTGCAGACCTTCCGTAATGTCATACAGTCTAAGCGCACGCGTTCCCGTCGTCGGCTGAACTCTAGAGGTTCATAAAATCTGAGATCACAGAGGATCTTGCAATGGCTCTGGAGCATACTAGGATTTCCACTCGAAGAGTTCTATCATGACTCTTGTGGAAGAAACAGTTTCCATAAGTTCAAAGATCATTGTACGACAACATAGGTTGTATGGAAAATAATCGAAGATTTCACCTTGAGAATAAACTCTTATAGGAATGCCAATGAGATGACAATATCTCGAAGTAACCAAGCAATAAGGACTCAAGTGTCCGAACTTGTCATCAACACGTGACTCACAAAAGAAGTAGTTGTAGCGCTCGTCTTCCCAAGCTCTACTCAAGTCGTTGGGGTTAAAATAGTAACTTTACTCATCTAAGATCTTCGATATGCAAGGCCCTAGGTATGAATTCCAAATACTGAATGTAAACTCGAGAGTTTATGAAGAAAATGATTAACTAGGGTTTAGAGTAAAATCCTAATTAAGGATTTCTATACCGACCACTACGGTGAGCCGTAAACTAAAAGGGAAAGACAATAAGGTTATGACTCGAACCCCTGGTCTCTCTCTTATAGGAAAATTGTACTATTATATTAGTCGTAATTCTAGTCATTTCGAATTTATTTGCATTTAAATTAAATTTATAATTCAATTAATCCCGTTATAATAATACTAGTGAATTACCCTTAATTCATTGCACTGCCCTATGTACAGCAGTACACTTTCAGCACTAGCTACAACTTTTACTGAGTGAATATGAATCTGTAATTTTTACTATAGGTTCCCTGATGAGTCTATTTTACATCCCAACATAGAACGTATTTTTCTAAATTTTATAGAATTCGTTATGCATTTTCTACTACTGACTGTTTGTGCAGGAATTTCCAGACCGAGGCTTAATTAAGTCTTCGGTTTGCCCTTTATTATGTTAATTAATCACATCTATTAGTCACTTATGATATTACTAATCATCTCTCTGTTCCACTTAGGCATGCTATTTGTAATAATTAACAGCAAGTAAATTTTTAATATAATACTATGTCTTTATCACTTCTACAAACTGTTTTTATGCCTAATCATGATTATCATCTATTCAATAATTAAGACCCTTAATTTGGGACAAAAAGGAACATAAATAACACCAAAAAGCAGAGGCCTTTACCTCTGGTCAGAAGGGTATCGACTTGTATTTTACAATATTTTAGACATTTAATCCTTCGCCTTCTTAATTCTCATAAATCATTACCCGATCTAATGATTAATATAATTTAAACAACAAGAAATGACCGGAAAGTAAGACTATATTCTCTGGACAGCACGAAGTCAGATCCATAGGGAAATGAATGAGTCAATTACATGCTGACTAAGGAGAGAGGAATTCATATCTAAGACTTTGCATATCGAAATATGCATTCAAGTATTCAAATGGACCATGCATATATCGAACATAAATAAAGATATGACCTTTTTCAATTCACAAGCATCATCCTCATACACCAATGAATAACAGACATAAACATGCATGAAATATCATCAAGACATGCTATTCAAACCAAGGAAATTGGGTAAAAACGCATCCTACCTGATTTGAAGAGAATCGATACGTTATGCGCGTAAATCGGTTCTCCGGGTAGACTACGCTTCCCTTCTCCATGAAACCACTCCACAAACCACCGGAGAGCTCCTTGAACGTGGTGTGCAAGGCTGCCCACTGTTGCTCCTCTGCTGGCACATCTCCCAAAAATTGCAAAGGAGAATGTCGACCCCTATAATAGCATGTATATATAGGACATACACAAGTCCTAGTTGATTCTCCACCGTCCATCTCACCATGATCCAAAGGCTACCAAAAGGTCCAGCCATTCCACAACAGCCAGGACGCCCTTCCCCTTAATTTGCTTCAATTACAAATCCCTTGATTAAGGGAAATTAACTCAATCCCTTTAATTATCTAATTAAGACCTTATGCAGTTTCAATTAGCAAGATCTAACCATCTTGATAAAGGGCGCCAAGCTTGTTGGAACATGCCCTCAGCATCTTCCATAACTCACCTTGAATTCCAAACATAACCTCCCTAATTAATCCCAAATTAAATCCCAATTTTATTATATTGCCAATTAGCTATCAATTAGGGTTTTCAAATTCAAATTATCTCCCAAATTTAGATCCCTTGATTATGGCTAATTAGGTAAGACACGTCCTCCAAAGATCCCCCAAAATCAGCCCAAGAGGTTCCCCAACGGATTTACTTCGAAAATTATGAAATTAAAGGCGATCGATCGGTCCGTATATGCGATCGATCGTCTGACGATCGATACGCTACAACCGCGATCGATCATCTCCCGATCGATCTGTCATAAACGCGATCGATCGGTCTGACGGAAAAATTAAATTTTGAAATTTATTTTTAGTGAGTTTTCTAGAACTCAAAATTATTCCCTTTGAGCAATAAAATTCCACTTTATTAATATAAAATTTACGGTCGCTACATAACATCCTATGGGCACCAACTTTATTCATGTACTCAAATCACAATAAGCTACAAATGTTTTTAACTACTTCGATGCATAAGCATGACATAGCATGTCACGCCGCGAATTTCAAAACCTTGAATAATGCGCGGAAGCACTAACTCAATTAAGGTCATGAGGCTGAAACCTGGGCCGCGACCGAATACTCAACACATACGATCCCATTCCAGAATGTTTAACCAATATCCATTATACAAAAATATTAAATAATAAAATAAACTACACTATTACAAGAATCCAGTCAACAATTCATTAAACATCAAAATAAATTCAGCATACAGGCTGATCGGTTCTCCGTGAACATAAAATAAAAACGATAAATAAATCCACATCTTATCAACTTCCGTCATCGAGCTCCAAACACGAACCTTGCTAGTTCTTCTCCACTTTAATTCCTGATTCGAGAGATGCATGAGTATTTCGAAAGAAATACCTAGTAGGAGCTAAGAAAAACTCACAATAGGTAATAAAATAGAATATTGTAGAAATGAGCATTAAAGACACAGTTAAGAATATCAGGTAGAGTAAATACAGGATTCACTTACCTGCTCAAAATCAATATCAAAGACCATCAGCGGTCAGGAATGAATAAACATAACTCAGTTCCCAAACGTACAGAGCGTCAGGAAGATCAATAAGAATACTGACTCCAAACATCCAGAGTGTCGGAGACAACAATTTCTCCTCTCTGTTCAGTCCACTTCCCCTATGGACATCAATACCAGATCATCCTAGAGGTTCTACAGAGGAACCCGACCATGCGTCTAGGGATGCTGGCCCCATCGGTGCTTACGGGTACAATGGGCTGAGACTGCAGACCTTCCATAATATCATATAGTCTAAAGTGCACGCGTTGCCGTCATCGGCTGAACTATATAGGTTCATATATCATCTGAGATCACAAAGGATCTAGCAATGGCTCGTGAGCATACTATGAATCCAACTAAGAGTGTTCATCAGAACTCCTAGTGGAAAACCTGTTTACATAGAACTGAATTCATCTAGAATCAATTAGGGTTCTCGCAAACAGAGACCCAGACCAACATCATCAAAGAAAGACTCTCAGAGGAGTAAGATAATAACTTTGTCAAGGTCATCAGGAAGGACACACATCGGAGCATTCAAAACTCTTAGAATGATCAATATCGGATAACTCCACTCATGACTCATCAAGAATCGAGATACTGAATCACCTCATCGTATTAACCTCTAGATATGACAATTCCTATGCACAAGAATTTAAGGTCAACAATATCAAGAATAGGTCAAATGTGGTGCACAATGTCTTTTGGATTTGTACGAGAGAATTCCTTGAACGATAGATCAATCAAGGACTTAGACTGAAAGAGACAATTAATTTCAGACATAACCCATCACTCACTGTTCATACTCATATAATCTGATATTACTGAACCTTCTACCCTCAGAGTCTTACAGTATAAAAATTAGGTCGTAATACTATGTATACGTATACTTATACTGTATAGTATCCAGCCGATTTAGGGTTTTAACATAAACACAGTGTTCTGCCCCATGCAAAATAGCTGAATTCTAACCACTACCACTGTTTATCCAATATGTATTAAATTTTTAAATTTTTATCTCAGTTAGCCTTATCTGTCTAGTTTCTAACCCATCTAATTTCATAATTTTCTGAGTTTTATATATTTAGTTATGAATTTCCGATCACTACTGGTTGGTACAGGAATAGTCCTGGCCGAGAGCAATTATCTTAATCCCCTTTGATTATCTAATGATAAAATCGTAATTAATTACTTAATACCACTGACTGACATCAGGTATTAACTCTCTAAGTATTTTATATAACCTCTTCAACTCTAATTTTATATAATTTTCTTACCCTTTGTACATATCTTTTAAGATTATTAGAGTATATAATCATATCTTCACCAAAACCCGAAAGAACTCAAGTAAGACAATTAATCTCAGACGCTGGTCAACACCAGTACGTACTGACATGAACTCCAGAATGTAGGCTGAGACATCAGAAGAAATAATATTTAATTTCACGAGAATTAGGTCAAAGATTGCATAAGGATCTCAACCGATTCCAAAATTGGATCGAGAACACTAAAACAGCATGAAACGATTCGATCGACCCATAAAGCTGCCATCTTTTACTGGACAAAATTAGATATGACATACAACAGCAAGTTATGATAAGGATTAAATAGTATAACCTCATGGGCATGCATTTTTGGGCTTCATACGTGAAGAACAAACACGTGATACACAAAAGAAGCATTTTTTATCATGCATTAAACATAAATGCATATTCAAGACAATTCTTTGCAAGAAACCATATTAATATCCAATCATCGACATCATATTATTATATCAACATGAAAGAAGGATCATAATCATGAGAATTCAGATAATCAAGTTGTGGTAAAAACAGTACATCCTACCTCTTTGATGATTTACAACTTCTACGCGAGTTTCGACCACCACGTGCACCACCCTCTTTTCGTCGCGAATCTCCACAAACGAGCGTGCAAATTGAAGCAAGACCCCCTTTGGATGAACTAAAAGGATCCTGACCACCTTGCTCTAGAGCTGGCACGACTCCCAAAAACATCCAAAAGGTTGCCGGCCCTTCTATTGGTGAGTTTAAATAGTATTTACCTTAATACATTTAAACGAATCACCACCGTGGATCCTTATATCATCCAAGGGCCACAAATAGGCCAAGATAAGAGAAGATCTTCAATTAGAATGTGGTAAATCTTCCATTAGTCATCAGTTACGATCCCAATTAGTTAGGAAATTAAGTACAATTAGTTGGTTTCCATAACTAACCCACAATCTCCTCCTAATTGAATTCAAATTTGATACGATTTTAATACTTACCTAGGTTAGATCTCCACTGTTGATCATTTTCCAATCCAACGATTACCATAAAGTCCAGCCATGAGAATCTCCACTTGCCAAGACGTGCTCCCCAATTATCTCATCATTAATTAGAGTTCCCCCTCAATTAGGGTGATTTAAAACCTTAATTTTCCACTTAGGGTAACTTCCTCATTTAGACCAATCTATCACCTTAGATCAAATCTCATCTAATGGCTGAGTTCCATCCTCTAAAAGGCATGATTTATGCTCCAACGTGGTTGCCATTATCCCTCTATTTATGGTTAGTTACAACTTCTTAATTAGTAGAGAATTTGAAAAATGAAATCGGTTACCAAACTAAGAGTGTAACCTCCCTAATTCCACTCCAAACATGATCTCCATCAAGGCCACATGGCAAATCATCAATCTATTAGCCACTAATCACGTTCACAATCCAGCCCTTAAGATTCCTTCAATTCCAATTAGAAAGAATCACAAATCAATTAACACAAACCAGATTTTGTACTAGATATTTATTCCTTTTTAAAACCGGATTTGGAAAGAATTCGAAATTCCCTCTTCTTCTTAATTCTCTCCCCCCTAACAAAATATTCACATGCCAACCACGTGCATAGTGCCCAGGGCGCTATGTCCATGTGGCTCTGGCCCTCAGGTGTTCCTGCGCCTGGTGCATGGCACACAGATGGATGGCTCCGATGTCCCGTGAATGAAGTGTGCTGAAAAATACTGCACAACGCTTGTACCACATCACTAACTTAATTTAATAACTCAAAATACTCAAATAAGTCTCTACACACTGATCTCATACCCTGGCGCCTGGTCCCCACTCCTGGCGTCAGGTGCACTCAGCCCCTGGCGCCAGGCCAGCCTCAGTGCCAGGTTGAGCCCAGTGCCAGGGCTAGTCCTCACGCCCTAGTGTACAACCTAATCTGGTTTATCAATTCTACTATTATAAAAGCATCACAAAACCAAATCAACACACTAGATTATAAGGTTTTAAAACAGGCAGCAAAACTTTCCTATTTAGAATAGTTTCCTAAAATAGCAGTTTTGGTAAACTTACAGAATTTTCGAGCGTTACATAGCAACACAAGCAAGACCATAAATTAGCGTGGTGGTAGGGCCACCCTCTTTTGAGGGAGAGGTCCCGGGTTGGAGCGTTGCTGAGAAAAACTAGGGTGCTCAAAAGTATCACCCAACAAGGAATACCCAATTAATATAAAATCTATGTCATTGCTTTACAAACATTTTAAATGAAAAAATATTCCTGCCAAGATGTGGATGTATAAATAGTGAAAAAATAAAGCCACTGATCTATGTAACATATTTATCACGGGCTTGATACATTTAAAAGATCATGCTCAAGAGTCCAGAAGGCGCATGTTTAATTAGTAGCTAAGTAAAGCAATGACCAGCGTGAACATTGAGCAGCTCAAGTGACCTATTGATGTACAAAGAATATGTCACGGCCCAGGTTTTAGAAACCATTTTTAAATCAGAGTGGTAGCGGAAAACTCGAGGATTGTTCCTCTAAGCGATAAATCTTTCGATGAAAATTTTTCGACTAAGCATCTAGGCCGTGATAACTGGGGTTCACAAGTATGGATACAAAACCATATATACATATATTAATACAAGATGCAAAGTTGATTAAACTAAAGCAAGTCCTCTAAGTGCAAGTCTGTCGTCCATCTCAAAATAAACTAGAAATAGTCGGCGCTCGCGCCTTAATACAAATCTAGGACAAACCTGTAGTAAGAGATATACTACGAAATCGGAACGTCCTCACCACCAGGCTCCCAAGTGCCACGTGAAGTCACTCTTCCACAGTAGCACCTACATCACATAAGGATGCTGAGTATAAAAATACTCAGTGGGATACCATAACACAGTCATCATCACATCAAATTAGGATTTGCATTAACATATTATGCAACCTATTACAGGATTCCACTTGAATCTTTTATTAATCTTTCAAGCAAGTCTTTTATTGCTTCCCACGTTCAAGTTCAATCATTACGTCTTTATCCCATAGACAGACTCACTGAATGTCATACCTACATGACAGACAGCACGAAAACACCGTGACTATCATTCCGGTTAATACCGGTAATCACGGCATGCCCCGAATTTCTCAAGGGTGACTGCCTTGCCCATTCCTTACCTTAGAAGGTATGACCGTCGGAAGGGTCTGGCTCCACATCAGCTCCTAGACTCGATGTGGGTCGGGAAACGCAGCCTTCTAGGATGCTAACGTCTCCAATGTTGTGCACAGTAAACCACCTGGCAACTAAGGCTCAGGATGTATGGCTCTCTCTAAAATCCATAGAGAATAAGCACGCTCTCTCTAAAATCCATAGAGAAGAGGTAACAGCTTAAGCCTGGCCAATAGAGTATGTAATACTCTCTCTCTAAAATCCATAGAGAGATGCAAACATGGCCAAAATAACATATCATTGTTCTCTCTAAAATCCATAGAGAGATATAACAGCTTAAGCCTGGCCAATAGACGTTGGTCCTTATTAGGTACCATGACACAGAGCTTCCACCAGTCGGAAGATGTGATTGCTCTCTAAAATCCATAGAGAGATACAGACGGCAGAGCTTCCACCAGTCGGAAGATGCAACACCACTCCCATCTATTCCTTGTGATCCTTAATAGGTATCACAGTATTACCAGTATGAATCCATCACATACTATTCACAGCTGTTGGCTTAATAGCTCAACAGATAGCCTGACCTTTGACTTAATAGTCATTCGGTCGCTTGATCGGAAGTCACTCACACTCATACACAGACTCCCAATCCCAAGGGCATTTTAATCTTTATCTTGATTAGGTTCTTCCCAACCCTCAAGCTCGGCCCTCAAATCATCATTTTATTATCTTCCATAAAATGATTATGTCTCTAAACCATCTAGGTTTATTAGTCAGGTTTTTCTTTACCTTTAAATCTTTAGCTATCTGTCATCACAACATAAGGGACTAAGGCCCTTAATACTATCACATCACAACCATGTACCATTAACATGCCAATTAGGGCTTGAAATTATTTAATAAATAGCCCAAAATCAGTAACAGGAACCTATATACCACACTGGCTCTGTATGTACCACACTGCACGCAAATACACAGACGATCTTATAAACAGATTTTAATTGTCGGTTAAGGTCCACCGGCAGTTCAAAATCTAAACCGGTTTATGAACCGGGTTTATTGTTGACATTCAGTGAGTCTATCTATGGGATAAAGACGTAATGATTGAACTTGAACGTGGGAAGCAATAAAAGACTTGCTTGAAAGATTAATAAAAGATTCAAGTGGAATCCTGTAATAGGTTGCATAATATGTTAATGCAAATCCTAATTTGATGTGATGATGACTGTGTTATGGTATCCCACTGAGTATTTTTATACTCAGCATCCTTATGTGATGTAGGTGCTGCTGTGGAAGAGTGACTTCACGTGGCACTTGGGAGCCTGGTGGTGAGGACGTTCCGATTTCGTAGTATATCTCTTACTACAGGTTTGTCCTAGATTTGTATTAAGGCACGAGCGCCGACTATTTCTAGTTTATTTTGAGATAGACGACAGACTTGCACTTAGGGGACTTGCTTTAGTTTAATCGACTTTGCATCTTGTATTAATATATGTATATATGGTTTTGTATCCATACTTGTGAACCCCAGTTATCACGGCCTAGATGCTTAGTCGAAAAATTTTCATCGAAAGATTTATCGCTTAGAGGAACAATCCTCGAGTTTTCCGCTACCACTCTGATTTAAAAATGGTTTCTAAAACCCGGGCCGTGACAGTTGGTATCAGAGCATAACCTTTATTTGCAAGTCTGGAAGTCGTCTTAGGATATATCTAGTTATAGTTGTGGTTGTGAGTAGAAGTAGTGATCAGTGTTCTCATCCTATAGGTTGAGATGGCACCTCGTAAGAGAAACATCCGGACGCTGAAAATTTCGGATATTGGCAAAAGTAAAGATAGAGAATGCCAGGCAGAAGAATCTCTACCTCCTCATCAGACCTTCCGTGAGGAGTCCACGGAAAGTAGTGGGGGACAACGGGAAACCTTCCATGGCGCATCGTCATCTAACTTGGGAGGTGACAGTGATGGAGATGTAATGGAAATGATTAGGGGTTTAGCACAAACAGTGCAAGCTCAAGTGAAACATCGTCCTGACGCCAGGAAGAAAGCAGAGAAAGAAAAGATAGCTCATCTTAAATTGTTCCAGGGAATGGCTCCAGCTTTCACAGGGAAAGAAACTCCGGAAAAGGCTGGGAGTTGGGTAAAAGCTATCGAGAAGATTTTTGAATCTATCTCAGCGGAAGATGATAGTAAAGTTCGAATGGCGATTTTTGTTTTGACAGAAAATGCTGATCACTGGTGGAGTTCTGCCAAGCGCACCTTCTTTAAAGATTGGAAAGTTGAAGAGATTTCCTGGGAGGAATTCGTAAAAGTTTTTAATGGGAAATATTTTCCGAGTCACGTTCGGAAAGAGAAGATGCGGGAATTCTTGGGTCTTAGGCAAGGAAATATGACCGTGCAGGAGTATGACAATAAGTTTGTAGAGTTGGAGCGTTTCACCACCAAGATGGAGGATGATGGTGAAAGAATGGAGAAGTTCATTTATGGACTTAGAACTGGGCTGCGAGAGAAAGTCATGGGAGCCCGAACTACATCTTTTGCTGACGCTGTGGAGCCAGACCCTTCCGACGGTCATACCTTCTAAGGTAAGGAATGGGCGAGGCAGTCACCCTTGAGAAATTCGGGGCGTGCCGTGATTACCGGTATTAACCGGAATGATAGTCACGGTGTTTTCGTGCTGTCTGTCATGTAGGTATGACATTCAGTGAGTCTGTCTATGGGACAAAGACGTAATGATTGAACTTGAACGTGGGAAGCAATAAAAGACTTGCTTGAAAGATTAATAAAAGATTCAAGTGGAATCCTGTAATAGGTTGCATAATATGTTAATACAAATCCTAATTTAATGTGATGATGACTGTGTTATGGTATCCCACTGAGTATTTTTATACTCAGCATCCTTATGTGATGTAGGTGCTGCTGTGGAAGAGTGACTTCACGTGGCACTTGGGAGCCTGGTGGTGAGGACGTTCCGATTTCGTAGTATATCTCCTACTACAGGTTTGTCCTAGATTTGTATTAAGGCGCGAGCGCCAACTATTTCTAGTTTATTTTGAGATGGATGACAGACTTGCACTTAGAGGACTTGCTTTAGTTTAATCGACTTTGCATCTTGTATTAATATATGTATATATGGTTTTGTATCCATATTTGTGAACCCCAGTTATCACGGCCTAGATGCTTAGTCGAAAAATTTTCATCGAAAGATTTATCGCTTAGAGGAACAATCCTCGAGTTTTCCGCTACCACTCTGATTTAAAAATGGTTTCTAAAACCCGGGCCGTGACAGAATATACACTATTTTATATATATTTATACTTATTTGCTAGTGTTATTTCTTGCATAAGATAAGAATAAAAATGAGTTTTTAATGTTAGGCTAGTAAATAGGAGTTTAATAATTAGTATGTTTTGATTAAATAATTTTAAAAAATGCATTAATTATTTTAATTGAATTATATTTTATTGCACATCTAAAATTGGGCTTAATTTTATTTATGTAATTTTCAAGAGCTCGAGTTGTGGATTGCCAAAGTATAGCATGTCAAACAGTTTTTTTCGAGGACAATTGAATCTCACACTATTCTAAAATTGGTCTCAAGCTGACAATTGAATCTCACACTATTCTTTTCGATGCAGGACACAATGTTTTAAGAAGATTCTAGTTAGTAGAATATTATGCAAACTTCGTTTGATGATTAATCGTTCGGACAAGAGTAATATTGTCTTAAATTATTTCATATTTAATTTCTTCGTTAAGAGAAGTTAACAAATGGGGGTCATGTCCTGAATTTTAAAAAAGTGAGCGGGTTACATGCAGGATTTTTTATACTCCTTCCAGTCACTTTTAATAAATACCTTTTTTTCAAATGAAAACTAAAAAATTAATTCATTTGAAAAAAAGTGTATCCAGTAGGTGGCATGGATTGCATGTGCAATTTTCAATAGTGATGGGGATTATATGCAATTTTAACATAAGTTATCAAAGGTAATTTGTCCTGTTTAACTTTTAACGAAGTAATTGAATATTGAATTCTTCCTCTCTCTCCTTTCCAAGTGAAATCCTGAGTGATGGAAAAAAAAAAGTGCAATCCTGAGATTAGTCCAATGCTATCATGCACCATAAAGAAAAAACATGATTTTTGACAATGGTTTCTATATGGTGCTAAATGCTAACTCAGAGCTAAACACAAACTCAGCATCTCACATCTTTGGAGCTATCTACCGGATGACTTATACAAGACCCTTATTGAAGTTCTTCGAAGTCTGCTAACAAGCGTCTGAGGTGAGGCAATTGCTACATCCTGCCATGACCTTTTTCCCAATGAAGGATTTTGATAAGTTGTATCAGTTTTGACAATGCTAATGAAGCAACAATGCTTGCCTATCACTGCTACCTAAACCTTAAAAAAATATCTCATTGTACATAAAATGGTATTATAGACTTATAATTAAGGCTACCAAAACAAGACAAAAAATGTAATGCACCATGTTAAGCTCCTCATTGTGGAATTTACCCATCATTATACCAATGCAAGACCTTTAATGTTGTGAAAAGGCATTACTTGATTATGATTATGTCTCAAGGTAGGATGTAATGATGTTGATGCTGACTGACATAATCCTAAACAACTGAGCACTACGCTATCAAAACACTTGAATGAGTTCACAATTAAGAAACAATTCAAGAAGCAATAACTTTTTCAAAAGGAAAGAACATGTATTTTAAATGGCAAAGGGTTAAATCAGGCGCCACAGATTTGATCCCAGGGCGCGGCGCTTGTTGAAAAGGCCAACCAACTCAACTAGAGATGGGCTATGTATTTGTATGAAAATCATAGAACAACTACCCAGATAATTTAAAGACTTGAAAGTTAGTTGCTCTGGCAAGTTTGGGCAGATAGTTTCAACTATGCTCGTACAGATACAGGTACGACATTATACAAAGAGAAGGCACAATCCTTTGGTTTAAAATGGTTTTTTGACTCATTGCCATTTCATCACCCATTCAACAATGCCTTCGCCTCTCAAGCGTTCCTGCAAGCTGTATGCTTGTGATTTGGTTTTCAATACTTTTAGGAGATTTAAATTAGCCTTTATCAGGAAGCATGAAGAGCAACCAGGATAGTAGTATCTGAACAAGCTGGAGGAATAAGGCACATAGGCATTTTGAAACAAAGTAGTTTCTACATTAAGCACATCAGACCAAGAGGAAGGGATAAAGGAGAATTCTTTGTGATTTTCCCTATTTTTTCTTAGTAAAAGGAAAATGCAGGTGGGAGCAGGCTCTAAGCTATATTAATAAGATCAGCGAATGCATAAACCAACTGCACTAATCCTTTTATTGTCACACTACTCATGTGTGGGGTTTCACCAGCAAGTCCAACAACCTAAATGGTCAAAGAGAAGAGCATAAGCATATTGATAGCGGACAACGCGTGAAGGAAGAGAAACGGAGGGGAAAGAGGGATAAAAGGGATAAATTTTTTTGGAATCACTACGCGAGACTACCATTGGAATCAACATTGGGCAGTGGACTATAGCTTTGGCACCATGTTTGTTCAGTATCATCACCGAATAAAGAGTCTCAATCAACATAAAACTATGCTGAGTTTTTTCTTCAAATCATCGTCCTCTATATTTTTCTTGACGTTAAGGCTTTTAAATAGACATATTATAAAGAGATTTTTACTTCAAGAAGGAAATATAAAATCAACTTAAATTTGTCTAAAATAAAAAAGGGAATAAAATCCTTTTCTAACTAGAATTCTCTACAAAAATAATTATTATATAAAACTCATAATTAAACTAGAAAACTTCTAAAATTAACAATCTTCCATGAGATGGCTGCATCACATATGCATATCAATAAAATCTGATTTAGCTAAAATTAATATTACCTATTTTATTTTTGAAGGCAATTTAGATACTACCTTCCAAAATAAAATTTACATCATCATAAAAGAAGGAAAAAAGGAGATCATTCATAGAACAACTGAAAAAATGCCCTATCTAGACAAAGTAATTGTGAACTGCTACTAACCATGTTAAAAAGTTGATGCAATTTCTTCTTTTCCCCATCAGGTTCTTCATTTTCACATGCATAGCCAATATTGACAAGCAAGCCATACGATCTATTTCATGTTTTCTTGTTAGCCTGCAACGGAATAAGTCTAAGGATTTCATCGCAAACTGTAGCAACTTGAAGAAGTGAAAAGATCGATGATGAGAAAACAACAGAAAAGATTGAGACTTCATTGGCTAAAGTACAGTGCACAACGAGATTGGATACAGACAAACATTAAAGTAAGTATTTATTATCTATATCTGGATTATAGTTATGAACTTAGAACTACATACACAGGACTCAACTTGGAAATATGTGAAATACACATGCTTGAAAGGTACCAGCCCGGCTCTAATTGAACCACATTTTATAAGAATTCCCTCAAGCTCATGTTCGCTCAAACCAAGTCACAAACGACTTATGTTGCTTAAAGTATCTTGACCTTGAGTTCCCTTTTATCAATTACTTTTCCTATTTTCCTTTATTTCATATATTAGAAAAGAATTTCTGTAGAAAAGAGTTTCTGTAGCAATTTCTATAGAATTTCCGTAGCAAAGTTCTAGAGCCCGATGGAATTTTTATTGAAGTGTGAAAGGCACTAGAAGGTGGTGGCTTAACTTGGTTGACCAATTTATTTAACAAGATTTGGAAGTCTAAGAGGATGCCAGAGGAGTGGAAGAGAAGTACCCTCATACCCTTATATAAAAAGAAAGGGGACATCCAAAGTTGTACAAACTATAGAGGTATAAAAGTTATGGGACATACTATACAATTATAGAAGAGGGTAATAGAAGGACGTTTACGAAAAGTAACTAAAGTAACAAAGAATCAATTTAGTTTAATGCCGGAGAAGTCAACAACGGAAGCTATATTTTTATTACGGCAGTTAATATAGAGGTACATGGATAGAAAACAAGATTTTTATATGACCTCCATATATTTAGAAAAAGTCTATGACAGAGTGTCGAGAGAGCTCATTTAGAGTGTTTTGAAGAAGAAGAGTGTCATAAGAGGTTACATAGATATCATAAAGGATATATATAAGGGGGTTGTATGAACTATTGGAGGGGAAACCAAGGAGTTGCCGGTTACGATAGATCTTCATCAAGGGGCAGCTTTAAATCCTTATCTTTTTGCTTTAGTTATAGATGAGCTTACTAGACATTTACAAGATAATGTGTGTTAATGTATATTTTTTGCAGATGATATAGTTTTAATTGATGAGAGTAAAGTAGGTTTGATTGTGAAATTGAAATTATGGAGGGAGGTTCTAAAATTAAAAGGTTTTAAATAAAGTAAGACTAAGGCATAGTGCATGGAATTTAATTTTAAGGAAGGTAGAACTATAAGTAGAGCCTTAGTTGTAATAGATGAGTAAGAAGTGTCAAGGTGTGATCAATTCCATTACTTAATATCTTTTATCCATAAAGAAGGGGATATTGATAGTGATGTGATGCATAAGATAAATGCGGTGTGGGTAAAATGGAAGGCAGCCTTGGGAGTGTTGTGTGATAGGCATGTTCTAAAAAGGATTAAAAGCAAGTTCCATAGGATAGCCATTAAGCCTGCAATACTCTATGGAGTGGGGTACTGGGCACCAAAGAGAAGTCATATAGATAAGTTGAATGTAGCCGAAATGATAATGTTAAGGTGGATGAGTGAGATAACTAGGAAAGATAAAATTAGAAATGAATATATTCGTGAGAGTTTAGGGGTAGCTCCTTCAGGGGAGAAGCTAAGAGAATGTAGGTTATGTTGGTATGTGCCTATATAAATAAGATTAATAGAAGCCCCTATGAGAATATTAGAAATGATGCATGTAAATAATATTAAAAGAGGGAGAGGGAGACCTAAGAGAACTTAGATGGAGGTAATAAAAAGGATTTGACTTTACTATCTTTTAGAAAAGAGGTAGCTTATAATAGGCTTGAATGGAGGAATAAGATCCTTGTCGCCGACCCCAAATAGTTGAGAAAATGTGCTACTTGATTATGATTATGAATCTATAGCAATTGGTTCATCCTTGAGTCAATCCGGATAATACTTGACCTAGCTGTCCTCATCTAGAAAAATCCAATACAATTCTGGTCAATTAATTAGTTAAGCAGCAAATAGATTGAAGATTACAGTAACAACGAACTTCCTCAGCTAATTTGGTTGCCCTTAATTTCAACTCAAAAGACGTGGTGCAAACAACACATTCCGATAGTAAAATAGTGTCTGCATTTCTGTAAGCAAAGCTTACAAATTCACCAAGTAAAGTCCGGAGATACGGTGCTCTAAGAGGTCAGTTGAGTCCACCTCTTGAAGCTAATACATTTTTTTATATAAAAAGAGCTATACAGTATAATTTATATAAAATTAAAGTCCACCATTTTTCCCATACTAGTTAATTTCCCATATGGCACTCTTATCCACATGAAAAATTCAAAACCAACCTTGAAGACATGAACAACCAAGAAATATAGGCAGTCAATTTGTGATGCTTAGCCGAAAAGTGGCAAGAAGGCAACATGTCTACCATCTTGTGCACCAAGTCATCTACTCCATCTATCCAAAGAAGCTTGTCTCCATTGCAAAATAAGTGAATTTTATTAGACTCTAGAGCCAGCACGTAAAACAGAGTTTTTGGTTTCTCTTTTGTGTTTTTTTGCTGCGAGGAAGCAAACACAGGCATGCAAAGTTGGACCCGTATTTTTCAACATCCAGATGAACTTCATTGGACAGAGGGAATGTATCGTTATTAAGAGGAAACCTTCACTTTCCTGACCATAGTGAATCATCAGATGTCAACTTAAAATGGTGAAGTGTTAAAACTGCATCCAAAAAGAAAGTTCAAGAACTCGCACCTGTATTCGAGCCTCAAGGTGCTTCTAACAAAAGCATGGACTTCATTTTGAGATCAAATATGTGCCTTTCACTTGATACACATATAGTTGGTGGAGAAAATGTATACGCAACCTGTTGTTTCTTTCCTTATAGTCACCTATTACTTGCAAAACATTTGTTCCTTCAGTGTTAATGACACTATTACTTGCAAAACATTTGTTACTTCAGTGTTAATGACATCCACCTAGCAAGACTTATCAGTTGTATCCCTGCATTAGATTTAGTGCGAGCATCTGAAGATTACTAAGAAGATGGCACTTTTAACCAATGGTCGCAATGGCAACAACCGAGTCATAACCAATGGCAAAAAGTTGAAATTTCCAGTAAAACTTGAAAGTTATTATAGAAAAAAAATCATCAATTAGCATAGAGAACTAATGTAGTCTTTAAATCATAACAGGAGAAGGATCTATTAATGAACAAAAAATTCATCAGTTAGTATAGAGAATATGATAGTTTTCAACTCATAACAGCAGAAAAGTTTATCAAAAATACTAGAAGGCAGAAAATTATGCCAGGACAGATCATATGAAGGACGTGAAAATATCAAAATCTTAATGCTACAACGTTATGACATAACACTAAAGTCCAAGATAGCAAACTTCCTGTGATGATGGAGAGCACAGTCAAGAGTTAAGAAAATTTCAAATAACACCACGAAAAGGGAGATCAGTTCTTTGAATACTGAAAATTTCAAATAACACCACGAAAAGGGAGATCTGTTCTTTGAATACTGAAACTTATTTGCTTTTAATGATCACAAATATTCTTGATAAACTCATGACATGTTTAAAAAGAAACTAAAATCAAATAGAATGCCAGAGCAATTAACTATGATAAATAGACAGAAGTCCAAAAATCTACAGAATTGCATATAGATCTTATCATTCTACTTCCAAAGAGCACCTAAATAAAAAAATATGGCAATACCATGTGCAATCCTCACATATACATTATACACAACCATCATTGTGTTGACTTAACAAGGCAAATTTATACAGAAAAAAATGAAGCAATTAATTAACAAAACAAATTTGAAATTCACTGAAAATTGGTCATCACCTCAGCAATGAAATGTGGGGATAGGAAAAGGCAAGTACCTAACTTATCAAACATTGATGATATAATCTGGAAGGACATGTCTCAACTGCATTGTACTGATAACCAAATAGTTTATCCACAGTCGCACATAATATCCAAAGAATGTTGGCCCAGAACTTAATGGTGAATCAGTTTTCAACTGGTCCACTCCTTTGGTCAATGGGTCATCAAAACCAGTGTCTATCAGGGCCTTTCATGCCCTCTAGAGCCGCAAATATGCCTCTTCGTGCTCACAGAGCAAGATTTCTGGAAAAAAAAATATATTTAAACTCCAATACGTTTATTCTTTAATGTACATATTCCTGAAGAAAACACTGGCTGTTATAAGGTCAAAAATGAAATGATGTCTTTTGAATCACTGTCATAATTTACATAATGAATGTACCATGTGTGATCGAGGTACAATTTACTTAAATCTCATGAACCAATGCACCTGTGACTCAGGAAGCTAATAGAAAATAGATGGAATAATGATGATAGTATACTATATAAGTTTACCAACTCAAAGACTTCTTCATAAGTGTTCAAATCAAATCAATCTTAGCTTTGTCAACTTCAATGCCATCTCTGGAGATTCTATTCCCTAAGACAATTCCATTTCATACCATGAAGTGACACTTCTTCTAATTCAAGACAAGATTCTTCTCTCTACACCGAGTCAACACTAATGTCAAATGTTGTAGACATTCTTCAAAAGATGATCCAGACAATGAGAAATCATCTATAAACATCTCAAGAAAATGCTACACCATATTAGAAAAATGTTCATCATATATACACCAGTGAAAAGTAGCTTTTTTTAATACTTGTTTGAATACTTCATTTATCTCATTGTTGCTATTCTCTTTCTTAGCCAAAAGAAACCTTTGGGGAAATTGAGCAGGAGGCACATAAGATGCATGCTGCTCATTCTCACCCTCATCATTACAGAGATCACTAACTAATGGGTCATGACTTTTTTATTCTAGTGCCTGATGGTTTTGTCTTCAACCTTGCCACTCCTAAGGGTGGTAATTGATTTGATTTCTTCTTTATGTGGATCAAATGTTGAACTATTGCCAACCTCATACTGACCCTTGGGATTAGGCACAAGTTGACTGGGGAATGCGCTTTTCTGCCTTTCACTTAGTGTAATAGCCAACTGGCTAACTATAGATTCAAGTTTCTATATGGCCTGGGATGTGAACTGGTTTGTCAAGGTTTGTGATTGCATAAATTATTGAAGAGTGTCCTCCAATGAAGGCTTCTTTAGCAGTTATTGTGAGAATTGTTGCAGCATTGGAGAGTTTACAGGTTGCCCTCTTTGAGATAAATCTTGTCTCCAAGAGAAATTAGGGTGGTTTCTCCAATTCGGATTATTAGTTTTTGAGTAAGGACTACTAAATGGTCTCTTGTAAGTATTCAAGGTATTTTTTTGCTCAACCATAAGCTCTTGGAAGGTAGGAATGAACAGGCAGTCTTGTGCAGTGTGTGACATGCTCTCATTGATAGCACACATTATGTTGGGTGTGTTCTTAGAGGAACTACCCACTTTTTCCAGTCCATAACTTACTTCCTTTTTCGTATTCTCCCATTGTTGAGATTTTTCTGATAATACATCAAAAAAATCCCAAGCACTTTCAACACTCTTTTCCATGAATTCCCTGTTGCATATTTTTTCCACTAACTGACGTATGGGAGATGTCAAACTTTCATAAAAGAAATTGACCAATCTTCGTAAGGGCATTTAAGGAGCAAGTCCTTGTACCTCTCCTAATGCAGATAAAAAGATTCACCTTCCTTTTAGACAAAACTCATGATATTATTACACAAAGTGTTGGTTTTGCGTGTTGGAAAGAATTTTTTTAAAAAACTCGAACTGTCATTCCATGTAGAAATAGAATGTGGTTTCAAAGTGTGCAACAATGACTTGGCCTTTTCTTTTAAAGAGAAGGGGAATAATTTAAGTCTGATAGAATCATCAGTGATGCCGTTGAATTTCAATGTGACACAACTCGTCAAATACCTTCAAGTGAAAGTAAGGGTCGTCAAACTCTAACCCATGAAAGTTATAGAGTAACTGGATGACTTTTGGCTTAAACTCAAAGTGGTTGGCATTGGTTTTAGGTAACACAATGCATGATAGAGTGCTAGACCTAGCCGGTATCAAGTAATCCCTAAGGCTTTCCAACTCTTCAATTTGGACTAATGATTAGTTAACATTCAAGTTAGAGTCACCCATATCTAACAATTCAACTTTAACTAGACGACCAACTTGATCTCTACACCAATTTTGTATAAAAGATGGAAAATCTCAGATTTAAAAGACTAACTAGAGATGCATTAAAATCTGATTTTTTTAGGATATAGAAAATTATGAAGTCTATGCTAATTTAACAAATTTAAAACCTAAACTTCTAACACCTAACTAGCAAAAGGCAAACCAATAAAGTATGAGACAAAGGGGTATAATGGCTGACTTGAAGCTAAGAAATGTCGTATCAGATATCTGTAAAATATCAGTCGGCCAAAGAGACAAAATATCGAAGATATTGTGTAAAAACATATCGGTGGTCTAAAACTAGTTTTTATTGTATATTTTCACAATATAACTTCTAAAATGAGTAGGGGTATAAATAGATGGACACGGACGCGGACAAGCTAAGTCTGTATCCATCCTCTAACTTTAAAGTTAGGTATCCACCTACCGTCCATACAGACACTCTTATGTGTCCGTTTTGGACATGGACAGACACGGACACAAATACTATGAACCACTTTTAGTTTTCACGGACACAGATACATACGCGGACGGATACATAAGGGAAGTTCAACCGAACTAGTTTTAGTTTTTACTTTAACAAGCTGCAAAGAAAGAAAAGTTATGTTAGAATGAATAAAACTAAAAAAAAAGTACAGATAAATTGGTAATTAAAGTATCAAATTTTCCCGTTACTTCCCCGACAACAGCGCCAAAAACTTGCTACAATTTTAAAAGTATTTACCCAAGTGCACGTAGTAGCAAAGTAATAAAACTTGGTGAGACCGAGATCGAACCATAAGGAGAGCGTATTTATGAAAAATTAGAAAGTATAATTACTAATTGTAACTAAACTAAAAAGTTAGAATTCTTTAAGGAATGATTTCCTAAGAAATTAACTTGACTAGAGTAAAAGCTTTTAAGAGAATATAATCAAAGAGCCTAAACTAAGGCATTGGATACTTATTAAATCCACATGCATCTCACACATAATCTAAATTCGTACATAATATCTCGGCACAAAAGTTGTTGTCTAAAGATTACACGTATCTAATAATCACGCACAATCCAAGATCAATACTTAAACCATAAATCAAAGGCTTAAATTCACACTTAATGATAATCTAATTAATCGTTGTGCCTGACACAATAATTAAAGGAAAACTTACAAGGCAGAATTTAAAAGAGATCAATCATTAAATAGCAATCATAATCATAATCATAATCATAATCATCATAATCAAGTAGTGCCTTTTTTTCAACTATTTGGGATCGGTGACATTGTTCTTATTCCTCCATTCAGGCCTATTTTGGGCTATATCCAAGTTTTCTTTGGTCTCCCTCTCCCTCTTTTAGCATCATTTACATACATCACTTCTAATCTTCTCACATGGTCATGTATTGGTCTTCTTTGCATATGCCCATACCAACGCAACCTACATTCCTTCAACTTCTCTCCTAAAAGAGCTACCCCTAAACTCTGATGAATATATTTATTTCTAATCCTATCTTTCCAAGTTATCCTACTCATCCACCTTAACATTCTCATTTTGGCTACATTCAACTTATCTATATGACTTCTCTTTGGTGCCCACCACTATGCTCCATAGTATTACAGGCCTAATGACTATCTTATAGAACTTGCTTTTAAGCCTTTTTGGAACACGCCTATCACACAACACTCTCGAGGCTGCCCTCCACTTTACTCACCTCGCATTTATCCTATGCACTACATTATTATCAATATCCCATTCTTTATAGATAATAGATCCTAAGTAACAAAATCAATCATACATTGGCACTTCTTGCCCATCTATTTCAACTAAGGCTCTGCATATAGTTCTACATTCCTTCAAATTAAATTCCAATTTAAGAGTTAAATACATGTTTCATCAATACTTCATCAAGCCCTAGTCTAGAGAAGATTAGAACCTCATGTAGGTATTTAACACTATATTTAACATTGGGTATATAAGTGGCGAGAGAAAATTAGAAAATAAAATACTAACCCTTCCCTTCTCCACGGTCAGATGCTCTACCATCCGGTTCTCTAAAATTAGTGATCTCTACCCTGTCCAATCCTCTCTCTTCAAAACATTGGATTAAAGTTTTTATTATTATTTCGTGCTCAATAGTTTGCTTATTATGATTTCAAGTTTATGTGAAAATTGACTTAAAAAAGGACTCAAAACGGGCTCAAAATAGGCTATCCTGTATAGACATTGTTCACCATCAGATCACGATCTGATAGTTCATGTGCATCTGCACCATCTGGGCGCCAGAGTAGTTAATATGCAATATGCTTCAACATTCTAGATGATGATTTGCCACCACTGATTTTTTATTGATCGATTTTGCATTTTCTGCACTGTTAATGATTTGTAACAACCATAACTCTCTGCTCCGAACTTCAATTGAAATACCATTTATTGCGTTGGAAAGCTAACTCAATGAACTTTCATATTCAACTAGAATCATCATAACTCATCATCTATAGAGAAAGCTATTTCTACACAAACCTTTCAATACTTCCCACTTTATCAAGCATTTGCATCATAGTTCATTCTTTCCTAAAAACCCACAAAACACACTAAGTAGACATTAAAAAGATAACTCAAACACTAATATGTGCAAGATTAAGGGTTACAATATGCATTATTTTATTACTCATCATTATTGCACCCCATGAACAAAACTGAGAACTTCTCACTCGTACGTGGTTTTTTTTTTAAAATAGCATGAATTTTCGATTGACTTATTACGTGGAGTGCCCCACATCTTATTTTTGTAAAATGTCAAGGATAAGTTCCCAAAACCTTCTCCCCATAAAGCCCTCTTTCTGAGCCTCTTACTAGCTTTATACTAATGGCGAGTGAACCCCATTATATTAATGCACGTTGCCAAGGATCAATCCCCAAAATCCTTTGCCCAGAAGATGGTCGATGCCGGAGAGGAAGATTTTTGACAATGCCAACTGCTGTGATTTCTCTTTTTGGGGGGTATTGGGATACTGAGACAAAAAGGGGGAGAAGGGTGGGGCTCATAAGCAGTAAAATAATGAAAATATATAGTTGTGTTCTATAATTTTTTGTCCTTGACATTAGCCTTTGT